>CM070818.1:46813128-46820628 GCA_036326025.1 Chrosomus eos | reverse complement strand
TTTGTTTCTTAGTGGAAAAAACATCCACATTAGGTAGGGCTGATCAATGGTATTAACCCTCTGGGGACCAAAAACGCGCCGGCGGGTTTTGGCAGATTTTTTTCACATAGCAGAAAAATGGACTTAAAGTACTACCATCATTTCTGGTCATAAAGATTTAAGAAATATGAGAAAATAAACTGTTAAATATCTACTTTTTTATGTGCCCACATACAATCGAAATAAAATATTGTGCTTTTGTAAAATAAAGAAAATAAACGGTGTGCGTTCTGCCTCTCCGTCTCCGTGAACTTTTTTTCTGGAGCACGTCTCTAAACTTAAACAAAACTCAGCGAATACTATTCACCCAGCCATGAGCAAATAAATATTCTCCATTTATGTCATCTATATAAAAAAAAGAGTCCTCGCATCTCATTTACCATCTCATTTATCTCAGCCTGGGACATTTACCTACCTTAGAACAAGTGCTGGTTTATTTTTTCTTCGAGGAGGAGCAACAGATACAGCTGAGAAGTGTGTAAGTGTAAGTGTTTGTTCTTGTGCTTTGTTCTAATCGCGATATAGAATAACGTTAGTGTCTGTAAACGCAAAAATAGCATACTGTTTAAAATTTGAATCATGTTTCTGTGTGTGTGTGTGTGTGTTGTGTGTGTGTGTGTGTGTGTGTGTGTGTGTGTGTGTGTGAATGAATGAATCAATGAATGAATGAACGCACAGATGCACACTGTTACAGACGAAATAAAAGACAACATTTCGTTGACTAGTTTTGGATAGATTATGAAGTTTTTACTCTAAAATAGACATCAAATAAGCTTTTGTTAGCAGTTTCTGCTCATATGTTAAATATATAGTATGTTTTGTCAATAAACTGATCAACTAAGATGTTATAGTGTTTGTTCCAATGCAAGCTATATCAAAATAATGAATCCTTAACTTTGAAATATGTATGATCAAATGTATTGGCCTACTAAGACATTTATGGAAAAAGACAATTTTCTTTTCAAGATGTTTCCAACTCTAACTTTGAACCAATTCTGTAGAATGACCAATATAACCTATTTGAACAGGATTTGTTTCCAGGTATGACTAAAAATGTGCTTTTGACTTTCATTTATATTCATATTTTATATATATATTAGGGCTGGGCAAGTTAACGCGATTTATTAATTAATGCCGACAATTTTTTTATCGCACATTAACGCAGTTTTTTTTTTTTGTACATTTTGAAAGTCCATTGCTCACTGGCTCTGAATACACAAAGGCCTAAAGTCAAACCATGGATCACAGGAGGGTTGGGATGTTGGTCAGCCAGCAAACAACCCACCCAAACAAGCAGTGGAGAGGCTTTGGCAGGTTCTCTCAGGTGAACAGAAAGGAAGACAGCGCTTCGCGAGTGAATGACAGGCGCTCTATGGATAGTAACCATGGCAACGGCTTCTGTGCGCTACGCAGCTGTAGCCTTTTTAACTTAAATTAAAATTATACATAACTTTACCTGATAGGCCTGCGTGTAGTTTAGCGGGGATGCTCTGCCATGTGAATTCCCTTGTGTTGATGTCCTGATAACTATTTAGATTCTGGAAACTCACAAACAGTGAGCCGAGGATCCGTCTCTCTTCCAATGATTTGTGCTGCGTGTCATGTACACTTCAGCAACGGGCAGGCGCGGGCGCGTGCGTGAGGCAAGCATGACCGCTACAGTTTCACAGAACGCTGCACTTTGTGCTCGACAACTTCACCTCACTGAAGGCTGATTTATACTTCTGCGTCGGACTTTTACGCTATACTCTACGCGTTGGTTTTACTTCTGCGTCGTTGTCCGCGTTGACGCGCAATTACACATGCAAAGGGAGCATGTGAAACCCGGGGAGCGGTTCAAGCAATCAGCGCTTGCGGCACGCGTAGAATTGACGCGTTGTTACATTTTTGGAGAGGTGCACGTCAGGGTACGACGTAAGTTCGACGCAGACAGGGGCGTCGCACCCGTGGGGGATGTGGGGGTTTTAACACCCACACTTTTCCCGGTGAGAGGGTTCAACACACGCACTTTTTCTGCAGTTTTGCACAAACGCCTGCCTTACTACAGTCGCTCTCGTTCAGTCGTTTCTCTGGCCGCTCTCAGCTCTGTGTGTGCGGCGCTCGCTGCGGCTGCCTCCTCTCCCCCTCCCTCTCCCTCTCAAAAATGACACCGGCTTTGAGTGAGACCGGCTGATGATTGGCTGTTCTGCCTTAAGTCCCGCCTCTCTGTCAGCTCGTGCTGAGGAGGCAGGAACTTATGGTTTACAATTACATCTCCCTTTTCCAGGTACTTTGAATGAGTCTTTATGCTTTCGATGTTTTTAAAAAAGCTTGATATGTGTCTGGGAAGATGTTATGTTTATGTTTTGTTGACATGTCGAGTGTTTTCGGTATTATATTTCGTTTTTTAGACTACTAAACAGCACAAGACTTTAATTAAGTAACTTAGGCATTCTGTTTGTGTTGGTGATTTAAAGAAAAGTGTGCACTTTGCTCACACTTTTCTCCAAAATAAAAGCTCAAGGGTTTAAGTGAAGAAATTAGGACAAAAGTATTGTAATTTTCCTATTCTATAGCGTAATATAAAAAATATACTTTTGAAATATTCATTTTCATTTATACAATAGCATACATTTATAGGCTATATGGATTTTCCATCATAGGAATAAATAATTATATAAATCATTATACTATTATAATAAATGTTTGGCATTCTAAAACACCAGTGATAATGTAATGTAGACTGAGACTCTATATCATAACTAAAAATATGTTTGAGCCCTCTTTATGTACAAGTCAATGCTTTTTCTTTGTTCAATGTGCACAGGTCATGGGTCGAACCCGGTTGAAGCTCTTAATTTTGAGCTCTCAAAGTGCATCAGATTGAGCATTTAACCTTAAAATGTACAAAAAAAAATTGCGGGGGAGCATGCCCCCGAACCCCCCATACAGGGACAGAGGTCCACACAACATAGTTTTACAAAATCAAGTGGGAAAGAACAATCATTATAAATTGTGCCCCAGCATATACAACAAAGTTCCTTTTAAGCTTTTAGTCATTAATAGCTGTTAATGCCAAAATTTAAATTTCACATCCATCCCCCACACTTTTGAAAAGCTTGCTACGCCCCTGGACGCAGAAGTATAAATTGGGCTTTACCTCTGTTTAATGTAATCTTAGTGTACGTGGGAAACCATGGCATGACCAAACCTAAGCTATATCAGAGAAGTAACGTTGGTCGACTTATATCTGTAGTAGGCTAGTCATGACCTCTGACTACACAGACTGTTTCTGCTGCTCCCTGATAAAAGATACCTGTTGATACCTGTTAAGAAAAAAACCAAGACAACTGGACTCATTTTAACAAGCTAGATAAAAGGTAATGCCCTGGCAGTGGCAAATAGCTTTGTTTTAATATTTGATTTGATTACATTAATGTTTAATTTGAGATTTACAATACATATTTTATTGCTACTGTGTAAAGGAAATACTGCTGGTATAAAGCACCTTATTGGTTTAAAGTTTTTGCAAACCAACTGTTATTGCACTTTTGTGTATATAGCAGTACATTTAACCCTCCTATTATCTTTGGGGTCAATTTGACCCCATTCAATGTTTAACGTCTGTAAATACATGATTTCTGTTAGTTTTTTGCTTCAAATTTAATGACTTTTCATAATTTAATGGGGACATCTCTGTAAACATAAAATTAACCTGCTGATATTTTTTCAATGTCCTGTACACATTTTGTAGCATCGGTGTTCCTTGGGGTCAATTTGACCCCAGGCTCTTTTAGCTGTATAATAAAACAGAAAAAATATAAAAATTTCACACACATTTGTTTTGGTTGTTTTATTGAGGTCAATATAACATGTTATAATTTATAATGTTCATTATAATTTTACATAACGTATTCAATATTATATTCAAAAAACGTCCCTCTGTTTTAGGGGTCTAACCTAACATAACCATATCTGTAAGTATTGCGAGAACCACTAGTAGTTCACATGACATGGGACATTATTCTCATGATAAATAATAATTATTTCCCGTGCCATGGGGGAGTGGAAAACATAATTTTTGTGAGACCTTTGATGTTTCCAGTGCCATGGGGGAGGAGAAAACATAATTTTTGCGAGATTGCCCCTAAACATAACTCATGTTCCCCTTCAGGGACTACCGCTGCGTGTAATCGCAGTGGGAACACCCTCCAGCGTGACACGTCTGAAACATGAATGAAATCAGTCAATGGGGAGAATGAGCATACGGCGAGTGACGTTCCTCCGCCCAGCAGGAAGTTAGGATACTACAGCCGGTACTTTATCATTCCGAAGAAAGACGGAGGGCTGCGTCCCATTTTAGATCTGCGTCTCTTAAATTGTGCTGTAGGGAAGCTCAAATTCAAGATGCTCACTCTCAAGCAGATCGTGTCACAAATCAGATCCGAGGACTGGTTTGTCACGATAGATCTAAAGGACGCTTACTTCCACGTATCTATCCTCCCTCAACACAGGAAGTTCCTGAGGTTCGCTTTCGGGGGCGAAGCGTATCAATATCGGGTTCTTCCGTTCGGCCTAGCACTATCAGCCCGGACGTTCACGAAGTGTATGGATGCTGCTATAGCCCCGCTGAGGCTACAGGGCATCCGCATTCTGAATTATATAGACGATTGGTTGATTTTAGCTCAATCGGAACAACAGGCGGTTCGGCACTGAGATGTCGTTCTCGCTCTCATCAAGAGACTGGGGCTGAGGCTCAACGCCAAGAAGAGTGTTCTTTCTCCATTACAGAGAACCACTTATCTAGGTGTAGTGTGGGATTCGACGACGATGCAGGCACGATTGTCACCTGCTCGTATTGCTTCGATTCTTGCCACAGTAGATCATGTCAAGCTAGGCCAGTCATCCACTGTAAAACAGTTCCAGAGACTGTTAGGTCTCATGTGTAAAGACAATGGGCGGATCTAATCCGTGGGGAATTTGCATATCATAATTAATAATTGGTAATTAATAATTATTCATACATGTTTGGATTAGATCAGTCTTACATGTTAATGTAACAGCTAGCAGGCTACACAGCACAGCGCCAGGACAGGACAAGTAACTCCGGTAAGAGCAGGGGAGGGGGGCTGTGTGTGTATGTCAACAACTCCTGGTGTACTAACACAGTGATATTGGACAGGTATTGCTCCCCAGATCTGGAGTGTGTGACTATAAAATGTCGTCCTATCTATCTCCCTAGAGAGTTTACTGTTGTCCTGATTACTGCGGTGTATATCCCGCCGGATGCTAACGTTAACTCAGCTCTAGTATTTTTAAATGACAGCGTTAGTAGTCAGCAGAGTAGGTATCCTGATGCAGTGTGTATTGTTGCGGGGGATTTTAACCGCGCGGATTTAAAAGCAGTGCTTCCAAAATTCTATCAGCACGTAAAGTGTGCAACTAGAGGAGCTAATACACTAGACAAGGTCTACTCAAACATCAAGCGGGGCTACAAGGTCAATCCATTACCACACCTGGCCCAGTCTGACCACCTGTCACTGCTGTCAGTCCCGGCATACACCCCCATTAGGAAAACCACTCCTATCATTACAAAGACTGTTAAAACATGGCCTGATGGAGCCTCCCAGCAGCTGCAGGACTGCTTTGACAGGACCTGTTGGGACACTTTTGAACACCCAGATCTGGATATGTTTACAGACAGTGTTCTGTGTTATATTAAATACTGCATAGACATTGTCACAGTAGACAAGCGCATCCAGCTCTACCCCAACCAGAAGCCATGGATGTCAAGGGAGGTCCGGCATCTGTTAAAGGCAAGGAACACTGCTTTTAGATCAGGTGATGGGGCTCTTTACAGTGCAGCACGTACTAATCTGAAGAGGGGCATTCGGAAGGCTAAATCTGATTACAGGAAGAGGATCGAGGACCATTTGGACAGCAACAACAGCAGGCAGGTGTGGCAGGGAATCCAGCACATCACCAATTATAGGACCAACTCCGGGGCTGCGGAAGGGGATGCCTCACTGGCGGAGGAGTTAAATCACTTCTTTGCCCGTTTCGAGGTTCAGCCACTAGAGGCAGCCACATTGCATCCAGGAGCCCACAGCGACACTGTCCTCATGGTAAAAGAGCATGAGGTGAGGCGTACGCTACGGGCAGTCAACCCGCGGAAGGCGGCCAGCCCTGATGGCATCTGCGGACGCGTATTAAAGGATTGTGCGGACCAGCTGGTGGGGTCTTTACTAAGATCTTCAACCAGTCACTCTCCCAGCTCACTGTTCCATCTTGCTTAAAGTCCTCCATCATTGTCCCTCTGCCTAAAAAAACAAGCATCACCACTTTCAACGACTACCGGCCAGTGGCACTCACCCCTGTGGTGATGAAATGCTTTGAGAAACTCATGTCACATCATGTCTTTTTATCCACCCACCTTTGACCCACTCCAGTTTGCTTACAGGGCGAACAGATCGACTGAGGATGCCGTGACTACAGCCCTCCATGCTGCACTGTCACACCTGGAACAGCAGGGGAGCTATGCCCGGTTACTCTTCATAGACTTTAGCTCTGCTTTTAACACCATCCTCCCCCATAGACTGGTGTCAAAACTGTCCAACATTGGAATACCACACTCCACCTGCCTCTGGATTAAGGACTTCCTGTCAGACCGCACTCAGAGGGTAAGAATGGGCCCCCATACATCCACTCCCCTCAGCCTCAGCACTGGCTCTCCGCAGGGCTGTGTGCTGAGTCCCCTACTCTATACACTC
This sequence comes from Chrosomus eos, assembly GCA_036326025.1. Taxonomy (NCBI): domain Eukaryota; kingdom Metazoa; phylum Chordata; class Actinopteri; order Cypriniformes; family Leuciscidae; genus Chrosomus; species Chrosomus eos. The sequence goes on along the minus strand of CM070818.1, from coordinate 46,813,840 downwards.
TACACCCATGACTGCACCCCTGCTCATCAAAGCAATACTTTTGTCAAATTTGCTGATGATACCACGGTAGTGGGGCTCATCACAAGGGGGGATGAGTCCAAGTACAGAGATGAGGTGGTGAAATTAGTGGAATGGTGTAGAGTTAACAACTTGCTCCTCAATACATCAAAGACCAAGGAGCTCATTGTGGACTTCAGAAGGAAGAAAACGGTTATCCAGCCGCTGTTCATAGAGGACTGGAAGAGAGAGTCTCTAACTTCCGTTTCTTGGGAGTCAACATCATGGAGGACCTGACCTGTGCCGTCCACACCACTGAGGTATTGAAGAAGGCCCAACAGAGACTCTACTTTCTAAGAGTTCTGAGGAGGAACAACATCCCCAAAAAACTGTTGGTGTCCTTCTATTGCTGCTCGATTGAGAACATCCTAACATACTGTCTCTGTGCATGGTTTTCAAGCTGCACTGTGGCACAGAGGAAAAAGCTCCAGGGTGTCATAAAGGCAGCACAGAAAATCACTGGTTGCCCCCTCCCCACTTTGGAGGAACTTCACAGCTCCCGCTGCATCAAAAAGGCCAAGACCATCATACAGGACCCATCACACCCTGGTCACACACTGTTCAGACTATTGCCATCAGGCAGGAGATATAGGTCCATGAAAACAAGAACAAATAGACTACAAAATAGTTATTATCCAACAGCCATATGTGCATT
>CM070818.1:46330322-46813028 GCA_036326025.1 Chrosomus eos | reverse complement strand
TGTAAGATTGAAAATAATTAAATATATTTGAAAATGAACAAAGACATTTGCTTTTACTGTTTCAATCCCCCTCTTTCCTACCCCAAGGACAATTTGTAATTCCTAAAGGCAGAGCTGTTGATAGTGATCGAGGCCTGTAGGTCAAAATATGTGGATATTGGGGGTCTAAAAATCACACCTTTTGTACAATGGGGGAAATTATAATTTTCTAGTTGGTCAGTTTGAACATCTCACATTTGTGTTATAGACACATGGTCAAGGAAGGCATCAAGAAGATAGTAACAGTTGCTATGGCCCTTTTATTCTCTGGCTCTTACTCTCTACACTCTCTCCCTCTCTTTCTATCTCTCAGGTAACACTTTACATATATGGTGGGTACGATTAATGGTATAAGTTTATCATCGCATCTATTTTGTAACTATTTTAGTGTAAACATATATAGTGTCATTAGACCCTTTCAATTACATGTGCTAACTAGTTTTGATTAGGTATTGACTTTGAAGGGCTACCCATTGCAGAACAATATCGTCACACTATGCTATAGCAACGCTCTGGCACATATTTAGCTATTGTAAACTTCCATCTTTGGTATAAGCAGCAGTGGGTGGTTGGTAATAGACAAGACATCTAGTTTTCCACTATCTTACTGCTAATGTTTCTTTAGTCATTCAGCAATTCTACAGCCTGAACCCCTGTAGGAAATCCATCCTTACAGAAGTATTGAATTTGTATTTAATTTAATGACTGTTGTACAGAATCATTGTATAAAATTAAAAATGAAAGAACAAACATTGGTTATAAATTGTTGATTGTTTACTAATTATATTTTTATTGAACTGTATTTTGGTCCAATATTACAATAAAATAATCAATTCAAGTATAATTATACTTTCCTTTTTAATAGTATTACTAAACATTTCCAGTGAATTAAATATATAAAACACAGAAACGTATCACAAAAAAATGCAGAGCAAAGATGTAGCCTATCATTAAACTGCTGTACTTTTAACATGTTATTATTCTTAAAGGTTTTTAATTGCTTGATTTTTTTTTTTTTTTTTTATTAGACGGGTGTCGTTGAACTTGAATGTGATTCCCATTAAACCAGGCCCAAGGCCATGGTTTGCCTGGCCAAATGTCTGTCAGTTCCTCCTTAAATTCTCCAGGACTGTAGGTCTTCCTGCAAATGAATTACAAAAAGATTTTGGTTTCAATGTAAACCCATAGTCATAAAATAAAAACATAAAATGTATTTCACCTGCAGTCTTCAGTTTTGGATATTGAACAATGATAGAACATCCTCATTTTCAATTATTTCCTGGACTACTTTCTTTTGTGGAGTAAACTTGGTGCGAGGGACATTAATAAAAACGTATTGTAAAGTGTTACCAATGTAGCAATGTAAACAAATAGAATTACTTCTAGAATTACTAATAGAATTAGCTAAAGACATTTATAACGCCCTTAAAACAGCACTAAGGTCAGTTATATTGTTACTTGGTTCTCACAGTTAAGTGCACGTTTAAGTCAGTTTGGTGCGCCTGGAAGGCTAAAATACACAAAAAATAACAGTGATTTGAATCTATTGAGCACTCCTGCCCTGAGAGCAGCGAGTAATACACTAAAATAACAGCGATTTGAATCGATTGAGCACTCCTGCCCTGAGAGCAGCGCGTAATACACTAAAATAACAGCGATTTGAATCTATTGAGCACTCCTGCCCTGAGAGCAGCGAGTAATACACTAAAATAACAGCGATTTGAATCGATTGAGCACTCCTGCCCTGAGAGCAGCGCGTAATACACTAAAATAACAGCGATTTGAATCTATTGAGCACTCCTGCCCTGATGAGCAGCGCGTAATACACTAAAATAACAGCGATTTGAATCGATTGAGCACTCCTGCCCTGAGAGCAGCGCGTAATACACTAAAATAACAGCGATTTGAGTTTGAGCACTCCTGCCCGAGAGCAGCGCGTAATACACTCAAAATAACAGCGATTTGAATCTATTGAGCACTCCTGCCCTGAGACCAGCGCGTTATACACTAAAAATAACAGCGATTTGAATTTATTGAGCACTCCTGCCCTGAGAGCAGCGTGTAATACACTCAAAATAATAGCGATTTGAATCTATTGAGTACTCCTGCCCTGAGAGCAGTGAGTAATACACTAAAAATAACAGTTATTTGAATCTGAGCACTACTGCCCTGAGAGCAGCGCGTAATACACTAAAAATAACAGCGATTTGAATCTATTGAGCACTCCTGCCCTGAGAGCAGCACATAATACACTCAAAATAACAGCAATTTGAATCTATTGAGCACTCCTGCCCTGAGAGCAGCGCGTTATACACTAAAAATAACAGTGATTTGAATCTATTGAGCACTTCTGCCCCGAGAGCAGCGCGTAATACACTAAAATAACAGCGATTTGAATCTAGTGAGCATTCCTGCCCGAGAGCAGTGCGTTATACACTCAAAATAACAGCGATTTAAATCTATTGAGTACTCCTGCCCTGAGAGCAGCGCGTTATACACTAAAAATAACAGCGATTTGAATATATTGAGTACTCCTGCCCTGAGAGCAGCGCGTTATACACTCAAAATAACAGCGATTTGAATCTATTGAGTACTCCTGCCCTGAGAGCAGCGCGTAATACATTAAAAATAACAGCGATTTGAATCTATTGAGTACTCCTGCCCTGAGAGCAGCGTGTAATACACTCAAAATAACAGCGATTTGAATATATTGAGTACTCCTGCCCTGAGAGCAGCGCGTTATACACTAAAAATAACAGCGATTTGAATATATTGAGTACTCCTGCCCTGAGAGCAGCGCGTAATACACTAAAAATAACAGCGATTTGAATCTCTCCTGCCCTGAGAGCAGCGTGTAATACACTCAAAATAACAGCGATTTGAATCTGAGTAGCCTACTCCTGCCCTGAGAGCAGCGTGTTATACACTCAAAATAACAGCGATTTGAATCTCTCTTGCCCTGAGAGCAGCGCGTAATACACTCAAAATAACAGCGATTTAAATAGAGTAATCCTGCCCTGAGAGCAGCGCTAGGGCTGTGTTTTGACCGTTGAAATATAGCGGAGATTTGAACGAGTTCTGTTCACGGATATCAAGTTCACAAACAGCGATGTAGCATTAGAAAAGCATGTTTTACACCAGTTAGCCCATAAGCAGCTTTGTTGTGGTTGACTGATGTAACGCGAATCAAAATGCACATGCCTACAATGTTTAGTTCTGTGCTTTTTAATGTTCACTAATTATCTTAGGAAACGTTAGAGGATGTCGAATTTTAACAAAAGATAATAGTAAATTCACTTACCTTGCAATAAATGCGTTCACCCACGAACATCTGTCTTGTATTCCGAATAATATACCGCAATCCTTCCGCGGCACATTCAAACGTATTGACCCCGCCCTTGCTTCAGTTTCATTGGTTAAATCTGTAAACCAATCATTTTCCTTTCTGCCCTCAGAACATGTTTGAGTAAGTAAAACTCCCATCTGCGAGCGGTTCCAAGATGACTCCACTTTATCGAATGTTGTTGGCAGCATACGAACATTACTGATGTAATATAGTGTGCGTGAAAAGAAAGTAAGTGAATTATGTCCGTTTTTCCCTCAGAATATGCCGATCGTTCATGCCGCGATTCAGAGGTATCTAGCGCCATTGCGCCATAAGAATCTGTGTTATCTGCATTATCTAAGTAATACTGTCTGCCGCCCTGTTATCACCTTCTCAATATCCATAATAGCTACTGCAAGTAATTCATGCAATTTACAGTAAAACATGACAGTGTGTTAGATTATTTTGTGATTTATGAGTACATGTTATCATTGATTTAAATGTTCAGTCACTATAAATGCGCTGAGGGCGCCATCTTGCGGGCTTACACAGAATGACTGTTCTATTTGTTTTCCTAATAATTGTATGAATAGCAATATCTTTGATCCCTTAATACATGTAAAGATCGTTGCCTTATGATCATATTACTTACAAATGTTTAAGTAAATTTATGTAAGTCACTCATTTAAGTTATATTGTATTTTGTTCCAGAACCACACCTGTTACATTTGAAATTATCATCAGTAAACTCTTCCAAGGAGACTTGGAGTCTGCAGAGTGAATCTATTTACATCTGATGTCATTACACAGTTCTGATCGACTGTCTGCAGGGTTTCGAAACAACCCGAACTAGCGTAAACTTAAACCTCAATTACATAGCAAGAGGGAGAATTCAGAAGGTGATACTGTTAGGGAATCTTTCTTTGGAAGTATACTTAAGATTTGACGTTACAAACCAGTCTCAAATTACATCTATAGAATAAGTCAAAACTAATTAGATATGCATGCATACAGGAAGGTCAGATACAATTCTATGTTATATACATTAAAAGGACATTTCTATCCTAAGTTACCCACAAAGGACGTTTGTGTGCGTGTGAGTGTGTGTGTGTGTATCAGATTTCAGTCAGCGTTTCCTCCGGGGAATTCTGGGTGTGTACCACGTGAGGGTTTAGTTTGCAAATGGTTGTCTTCAAGACAAAAGGGTAGTGTATGTAAATCCACTTTCAGCCTTAAGGAGACAATAATTGATGAGAGGGGGAAAATTTTAGCTTGAGACTTTGAATGGTGGCAGTCTTATGCTGGTGACTGAACAGAATTGCAAGTGGGATGAGGGGTTCGAGAACAAAAGGGGGACCTGTTTCCTGATTGCTCAATGGTCATAAACGAGTTAATGAATGACCTGCTGGCAGATATTGGGCCCCACCCCACATGATTCAAGGTTTTGTGAATTAAACATATATGTGTTCATATTTGTTCAGTAGTGAAAGGAAAACAATCAGGATTCGGTTGAGATGTGGTTGGATCTGGTTGAGATGCGGCAATCAGGTTGAGTCATTCTGTACAGAATGAAGGCTATACATATGTCAAGGTGGCTGATTACCTTAAGATGCACAGCGCAATGTCGGCGCGGTCCAGGCTAGGCCCGCAGATGAAGTGTTCAGAATGGCAGTTCGAGACAGTGCTGGAGGGCTGTGTCTACAGAGCAATGTCAATGAGTCGGGCCCCCCCCCCTTTCGCAACCATGATTCCCGTTCTGGAGTTAGGGTAAAAGTGTGGCTCTGAAGAAGATGGATTTCCAGTTCTAGTTTGTACTGCTTGGAAGATGGTACAATGCCAAGTCATCAAGGTGAAGGATGGCACCTTTCGGTACTTGGATTCACATGCTCTGGTTGAGCGAGGTGACACAGGTGTCAGTGTCATTCTGGCCGTAGGTGAGTGCAGCTGTGCGCTCAGGAGTGTTAACGAGCCACCTGTCACTTACAATCTCTGCTTGGGTCTCGATGACTTGAGTGCTTAGCTTCGACAGGGCAGCGGGTGTCGCTGATCTGCAGCCCGCAGATTCCGTCAGTGTTGTCTCTGAGGAAGGGTTTGTTAGGGCAGAGATAGTGAATGTCTTTGTTCAATGTGCACACGTGCGGATTCTGAGCTAAGGACAGCTTTGTGTAGCTGTTATTGAAGTCAACCACGTCCGGCGTGTGGATCTTGATGTGAGTGTTACTTTTCAAAATCTGACATTGACAATGTTCTTGAGCTGGTAGATTCGGCTTGACTCTATGATGGGCATGTTCAGGAGCAAAACCCAATTCTCTCTGCTCGGGGTCGACGCAGAGTGGGCTGGCACTAACCAGAGAGTAGGCAAGGTGTGTTTGTAGAGAGTCAGTTGGCGTGGTGATGGCGGGTGCCAGCACGGTTTGCACAGGGCTTAAGGGTATCAGGTGCGGTGGAATTCTACCCATGGCTAGGCTGTCAATGGAGGAGTTCACCTCTCGCAGAAAGTCTGTCATCCGGGCTTTGGCCAGCTGAGTTTGAGCAAAGTCATTCTGGAAGACTGTAAACAGCTGTTTCATGGATTTTACTGTCTGGTTCAGCAGAACGCTGTGAGTGTTGAGGATTACCACCGTTCCTCTCAATGTCTTGCCGATGGTTTGCAATGACGCAGTCTGTGTGGTGAGTTGCTCTTTTAGCTGTTGAATTTCAGTCTGAATTTCAACCACATGCCATTTCACAGTGGCTATGTGCCATTTCACATGCCATTTCAACCATCGGCGTTGACACTTGGCATACCAATGTCGAACAGAGTTCTGGCGGCAGTGGCGGGTCCGAGCAACGCTCCCAGGAACCGTTTGGAGTGGTGGTTGGTGCTTAGGACTCCCGGTTGTTCTCTCAGGACGCTGCCTGCTGCTGGACCTGGTGAGATGTCCGATTCCGGCTGTCCTCTGGTTGGCTGGAGGCACAGGATGACGAGCCACAGCAGCATCCTGGAAAAGACAAAGGGGAGAGGGAGAGAGACAGAGAGTAAGAGGATCTCAGCGAGTGTTGTCCTTGGTTGGACAGGGCAGTCTTTTTACTTTGTGGGCGGCGACTGGGTTTAGGTCGCCTTGGCCCATCTTTTGCCACATCTTACTGCTGGCATGTCGCTTGCTTCAGTGTCTTGTCAGTGGCTCTGGTGCTGTGGTTTGCAGCGCATGCTGCGTCATGGACGTACATTTTCCTTATCCCCCTTTGCACCGTGGCAGTACAAGTCTTTGCGTTGTGGTGTCAGATGGTTCACAATATAGAATGTTGTTCCGTGCACGCAGCATGTGCTTGGTGTCATGCAGTGGTCTGAGTAACTGGTTGTCAGTGAGTATAGACGGCATGCGAGGGTGGTTGGAGGGGCCTGAGAGGTGGTCAAGCAAAGTCTTTATTGTGTCAGAAGCCCGCCTGTCCGCTATGTTGGTCATTGTAAACAGCGGAGCCAGCGGAAGCGTCTGTGAGGTAGGCAGTTTAGTCCGTAAAGGTGCAGAGCCGTGTGTATTCACTTCAACCTTGAGGGTGGGTGGGTGGTTGAAAGTGGCCACAGCTTGTTGTTTAATGCGTAAGGCTTGGCGAGGGCATGTGTTTGATCATATAGCTGCAGGTCAGTCATGACCTTTGGGCAGCAGTTGTCAAAGTCTTTAGTTAGCTGTAAGGTGCAGGGTAGCACAGTTGAACCTTGACCTGGTGCTGAGTCTGTGTCTTCATGGCTGGCTGTGGGAGTTCCAATGAACTCTGTGACCATGGAGTCTGGCTTTGTTGTAGTTCTCATGACCTCTGTGACCTGCCAGTCTGGCTTTGGTGACCTGTGTGACTGGAGGGGGAGGGGTTCTTGAACTTGGGCCCAGACTGTCAGGTGTTTGAAGTCTAGTAAAGGCTCAAAGCGCCTAGCAGATCTTTGCCAATCAGAAAGGGGTAAGTGTCCATTTGTGAGATGAACACCGGGTGGAAAAAAACTCAAAGGACCAATTGTCAGGTGAATGGGAGCTACCTGTTCGAGCCGGATGTCGTTCTGGCTGTACGACTGCTCGTTCAGCTCACACGTTTGGGGTATAAGACTTCGATCTTTGCTCTTAGCTTTAGCACTGAGTCTTTCAAAGAGCTGAGCTGACATTAAAGTGAGGTCTGAGCCGGTGTCTACCAGGGCTTCCAGGCTCACCTCCTTTTCCAAAGTGATGGCTAGGTAGAGTTTCCGGGCCACTTCCTTTTCGATCAGGTTCCCCAGGAGTCTTGGCGTAGGGGCTGGTGTGGTGATCGATGGGCGGTTAGGGCCGGTCTTGTGTGGTTTGCTGCGGAGGCAGGTAGCCAAAACATGGGAACTTGTGTTGTCTTGCTCAGGCTGTGCAGTTGTCAGCTGTGGTGGCTGGGTGATGCTGTCATTTTGTAATGTGACAGTTAGCTCTGTGCTCTGAGGCTGACGAGCAGTGTTCTGGGTGCCTGGTTCAAGTCTTGCGCTTAGACATAGGATGTCTGGCTCGTCCCTCTTGTCTCCCTTGTGAAGTTTCTTGTGCAGAAGCTCTTTCAGCACCTTCAGGATCTCTGCCGTCTCTGACGTGGCTGCACTGTTTTTATCTGGTGTGTGCTCAGACTTGTGCTTACCAGTGGCATGTTGAGAGGGGTACCGCTCCGGGCTGTCTGGGCTTGAGTCTCTTGGTGATGGGGGTCGGGTATGCCTGGGTCGCCGGCTGGCTTCCCAGAATCTTTCAGAGCGCTCGCTCTGGTGCCTTGGACGAGCACCATCACGGTTGTGCTGCCCTCTGCTGGCCTGGAACGGTCTTGACTCTCTGTAAACAGGGCTATGGTTTTGTGGGGCGCCCTCTAGAGGCTGCTCTGAGTAGTGTTCAGAGACAGAGTAGATTGTGGGGTTTTTCAAAGTCTTTTCGGACACAGTCTTTTGCTTGGTATAAGCTTTGTGGGCCAAGTCTCTCAGCTGTCGCTCCAGTCGGGCCTGCTTTAGGTCCATGGCTGTGATTAGTCCTTGGTCTGATTCTGGATCAGAGAATTCTTTAAGGAAGGCCTGCCGCAACTGCTGGAAATCCGACTTGACTGTCTCTGGTTGACGGTCGAGGAAGCTGCGCACATCACGACTGGACGTGATTCTGAGCAGGAAGAATCTGTCCCACGGTGTTACGTTGGGAACAGTGTGCAAGTGAAAGTCTATGTCTTGCAGGTAGGCGTGCACATCATGGCCTCCTGCAGGGTTTGGAGTGAACATAGTGTTTCGGGCCAGCTTGTCAAGTTCTTTGGGGGCCATGCCGTGGTCAGAGGCAGGGGTTCTCTGGAAGCTGACTGGTGACATACTGAACAGTGGGCTTTCACCCCCCTTTTCAGCCTTGAGTTCGTGGCTGAAAGGTGCGGACCAGCTGTTTAGGGGAAACTTTGTTGTGTGTGTTTCCCCTTCCCAGTAATTTTTCAGTCTATAAGAGTGTTTCAACTCTCTGCAAACAAAGTCAAGTTCGTCTTTGAGATCGTGTCTCTGTTGTGTAAGTTCATGGATTTCAGGTCGGGCCGTTTGTAAGTGTTTTTCAAAGGCCTTGGCTTTAGTGTCTCTTTCTGTTAGTGCGTTCTCCGTCTTGCGAGGAGATTTTCACCTTGTCGGATTTGTTGGTCGAGTTCCTCTCTGAGTTTCCGCTCCGACTGTTCTCTTTCGTCTGTCTCTAGACGAAGGTTTTCCATGGCATTTTGACGTCTTTCTACTTCTTCCTGTAGCTCTGGGTTTGCTGCATACTCTGTTCCACGCTGGTCGTGGGTCTCACGGAGTAGCTGATCTAGACGACTCTGGGTTCGGGCCTGATCCTTCCGGGCCTCCTCCGCTTGAAGCTTAAGCGCTGCTGCTTGCTGCTCCAGGTCGATGTTGCTCCGTTCACTGAGCCTTGCCTGGGCGATGAGGTTGTGTGCGATGCTTCCGACGATTTGGGCCCAGTCTTTGTATTTGTAGCTCTGGGTTGGATCGTGGGCCGTCAGTCTGTCCAAGTCGGCATCCCGCTACTCTTGGCTCAGGTGCTGCAGGTCACTGGCGTCCTTGGGCAGGAAGGTGGTTGTCATGGCTCTCAGCCATGTCTCGAGGTCGTCCCAGTGGGTTGCGGGACTGGATGAACGGGACATACTGGCTCACTGTAGGCGAGAGAAACACAGCACACACACAAAGAGACCAAAATGCAAGTTCGTTCTAAGGTTAACGAATTATGCTAATACGGGCTATGCCGTCTATGAGAATTGTGGCTAACTGATGCCGACAGTTAGATAGTTAGCAGAGCCAATTAACTTGGGTCGACTAAGGACCTGAACTAGAGTTTTGGCAGGCAGTAGCCTAGCGGGTCACGTGATGACACCGGCTGCGTGGTTGTCACTCTATTATTTAGCTTCCTTGGTGGCTCTCACAGGTTACTGTCTCTAAGTGAAATGAAAGAAGCAAATCACAACAGAACACAAGGATAGAAGAGATCAGAGTGAAACAAAACAATGAAAATGAATAGGTCTATAATGAACTGGAATAAATACTAACACTGGAAGTGTTAGGGAGAATACAGAGGCCTAAGCCTACTACCACTGATAGGGTTTGAGATAGGGCCTACAGGTGAGTGGGGGTTATCGGGGTAGAAACCTAAGAAGATGGTGTGGCTTGGAGAAGAGATGGGCCAAACACTTAAAGTATCCGGGAGATATCTAGTATTCTGTGGCTTATAGTAAGCGGAATGGGTTTTACTAAATTTAGTTTACCTGCGGTGAATTGAGGCCTCCCTGGGGGGGAACCCGTGGCTCAGTCAACCCCTCCGACGGTTCCCAACACTTGACCGCAGTGTTCCCGGGCAACTTTGTTGTCTCCCTGTACCTTGCTGCGTCTCTCAATCAACCTGACTTTGGAGTGCCAAATTGCTGATGTCGCAATTGCGTGCTGCAACGATGGTACGGGATTCGGAAGTGTCCGAAACTCACACATGGCCAGCGTCAGTACCGCCGGTCGGGTAACCTCGCTTGCGGGATACCAATCAGAGAATGCCGCACCTCATCACAGTGCTCTGGTGAATGCCACTTCTAAATACACAAAGGTTAAACAAGTGAAACCTAAAGTGGATTAAGGCTTGCTTGTTTAAATCAAATGGATTGATGTAGCAATAAGAGTCAAAGGTTTTACTAAATAATAATAAACAAAAGGAAATTATGATAATTCTGGTATTTTATCAAAAAAACCTAACCCAAAAGAGAAGAAGAAAAATTTAAATAAAAAGAGACAGGATAAAGCACGGGAGAAGAGGCAGGCCGCAGTAGCTGGTTTTCACCACGAGGGGTGCGTACTTCTCTGTGCTTTAACCTGGTGAACAGAACACTTAATTCAAATTCAAAATTCAAAACTTGTTTAAATTTGTATTTAAAATAAGCAGGTAAGAATTTGTTAAGGAAAATCAGAATGATATCCGATAATAACCAGTGATAACAGTAAAGTATCATTAATAATTATGAAATAATCAAACGAGAAAGTAGAAATAAGTCAAGCAGGATGAAACACAGGAGGAGGCAAACCGTAGTAGTGGTTTTTCGCCAGTTTAGTCAGCAGAATTACAACCACTTTTTAATGTGATTCAAGGGCTAAGAGCTTTCAGCTCGCGTCACGCGCTGATTTTCTGGAATAAATCACAAGTATTCAATTCAGATCTCTGCAGATCTTTTCGGTGCTATACTACACAAGAGTATATGGCGGGATTTCTTCGCCGCACATACACAAATGTGGACAACAGGAATTTTCGTCTGTTGGTTCGACTCCCATACACATTGGAAATATAGCACTTATTCAAAATGTGTTAGGTTTTAGATTGGTTAGCTAAGCCAATTTCTGACCAGGAGTTTATCGTTTTTGTTGAATATCACTGGGTTAACAACGAATTCAATAACAACATTTGCATGCATGGCCTATGTTTAAAAGGAATCTTGCTTAAAAACATATTTATTCAAACCGGTAATAAGCACGTGAGAATTCTTCATTCACAGCGATTTAAAACGAATATTAGAAATGTATCAACTGCAGAGATATTTCTTCATCTCTTAACAGGACAATTGTAATATTAAATACTGCGGTGTACTTAGCATTTAACAGTGCTAAAATTGTCTAGGCATATTCTAGCAACTTGTTAAAATGTAACGTTACTGACTTCGGCTTTTTGCCTCGGTCAGTTAGGAGTGAGTTCGTGTTGCGACTATTTTATTAATAATTATTAATAACCATATACACAGATTGAAACTGAATTTGCTCATAAAACAAAGTTTGAAATGCGTCGCGTTCTCCACCAAAGCATGTAACTGTCAGAGTTGTTGCAGGATTCTGAAGACGAGGACAGAATGAGCTCAATGAAGATGCTTTATTCATTAAATTAACTATCAAAAACCAAAAGAGAAAACATTCCAGGACTTCAAGAAACACAACCATACATAGACGACGATCGACAAACACTGGGAGAAAACACAGGGCTTAAATACACATGGAATGATTGAATGATTAACTGAACACAGGTGATAAAACTGAACACAAACGAGGAGCGGGAAAACTTAACAGGACTAAACCAAAAACCACAAAGACAGGGGGAAACAACATCTCAAAACAGAACTTAAACACATTGAATTGTTACAGTACCTCCCCCCTCCCCGAAGGCGCGTCCTCGCGCCGTATAACATCCAAAGGGGTGGGAGGGTGGGCGCCCTGGAGGCTGACGAGGGCATGGTGCAGGTCCGGGAAGCCTCCAGGGCGGAGCAAGCTGTGGGCGTGGCCACGGCGGAGCAGGCTGTGGGCGTGGCCAGGGCGGAGCAGGCTGTGGGCGTGGCCAGGGCGGAGCAGGCTGTGGGCGTGGCCAGGGCGGAGCAGGCTGTGGGCGTGGCCACGGCGGAGCAGGCTGTGGGCGTGGCCACGGCGGAGCAGGCGGTGGGCGTGGCCACGGCAGTGCAGGCGGTGGGCGTGGCCACGGCGGTGCAGGCGGTGGGCGTGGCCACGGCGGTGCAGGCTGTGGGCGTGGCCACGACGGTGCAGGCTGTGGGCGTGGCCAAGGCGGTGCTGTGGGCCTCTCGGGCGTCCAGGGCGGAGCTGTGGGACCCTCGGGCGTCCGGGCGGAGCTGTGGGACCCTCGGGCGTCCAGGGCGGTGCTGTGGGACCCTCGGGTGGCCATGGCGGTGCAGGCTCTTCAGGTGGCCAGGGCGGTGAAGACCCTTCAGGTGGCCATGGCGGTGAAGACCCCTCATGTTGCCATGGCGGTGAGGACCCTTCGGGTGGCCATGGCGGTGAGGACCCTTCGGGTGGCCATGGCGGTGTTACTTTTCCGGCCGGCCTCCGTGGATCTTTGGCCGGCCACGGCGAAGGGGTATAGCCCCCCCCCAAAATTTTCTTGGGGAGAAGGACAGGTTCAGGAACGGGAACAGACTTGACATCAACGGGCGCTGGGTCAACGGGGTCTGGGTCAACGGGCTCTGGGTCTGGGTCAACGGGCTCTGGCGCTGGGTCAACGGGCTCTGGCGCTGGGTCAACGGGCTCTGGCGCTGGGTCAACGGGCTCTGGCGCTGGGTCAACGGGCTCTGGCTCTGGCGGGTCACGGCTCTGGCTCTGGGTCAACGGGCCGCTCTGGCTCTGGGTCAACGGGCTCTGGCTCTGGCGCTGGGTCAACGGGCTCTGGCTCTGGCGCTGGGTCAACGGGCTCTGGCGCTGGGTCAACGGGCTCTGGCTCTGGGTCAACGGGCTCTGGCTCTGGCGCATCATGGGACTCGGAACTGGACGGGGCCAGCACATCAGGGGACTCGGAACTGGACGGGGCCAGCACATCAGGGGACTCGGAACTGGACGGGGCCAGCACATCAGGGACTCGGAACTGGACGGGGCCAGCACTTCAGGGAACTTGGGGCTGGACTCATGCTCTGGCTGGCAGGCGACGGACTCATGCTCTGGCTGGCAGGCGACGGTCTCTGGCTGGACGGTCTCTGCTGACGGTCTTGCGACGGTCTCTGGCTGGACGGTCTCTGGCTGGACGGTCTCTGGCTGGACGGTCTCTGGCTGGACGCTGGACGGGACCAGCGGCGAAGGCTCAACTGGGCTGGACGGGACCAGCGGCGAAGGCTTGACTGGGCTGGACGGGACCAGCGGTGAAGGCTTGACTGGGCTGGACGGGACCAGCGGTGAAGGCTTGATTGGGCTGGACGGGACCAGCGGTGAAGGCTTGACTGGACTGGACGGGACCAGCGGTGAAGGCTTGACTGGGCTGGACGGGACCAGCTGTGAAGGCTCTGGGGGAAGAAGCTCAGGTAGGTCGTCAAAAGGGTCAGGCTCTGACGGGCATGCCATGGGCTCAGGCTTTGGCGGGCATGGATGGGCTCAGGCCATACTGGACTCGGGACCACCAGAACTCGATCGCATCCCCTTCTACGACCTCCACGGGTCCCGCGAAATACGGCCATCCGGGTTCCCATGAAGGCCTGCTTCCAGCCTTCCATCTTCCTCTCTTCCCTTTTTTTTTTTGTTAAGGGTCGATCGTTCTGTCAGGGTTGTTGCAGGATACTGAAGACGAGGACAGAATGAGCTCAATGAAGATGCTTTATTCATTAAATTAACTATCAAAAACCAAAAGAGAAAACATTCCAGGACTTCAAGAAACACAACCATACATAGACGACGATCGACAAACACTGGGAGAAAACACAGGGCTTAAATACACATGGAATGATTGAATGATTAACTGAACACAGGTGATAAAACTGAACACAAACGAGGAGCGGGAAAACTTAACAGGACTAAACCAAAAACCACAAAGACAGGGGGAAACAAGATCTCAAAACAGAACTTAAACACATTGAATTGTTACAGTAACAACATTAGGTATTACATTAAATTAGCTCAAATTATATATAGGGAATTTGAATCATGAATATGATTAATATATGTGACCCGTTACAGAAACCAGGGACGCAAGTCGGCAGCACAACTTGCGAGAAAAATGAGAAACAAGCGTTTTTTTCCAAAATTTGTGATTTCCGCTTTTTTGCAGAATCTGTTAGTTGAAATCACGAAGAAGCCTCTCCATGTTTGAGATAGCAGTTTTGGTATATTTAAAAGCTTACATTTTGAGGTTGAAATCGGCTTGTTTTCATAGATTCTAGCACCCAGTAGGGGCGTGGTGTGTTATTGTCTGTGTGTATTTCCATACTGAATATGGCGCTTTTGTCCCCGCCCTCCAAGTGAACCGCATGGCTACTTATTATGCTGTGCTCTGGTCGGCTCAATTCAATTCAATGAAGATGGACGCCGCAAAGATTGTCGCAGACGAGCTGAACCGTGGCCGTGGCACTTTGTGGCTCGGGAAACTGAAATCCGCTCTCGCGCACGCCCTCGGTGCTTGTATACGGCGGCTCGGCTCGCTGACAACGGTAGCTGGCTGTTTAATATGAGACATCCCGATTGCTTTGAATGGGGAACATTTTGTGAACAGGGAACATGAAGGCCTGCCGTGCGCGTTTCTGAAACGTAAGTTAAGCTTCATTTGCTCTTTAGTCGTTATTTAAGATGCTGAACCTGCTGATGATATAATGTGCTTGCGGACATTATATTTGGTGTGTGTATACGCACATGTAAAGAGATTTGCAACAGTAATTTGAGGAGGTGAAATGTGATTATTTGGAAAATCCCTGCCATGACTGCTTAAAGAAAAATGCCAGCAGGCATTTGCCTCCTGCATAAACTTTAATATTGTTGACATTTTGGGCACACGCGCGTTGCGCACTATTTGCGTTATATGTAGGCCTTTGGCATATTGGTCTTTGTGTGTTGTTGCTGGTTTTGCGTTATATCATGGCATATTGGTCTTTGTGTGTTGTTGCTGGTTTTGTGTTATATGTATGGCATAACGATATTGGTCTTTGTGTGTTGTTGCTGGTTTTGCGTTATATGTATGGCATATTGGTCTTTGTGTGTTGTTGCTGGTTTTGCGTTATATGTATGGCATATTGGTCTTTGTGTGTTGTTGCTGGTTTTGCGTTATATGTATGGCATATTGGTCTTTGTGTGTTGTTGCTGGTTTTGCGTTATATGTATGGCATAACGTTATTGGTCTCCGTGTGTTGTTGCTGGTTTTGCGTTATATGTATGGCATATTGGTCTTTGTGTGTTGTTGCTGGTTTTGCGTTATATGTATGGCATATTGGTCTTTGTGTGTTGTTGCTGGTTTTGCGTTATATGTATGGCATATTGGTCTTTGTGTGTTGTTGCTGGTTTTGTGTTATATGTATGGCATATTGGTCTTTGTGTGTTGTTGCTGGTTTTGCGTTATATGTATGGCATATTGGTCTTTGTGTGTTGTTGCTGGTTTTGCGTTATATGTATGGCATATTGGTCTTTGTGTGTTGTTGCTGGTATCCGTTTCAAATAGAGGGGCAGCACAATTGTTTTTCGCCTAGAGCGGCAGAAGTGTATTCGCCGGTCCTGGGGGTGACTTTCCATAAACATTTAAAGTTTGTCATTTTGTGTTCATTCTAAGGACACGTTATCTCATGTTTAGTCTGTTTAGACCTTCCCATACCTACTATTGTTATTAGGGACTGTTCGTTATTTATTTAAGGGGCCACCGGAGGAGATTTGAGATCTGTAGTCAAAAAAGACTTGACCCTCCCCTTGCCAGCAATATTTTTTTCTATGACCCTCCAAAATGATTGTGAAAAAAGGCATGACCCTCCCCGATAATTTATTGATTACTTCTGTACTGGGCCGGGTTTCCCGATAACAAAGAGCGCTCTCTACGTGCAAGGTTACGAACGCTCGCGGCAATTCCACGCGCGTTTCCCAAAAATGCACTTAACATGAACGCGCGAGAAAGCGCTCTACGTGCTACTTAAGCATTGCTGTCCATTCGCGAAGTGCTGAACCATAACCTTATATGGAATCGTATTCTGAACGTTTAACCTAAAAATCGTCATTTGTTGTGGATTAGAAATCAGACAAGTCTATGCATCTATGGTGAACGTGATTTCACCAAGTACCACATGTTCCTGGATCAACATTGTTGTTGATCCTGGATCAACTTTCCAATCAACCAATCAGATTTGAGGGACAAGTTTACAGTTTATGTCAGGTTTAGGCTTAAAACCAGGGTGAAGTACTTAAAAATTAGTGTCAGTCACCTTTCATTACCCTCTGATTTTAGGGAAAAGTTATGGGTAGGGTTAGGTTTAGGGGTAGGGATTGGGTAAGGACTACATTTTGGGACAGGAATGTTGATCCAGGATCAACAAAATATGTTGATCCAGGACCATCTCTTACTTGGCAAAATCACGGTGACCATGCATCTATACAGGCAGAGGCACTGACAAAATGGCTGAAAAAAGGTAAAATTAATGTCCTTTTAGAGGAGATAGAGCGAAACAAAGATTTTATTTTTAACAGATTTAAAGGACACCATACAAATAAGGAAAAACAAAACATCAGGGAGGACATTGCAAACTAACTGCAACCAGCGGTGTTCAAAGATCAGGGAAGGAGGTCCGCAAGAAATGCCCAATAGGCTACATGGCTGGTTTTCGTGCACGTCAGCAAGTCATTGACTATTTTATTTAATTCATCCCTATTTTGCACAGTTTTTAAAACATAATTCCCACATTACTTCTTTTATGATTTTTTTCCATTCATTTAATTTAGATGTGTATTTCTATTTTTTCTTCCCTTTTTAATTATTTAATTTATAAATTCTTTTCAAAACACGAGTAGGCCTACAATATTAAAGTGTAGCCTACAATAAAGTACAATCAAAACCTTATATTATACTCACGTTGCACTGTAATCTGTTAAATCTGGTTTGCGCTTGGCAAAGATGTTCAGATAGCCATTGTTTTTTTACAACCATGACAAACGACTAAACTCATGCTTTCTCATCTTACTAGGGCTGTAATGATAGACCAAAATTCGGTTCATATCACGATTTTTGATTTTAAAAAAAAAATCATGTTTTCGGTGCCAATGCAGTGGTGACGCGTTCATGTAACATGTAAGAGCGATGCCAATAAAGCTGCCACAAAGAACCGGCAAAAGTAATGATAATGAATATGTCAAATATAGCAAGGAGACATTTTAATTGTTTATTAATAAACAAGTGTCGGCTGCAAATATAAAGGTGATGCTGACTCGCGATCTTCGCAGTAGGCTAGTGAACGCGCCAGAGAGAAATGCACATTTCATATACGGATTACATAAGCAGGGAGCAGTCTGTCTGTTTTCTTTCGTTTTGAATTGTTCTGTTATAAAGTAGACATTTCAAGCTTTCTCACCTTTAGGCCTACGCTGAGTTTCGGTTAATTTATTATTAGACGAGAGTCCAGTTCACATGCCGGCGCTTCCCTGTCATGACGATCTATTTTCTACTATATTTACTTCTTATTTATTAAATCCAGGCAATTGGTTGATTAAACATTGATTAAAATTAAGATACAATTAATAAAAAACGAAATTCACTTTAAAGAAAGGCTTTGTGCATTCTGTTTGAGGTCTCTGAAAGTTTTAAAGTCACTTTCAGAGCGGTCATATCCGGACCGTAACGGAGAACTATAACGTCCGTAACATTTTTATTCCCCTCTAAATGCGAACACGAAAAATTAAATAAAAATAATATTTTATGTTATGTGGAGGCCGACCCTTCTTCATCCGGTGGGTAGTAGCCTATTACTTTTGTTTTGCGCAGCGTAGTTCATAGAATTACAAAAAAATATTTTACCACCTAAAAGTTAAAGATTTTTTGTGTCAAATGCATCACATGTGTATTTCCCTCATATTAAATATAAAACGTGTATAAATGTGTAGACTGATATTTTGACTGATATTTTTCTAATGTCTGGACTCCTTTATTAAGGGAGTATGAATATATAAACAGACGTTTCAGTATTAAATGCATTTTCTGAGAATTTATATTTCAAGTTTTGACTGCAAATGTCACGTCCATAACGCTGGAATTGCCCAATTTTAAAGAATTTATCCTCAACTAGTTTTTTTGGTGTAGGCCTATTTTTTTATGTTAAGTTTCAAATAATACTAATAGTAATTTAAAAATGTGGTAGCCCTACGTCACATCACACGCACTGTTATGGTGGCAATTTCAGTAGATTTACTCACTAACATTGTGGTGGAAACACAATAAGAATGGAAACTAAAATATGTTAGTATCGTGCTACAGCGCACATTATATCAGCAGCAGTTCTGGCGCCTCAGTCCCAATACTGTAAAACTCGACGTACATTCACATCACATGTTAATGCAGCGGTAGAGCTACACTCACAGGACACTGATCTTATTCGCAATCATAAAAGTTTATTATTTGCTCGTGCTTTAAAGCTTTGCCGGGTAAACATTTCATTGGCCTTCTGTAATGCACTTTTTCTGAGCGCGTACTGAAGTGCGCGCGCGCGCTGTCAAACAGCGCCAAACTGGATTTGTGTTGGGTCAGACCCATCTGATAGCGATGGGGGGTCGAGAGCGAGAGAGCTACATGGAGCTACATGGAAAAAATATGCACCAAACAAGCCACTTTGAAATTTTGCTGTTTTCATGAATACAAAAGTTGGGTGACCCTCCCCCTAGACTAAAAAAAGTTGGATGACCCTCCCCTCAACAAAGAAAAAAAAGACATGACCCTCCCCTATTTTCCTCCGGTGGCCCTTTCCATAAATACCGAACGGTCCCTTAGCTAGCAGGAAAGAAAAAAAAAGCTGTAAAGCACAGGGGGGGGGGGGGAGCTTTACAGAGGGTATGGCTTATCTAAATGAGATGTAAATGAGGCCTATTGTCACTCCCAGCAGCAGAGAGAGGTGAGAACTGCAGATCTTTAGAGGCTGTTATCTTAACTTTTAGTTATTTTGAGTGGATACCTTCAAATGGAAACAACTTCTCCAAATATTATCAGATTTCCATGTGTTACATATCGTTGGAAAGCATGGAGACTACACTTTCAGAATCTATGAATAACTCAAAATGCCCCAGAACCGACTTGTGTCCCTACTTTCCGTGTTTGGTCACAATTGGCCTCAGTCCGCCATCTTTCTTTGGAACTATAAAGTACCGGCTGTAAAACCCAGACTCCCTGTCTGGTAGGGGGAACCACATTCTATGGCCCCTTAATTCCAGTAGAGACTGTACCTCTTGTTCCATAACCCGAGCCTGTTCTGGAACCACTGCAGTCGGTACCACCCCAGCAAACTTGGGAGGTCAGTGACCGAACTGCAATCTGTACCCATATTTTATAATATACAGGACCCATATTGATATATTCAGAAGGCGTTGCTATTCTTCTACAAGATCTACAAAAGGGAACCAGCCCCTCGAGACTGGCCTCGGGTGTTTTTCGAGCACTATTCTTGACTTCCTGAAGCGGAGGACTGGCAGGAAAAAGTCGATAAAGATGTTGTGACCATAGTCGGTGCCCTGTTGCAAGCTTTTGGGGCGAACACCACGGTGTGCGTTCGCTGGAAATCGATGTGGCCCGAAGTGTCCAGAACGGCCCTCAGATGTCCTACACTACAATTAGGACCTCTTTCCCGAAGCCCTCTTCGCCTGAAGGACGGCCCTCAGGGCTGCCCTTCTGACTGGAGGACTTCGGTTGAGAGCACTTCCTCTGTTGCCAGGCTCCCGCAGGAGGGGCTCTAGAGGCAATGCTCTCTTTTTGCTCTTGCCGATGGGAGGAGCTGGTTGACGGGTGAGGCTGGCCACTTGGACCAGCCCTCCTAGATCCAGATTTAGAGTGGCGAGGGAGATACTGTTGGAACGCCTCTGACCGTTTTTTCGCTTCCTGAAACCTGTCGACGACTGTAGTGACAGCGTTGTAGAACACGCCAGAAGGTGATAGCGGAGCGTCCAACAGGAAATATTTGTCTTTCTCTTTTATACCAGACAAATTTAGCCTCAGATGTCTCTCTGTAGCCACCATAGCCGACATAGAGCGGCCTCAGGCATGTGCCGTCTCTTTAGTGACCCGGAGAGACAAATCTGTGGCTCTTCTCAACTCCGCGAAGTCAGCAGAAGTTGGTCCCTTGCCCTCATTTAGATCTTTAAGAAGATCGGCCTGGTACGCCTGCAAAAATCGTCATAGAGTGCAGGCACACACCATCCTGACCAGTCGCCATATAAGCCCGGCCAATCAGTGCAGAGGTGTCCCTGCACAGTTTGTTGGGCAGCGCCGGGGTTTAAGCGAAGATGCCACATCAGGAGAAAGATAGCTCGCTAAAAGCTTCCTCCATCTGCGGCATCTTGCCATAACCCGCCTCTCTCGCGCCACCACATTCAAATAATCATATAATGAATGTGATGAGATACGTGAAGAGTGGGGTTTTTCCCAGGATCTATCTCTTTATAAAGATCTGGGAAAAACAGTAAGCCCCGGCGCTGAGGTTGTGAACGGTGCTGCAGGAATCTCTCGTCTAGTTTATTTTGACGGGGATCATCCTGCTTATTTTGTGGCCAGCTGATATATTTTATATATATTAGGGCTGTCAAAAGATTAATCGTGATTAATCGCATCCAAAATAAAAGTTTGTGTTTACATAGTATATGTGTGTGTACTGTGTATAATTATTTTGTATATAAATGCACAGACGTATATATTTCAGAAAAATATATTATTTATATATAAAATATTTATATTTATATAAAATATACATTGTATATAGGCTACATTCAGTCTATATACAGTGTATACATGCAAATATTTCTTAAATACACATGCATGTGTGGGTATTTATGTATTAAAAATAATTAAACACAGTACACACACATATATTATGTAAACACAAACTTTTATTTTGGATGCGATTAATCGCGATTAATCTTTTGACAGCCCTAATATATATATTTATTTAATTAGTCTGGCCACAGCACGCATCACAACCTCCACTAGCTCTACATAAGCAGAAACATGAGCCGGTGAGTGTGACTCATGTTGCTCGTTCCCGATGCTGAGCACATCAACTTCCTCAGAAACAGATAGCTCGAGCACTGGGCACTCGTCACAGGCAGAAGAAGCCGCATCGCGGGCTTCTGCGTCGTGCACGAGTGTCATAGAATCTGCGGATGATGAAAGAAAAGGTGCCTCAGCAGTCTCATTCTCATCCGCGAGATCCTTATGCGATCTCCACGAACTAAGCCCCCGCGCCGCCTCAACGGACGCGGGACCCGAATCTTGGGGATTGCGAGCCTGGCCATCATCAGGAAATAATATAGCCAAGCGGGAGCGCAGCACTCTAATAGGAAGTGCTTCACAGTGTTCACAGGCAGCCCTCTGGAGCGCTGACTGTGCGCGCTGCGCCCCTAAACATACACACATACCTGATGCGTGTCCCCACCCGTGACATATCTAGGGCAGGGGTGCACACACTTATTGTATTGTTCACTCGCCATAATCAGTGTTGGGGAGTAACGGAATACATGTACCGGCGTTACGTATTCAGAATACATATTATGAGTATCTGTATTCCGTTACAGTTACAATTTAAATAGTTGGTATTTAGAATACAGTTACATTGTTGAAATCAATGGATTACATTACGATACTTCTCTTTTTTCACGAGTTTATTCACTCTCTAAATAAATTAAAGGTCCCGTTCTTCGCGATCCCATGTTTCAAACTTAAGTTAGTGTGTAATGTTGTTGTTAGAGTATAAATAATATCTGTAAAAATATAAAGCTCAAAGTTCAATGCCAAGCGAGATATTTTATTTAACAGAAGTCGCCTACAGCGAACGGCCGGTTTGGACTACATCCCTCTACTTCCTTCTTTAATGACGTCAGTAGAACAGTTCTCTGACTAACCTCCGCCCACAGGAATGCTCCCTCAACTCCCTCAACTCGCGCACTTCTTATAACTTGCTGTGTTTACTCAGCTCTTACGGTAATTTTCTCAGTGTAAAACTGACGCTTCATCTTTTGTGTGATGTACAATAAACTTTATTAAACTCATCAGTATATTTTTGATCATCATTCGGACCTGGTCCGACACAGCAGACTTGTAGGCTATTAATAAATAATGGATACATACAAGCAGATGACAAATACGTTATAATAACCGTAATTAAACTACTAAACTATACCTGTTCCATCTCTATACAGCCCTCTGACTGTGTAGGCATTATTGTCCGACTCGAAATGAACACCGTTACTGAGAGTTTCTGATGTTATCATTATTCCATGAGATGAAATTGTCCTTTAGAGTCTGAGTGCGAGCTCTTGAAGCCTCGCCCCCTGTGTCGTGCAGCAGCAGCTCATTTGCATTTAAAGGGCACCACACTAAAACAGCCTGTTTTTCTGAGTCCTCAAAAAAGACAATTTAAACATGCTGTAAAAAATGATCTGTTGGGTATTTTGAGCTGAAACTTCACAGACACACTCTGGGGACATCAGAGACTTATTTTACATCTTGTAAAAAGGGGCATAGAACGGGACCTTTAAGGCAACTCAGCATTTCCCAGAAGCCCCAATGTGAAAATTAAAAAAAGGGCGGTTTGCGTGATCAGTCACAATGGAGTCGGAAGAGGAGCAGCGGGAGCTAGAGTAGAGATGGAGCCGGGACAACAGAGACAGGGCAAGAATGCGTTTCTATCTTGGAAATTCAAACAGCATTTCACATATATCCATATACTCCCGTAATAAAGGAGTCCAGACAATATCTGTCTACACATGCGTTTTCTATGTAATATGAGGGAAATAAACATGCGTGACACAAAAACGTGACTAACTTTTAGGTGGCAAAATATTTTTTAGTAGCCTCTGTGAATTACACTCTGCTCAAACCAAAAGTAATACTACCCACCGGATGAAGAAGGGTTGGCTCTCCACAGAACATAAAATGTAAATTTTATTAATTTTTTCGCGTTCGCATTTATGAGGAAAAAAACAATGTTACGAACGTGACCACTCTGAAAGCGGCACTAAAAGACTGCTTTAAAACTTTCAGAGACCTCAAACAGAAAGCACAAAGCTTTCTTTAAAGGGAATTTCGTTTTGTATTAATTGTATCTTAATTTTAATAAATGTTTCATCAACCAAGTACCTGGATTTAATAAATAAGACGTAGGCTAAATATTTCACGAGATTGAGGCGCCAGCGACTGGAGCTTGTCTCTTAAATGAACCGAAACTTAGCGTAAGATTATACTTGCCTCACAGTGTCACAGACATGTCTACATTTAAACAGAACAATTCAAAACGAAACAGGCTGCCTTCTGCTTATGTAATCCTTATGAAATGCGCATTTCTCTCTGGCGCGTTCACTAGCTTAGCCTACTGCAAAGATCGCAAGTCAGCAACATCAACTTCATCTTTGCAGGCGACAGTGACACGGACAGAAAACACTTGTTTATTAATAAACAATTAAAATATCTCCTTGCCATATTCATAAACAATACTTTTGCCGGTTCTTTGTGACAGCTTTTAGGTGCTTTATTGGCAGTGCCATCCCTACATATTACAACGTGTCACCACCGCATCACCATTACGCATTCCTACACTTATTAAATGCAATTCTATGTGGAAGTAATCCAAGTATTCAGAATACATTACTCAGATTGAGTAACATAACGGAATACGTTACAAATTACATTTTGGGGCATGTATTCTGTATTCTGTAACGAAATACATTTTAAATGTATCCTTCCCAACACTGGCCATAATATAGAGCTTTTCACAGACAAACAACACCAAATAAGACAGACAGTTTCACAGAGAGCGCTTGCTGTAGAGCGAAAGCTAATGTGTGTGTGTGCCGGCGTCACTTTTATGTACCGTCACATGTTACGTCATGACGCAACACCAATCAGGATTGGATTAGTTTCATTCTTTCTTCAGAGGTGCACGCTAAGGGAGCGTCCCCAAAGAGTCGTTTTCGACAACGCAGTTCGAGTTCCCTCACAAGGGAACCCTAGTAATGCATGCAGCACAATCGCCGCAACTAAACAACCAATAGAAATATATGTCAAACTCAAATGTAACACTGGACCTGTACATCCGCATCGGGGGAATAACATTATAATCTCATTCACGGTAGAGAAAGATGCATAGGCTACACAGGAAAAGTAATCGTGAAGACACTGAATTTCACATTAAACAGACGTCATAATAATCACAGAAACACTTACATTGCTGTAAATTAGTTTTTATGAATGAATGGCTTGCTGTAACTGCTCTATCTTCGTCAACAACACGCGCTTGCACCCCCTGCTGCTGAGATCGACTAACAGCAGATGGAGATTATGCTCGGTAATCTACTGCTTTTCCTGCAGTTCCTGGATGTCAACGTTGAATTTACTGTCGAATTTGAACCACTGAATTTGTGGAAGCGAATTTGCAAAGCGATTTTAATTCGCCATTTGCCATTTTAATTCGCAAAGCGAAATAAAATGGACCGAAAACCGCCTGTTGAATATTATAGATTGTATTTTTAATCAGTTTGAATATTTTGGAAGTGAAATATGAAAGGTGAATATAGATTATTGAAAATGTAGTAATGAAAATTTGTTTGAAATGTTTTGAATTGAAATATTCACAGCTTAAATATTCAACCATGCTAAATTTCAGCCCAAAAAATGCAAGCCCTAAAAATACAATGCATTAACATACAAGCAGGGTTAATGCAATGCATATTTTTTTCAAGTAGTACAATTAAACAGGCTTTTTGTTTCAAAAACATTATTTTACTTCCATAGTGCTCTCTTTGATTCTAATTTTTCATTTGAAAGTCACGTTGCATTTGAAAGTATCTGTAAAACCGCGTTTTAAAAATCCATCTTAACCCTCTGTGGACCAAGGTGTTTTTTGGGGCCCTTGGGATGTTTTGACATGCACTGACATTTGTGCTTTTTTCAGTTATTTATAAACATGTTAATGGCAAAGGTGTAAATTCACTCTATATAGCACAAACGGGGCTACCATAATATGTGAGCAACATGTATGTACATGTTTGTATTTTTGAGAGAATATAGTTTATGCATGGTAATTGAAAAAAAAAATAAATAAAGTTTTTGAATTAAGGCCACAAAACACACACTAAATATGTGTCCACAAGACTTTTGTCTAATGGAAGTTGTCGCCTAGAGTTTTTGCTTCAAAATGATCTGAAAATCATCCTGCCTAATCATTCACATAACACAATAGATTGATTAAAATTGTGAAAAATATATATAAATAATGTTGTCTTTTATTTCGTCTGTAACAGTGCGCATCTGTGCGTTCACTCATTCATTCACACACACAACACACACACACACACACACACACACACACACACACACACACACACACACACCCCACACACACACACACACACACACACACACACACACACACACACACACACACACACACACAGAAACATGATTCAAATTTAAACAGTGTGCTATTTTTGCGTTTACAGACACATTAACGTTATTCTATACCGCGATTAGAACAAAGCACAAGAATAAAACACTTAGACACTTCTCAGCTGGATCCTCATCGCTCCTCGAAGTGTAAATAAACCAGCACTTGTTCTGAGGTAGGTAAATGTCCCAGGATTATTCCACAGCCGCGCAAGAGGACAGTACAATAATCTGAACTAAATATAGTGTGTTCACAGAGTATATGTGGGCGTTTACTTTTAAATGATCTGATTCAAAACTTAAATAAATATCCTCCATTTATGTCATCTATATAAAAAGAGAGAGGTGTCAGCCGTTCTAATTATCTTTCTCTCAGCTCATTATTTTCCTAATGTGACACGCCCACGGAGAGCACGCGCTATTCAAACGCAAATTATCTGAAGCAACACATTGAGAGTGTACTTGCAATATTTGAAGTATACACTACAAGTGCATATTCATTACAATTAAGTTCATTTCTGTTTTACAATGGTACAGCTATATTTTCACAATTGTTGAATGACTTTAAATCATGAGTAGCTTAACAAACCACATATGGTGACGTGTAACATATTTCTCACAAATATTCAAGACTTGACACAGATATCCAGTGAGTTTGTTTTGCTATTCAAGTCAAAGTTTCTCAGACTCTTGCGAGAGGTAATAACGGCCCAAGAACAGGTTGGATTCAATCTGATATTGGAGCATAAGAGAACATAAGGATTTGGATCATGGAGTGGGTCATATTGCAAGTGCCGTCGTGACATGGGTGCTCGAGGCGGCAGAGTAATCAAGCTGCTGTCCATCCGAGAGATACACGTGCACACAACTCATCCGGTGGAGAGGCTGACTGATAACCATCCACCCATCGATCTGTCACAGGAGCTGTCACACAACTGCCGGCCTATGGCCCTCTGAATGGCAATAGATGCCACAGATAAGTAAATAAGCCATTAATTGCACATAATGTGTGTTGACAGTAGATCTGCTGTGCATTTCTGTCAAGATAAAAAACAGCAAATAAGGCTGGATGTGCTTAACAAATCGTAGCTGCTGTTTTTTCTCTTCACCCAGTTAGCAAGTGACAAATATCCCTCTTTGCCTCAGACTCCATCTCTACCAGCTCCGCAAATGTCAGTGGCACTTAAATCTACAGCAGCATTTATTAAAGTGTTAATTAAACAGGGTGGCAGGGATAAAGAAGGACGGACCGTCTGCAGTCATTTGTCAGAATGCCCGTCTTCACCTGGATCAAAATTAATGCTTCAGAGCACCGGCAAAACCATGTATCATTGCTGTCTGGCATTTCTAAATAATGCTCTACTGCTCAAATTGAGCTTGAATGCTCTGAAATATTTTCTCGCAAGTCATTAAGGCTCAAAGCTGTTGCTTTCAGGGGCCTGCACTGGCAGAAACTGCAATGATAAATGTTGGTAAAACAACAGTGAGGTTTCATACAAAGTTCAGATCTCATCAGTTTCCATAATCACACACCTCAAGGGCTTTAGAAATCAAAATAATTATCAATTACCACCAAGACAAATTGAGTTTACAAAGAAGCAAGTGAATATATTTTGTGGTCCTGGTTGTTAAAACATGTTGTAAAAATGTTTTTTTTTTTTTTTTTGTATCCGTCTCTCGTCTCTTCATTAGCACAGATCGTATGTTTTGCACTAGTCAGCGAGAAAACCACGCTAACATTTATTATTAGATGTGAGAATCCATGCGGCACCGTATCCGCTTCGTCAGCCAACAACACCCCCATCGTATAATGCTTCTGTCACACGCTCATGTTTTTGATAAGCAAACCTCCCTTTGTTTAGCAGAGAAGTTTCTTACTGGATTCATCGGTGCATGGACTACAATGAGCATCTCTGCTTGTTTTGTCTAAGATAGATTTGTTTTGAGAGGAAGGATTCAGGGTAAGTTTGTCTGCACTTACTGTCGGTTGTTCTGCATCTTGCCAAACAGACAGACTAACCAATGGAGTGAAAACTGTCCACACATAGTGTTAAAATGTGTTCATGATGCTCATTCGGCCTAATGTCAAGATCATAAGTTCTCATTCCAATGAGATGTTGATGAGCTGATTTAGTTTACATTCATTATATGAGTAAATTAATACATAAATAAACAAACAATCCATTAGAACAACACTAAAAGTACATATTTTTAAATCAAATTTAGTCTACAACTTGTGATTTCTTCCTGTTATTTGTTGTCTTTAGTTGCGTCCCAAATAACACACTATACACTATGTACTTGTGCACTATGTCCTCATCCATGTAATGTATGAAGTTTATAAGGTTATTTTGTCATTCAACATAGGAGTCTGAAGCCCCTCCCCCTCTGCTGTGTAATTAAAGTTGCGACAGTCGAGTACTAGCCTGGGTTTCCCCATGCTGCCTTGAGCACAGCACGATTTTATTCACGCTGCTAGGCAGTTGAAGATTAAAATTTCATCTTTTAATATTATTTCATTATTAAATATTATGTATCTGTATTATTATTCTTTATTAATATTCATAATCAGTTGTATTATCTTATGGAGTTTAAAAGCATGAGTTTGAATGCATGAGGGAACTATAGATAGCATGGATCCATGAGTTGGATCATATGTCAGACAGAGGGAAGCTATATTTTGCTATGGGGTATGTACAATGTAGCATGTTCCACTGATGCAAGTGTATCACAGATGTAAACAACAAGGATAGTTCTTAATATGGAGAGTGTATGTACCACGTGTATGTATGACATATAAGTTCCATTTTTAACATACAGTAAGCAACATGTTTTGTTACCTTACAAGGAAGCTGTAAAACTCTCTGTGATATATAAAAGTTCAATCTTTCTGTACTACCTCAGAGAAACACGCACATGCATAGACCTGGCATGAATACAACATCTTGAAGTTTCTCTCCTGACATATAAGAATAAAAATCTTTCTTGGCAAGATAACTGGTGTCCGGTCCCGTAAATCAAATAATAACGGGGAAACAAAAGAGGCTTTAATTCCAAGTCTACATTTGTCGTCACGAACAACAGGATCGCATCTTCAGGCATTTGTCTCAGTCATTCAGGTAAGACTTTAAATTTATTCTAAAAATAATTCTGAGTCTGCCTGATGATTAGACATTGACTGAAACTGCTTAAAAGAACTTTGTTATTTAAAGTACCAGTTGTTTTGCCAATGAATATATGTGTCAGAAAAAGGAAAATAATTTAAATAATTAGAATTTGATGTGGCTTATTTGAGTTGCTCTGGTCAGTAAACCTCTGAATATTGAATGATGCTGGGGAAGTATTTTTCATTTTTAAAGAAACTTTAGAAAGTGGATCTTTTTTAGAAAAAAGACCATCTTTAGTCAAATTTTGGAAATAGCTGTAAGGCGATTTAGCAATAAGCTTGTATGGTGGTTGGAATGTGGCGAGACTGCGATAAGGGCAGATTTATCTCTAAAATATATCCAATACACGGAAAATCGTCTCAGAAGAAGACGAAGATAGTGTGACAAGCAGTGATTTATAGCGGTTTACAGTGGCGGGTCTGTGCTCCGAGTTTGGGCAGTACAGTATACAAAGAGAACCCTAAAACGTAAATACGCAGAGGATTGAACCCTTAGAGGAAGGGTATCAATGGAATAAGAAGCTAGAATTGCATGCATTCTGATTTTGACAATAAAGCTGTTCAATGTTTGGAGGAAAAGACTGATCTGAGAGCAACTTTAAAATATACATATATTTATATGTATATATGTATATATATATATATATATATATATATATATATATATATATATATATATATATATATATATATATATATATATATATATATATATATAATTGATCTGAGTTAAGACAAACAAACAAAAAAAGAAAACAGAAATTATTAGAGTTGATTTTTGTTCCCCCAAACCCTTCTTTGTTCTTGAGGAATTAGAACAGGTGGAGAGGGAGAAAAGCAGAGGGAAAGAAGCGGAGGGCCTCCCCCGGAATTTACACACACACACACACACACACACACACACACACACACACACACACACACACACACACACACACACACACACACACACACACACACACACACACACACACACACACACACACACACACACACACACACACACACCACAGAAGGGCCTCCCCTGGAATTCACACACACACTCCCTCACAAAAATAGCCCTGCTGTTTGAGCACACAGACAGAGTGACAAATAATTTGCAATGGCTGGAAATGCATTTAATAGCAGAACAATATCTGCTTGGTACCTAGAAAGAAAACAGAAAAAGCAAGCTAAGTTTTTGAAAAAAGGACTGGACATTAACGCATCTATGGATGTGCAGTTAAGCTGGCTTGAGTCCCAAAAAGACTCTATCAAGTCAAAAGTATTTCCAATCCTCGCTGCACATTGGATTTTGAAACAAGGTGGAATTTGTTGCGGTATCAATGGGTGCCCAGTCCCACTTGTTGAAGCAATGAAGCCTCAAATTGAAGCATATAACAAATTGAACAAAATTATGTCTATTAAATGTTCAGATGGAGAAAATGCAACCAATGATGATTCATTTGATCCAGATTGGACAAATATAATAACTGAAGCTGAAAAGAAATATTCACAAGCACATGTGAAATCTGCAACAACTGTAACGCCTCCTCCTTACAACCCAACGTATCAAATTTTGCCTGAACAATATACAAATTCATCTAAACCTCTGACACAGCCTCAAGCTTCGAGATCAAATGGAGGTCCAGTTGACAAAATGTATATTGCATCTGTACAAGCAGCTCCGGTAATAACAACATCTAAAACAGTTCAGCCAAACAGAGACATGCTGCGATGCACACCAGCTCGGAATTATGATTCTGACTGGGATGATGAGACAAGAGATGACGACATGATCACAATTGACAAGATCGGTCCTGAATTTTCTTCACCTGTAATTAAAAGGGAAGGATCTGAAATGATGACAGAAGAGAGACCATTCACACCAGGAGAACGTCAAGCCATTCTCACAGCCTTGCCTCCTCTGAAGAGACAAGATCCAAACACAGAGTTTTGGCGAGAATTAGATTCATTGATTGAAGCACATCAAATGACATTAAGAGACATACACACCATTGTGAAAGCTAAAATCCCAAGAGACAGATGGGAACGCTTGCCAGCTTCGATAACAACCGCCCAATGGATAGATTTGTGGGTTGATGGCCAGGGACGACCCCTGGGCCTTTGGCAAGCAGTCGATGTGTGTCCGAAAAGAAATCCAGGAAATCTTGGGCAGTGGTAAAATTCCTTTCACATTAGTGACATTGATTAAACAAAAGGATGATGAATCTCCAGATGAATATGCTCTACGTAAGTGGAATGCTTATGAGAGATGGGCTCTCTGTGCCAAGAAACAACCTGACAGAGATGATGTACAGTTCACTGACACACTTGTGGATGGACTTAGCACAAAATATCAACAAGCCTTATCACTTGGAGTCAACCCAGGTGAGACATTTGACCAAATTATGCAATGGGCTGGCCGCTTAGAGATGGCTATGAGATCAAATAAAGAAGAAGGAAACAAGCCATATCGAAGAGGAGTGGCAACAGCTCAATACAACAAGGACACAAAGAATAGGGTGATTTTCTGCAGCAACTGTGGAAAGCGTGGACACTCCAACATAGATTGTTGGGCTAAAGGAGGTGGAGCAGAAGGTCAAGGTCCATCATTTAGACAGGTCAGTGCAAAAAACCATGATGAAACCTCTCAAGGGAAGACGTGGACTGAAGCACAAGTCCGTCAGCTCATTGAGGGAATTATGCGTCCGCAATAGGAATCAGCGGCCCCCTGTATTAGTAAGAAAAGAGACAATCGCCTTTTCGTCAATGCATTAATAGGGGGCCACCCATGTGACATCCTGGTTGACACAGGAGCAGCCATTTCAATAACAGATCTGAACCTACCTACAACAGATGAAACTATGGAAGTTGAAGGAGTTGGAGGAGGTATCACAAAATTTCGCAAAAGTATTCAAGTTCCACTGCAAATACATGAAGATGAAGTCTTATGGACATCTTTCTGGGTCGGGCCGAATTCACAAGGAACCCTTATTGGCATGGACATTCTTCCATTGTTAAACATGATCATATTCACTGACAGTCGTCAAATCGCTACAACTGCTGGGATAATACCACACGAAGATCGCACATGTAATCTAAGGTCTGTCGGTACAGCAAAACCAATTATCAGAAACTGGAAAAAAGACGGTGTGTGGGGTCTTCTGTGCAGTTTATATTCAGATGTTTGGGCTAAACACAAATTGGATTGTGGTAAAGCCAACATTGATCCCATTGTTATTGAGGGACCGATACATGCCCCTCATAAACAATACCCCATCCGACCTGAAGCAAGACGAGCCGTGGAGGAGATAGTGGCAGACTTGGAAGCGGAAGGAATTATCAGACAAACTTCATCTACCACTAATAGTCCTGTCTGGCCTGTCAAGAAATCTGATAACTCATGGCGATTAACCATTGATTACACGAGACTTAACAGTGTAACACCAAAACCGCATCCTATTGTGGCCAATCCTGCCACCATTCTGAATGATATTCCAGGAAATGCTAAAATTTTTACTGTACTGGATGTACTGTCGGCTTTCTGGTCTATACCTATAGACAAAAGATCTCAAGAGAAATTAGCCTTCACAGTGGGCGCAAAACAGTATGTTTGGAACAGACTCCCACAAGGTCTTAATCTTTCTCCTGTTGTATTTCATAGAGCTTTGGACCAGTTCTTAACGGAGCAAAAAGCTGAAATTGAGAAATCAGGAAGTGTCTGCCTCCAATATGTTGATGACTTGCTAATTGCAAGCCCAGATGAAAACAGCCATGTATTTGCTCTGAATGTTGTCCTAAAAGCCCTCAGAAAAGGGGGATTCAAAGTTAACCCCGACAAAGCACAGCTGGCCAAATCCAAGGTTATCTATTTGGGCCAAGAAATATCTGTGGAGGGAAGGAGAATGACAACAGAGCGTGTAGAGGCATTACGACAACTTCCAAAACCTCTAACAGTTACAGGAATGCGGAAAGTGATGGGACTGTTCAACTATTG
The DNA here is from genome assembly GCA_036326025.1 of Chrosomus eos. Classification (NCBI taxonomy): domain Eukaryota; kingdom Metazoa; phylum Chordata; class Actinopteri; order Cypriniformes; family Leuciscidae; genus Chrosomus; species Chrosomus eos. The sequence goes on along the minus strand of CM070818.1, from coordinate 46,780,161 downwards.
TCGTCAGTATATACCTGATTTTGCTAGCATCACCAGCCCCCTCATCGACCTGTACAAGGGAGGAAAGCCTGGAGTGGAACAGATAAACTGGACACCGGAAGCTGAGGAAGCGTTTACTTCTATGAAAGAGAAACTGACTTCAGCCCTGCTCTGGGACTCCCTGATGGACGGCTGGATTTCCATTTGTGGACCAGGGTAGGAGATGAGACATATTCAGCAGTACTGTGTCAAAAACCAGGTGATCGATACAGACCAGTTGGATACTTTTCCACAAAGATTCCTGTCACTATGATTGGGCAACCACGATGTATACAAGCCCTCGATGGTGCCACATGGGCAGTGGATGCTGTTGAGAATCTGATAGGAGCACAGACTATCATATTACACACTCCACACAGTATAGTGACACTGTTGAACAACACGAACATCAAAACCATAACTGATGCAAGAAGAGCAAAATGGGAAGCAACTTTGTTAAACAAGGATTTAAGAGTGGAAATCGTCAGGGACAAGTCTCTTAACCCTGCAACAATGATGCTGGAACCACATGAGGGAACACCACATGAGTGTGAAAAACAAGTAGAAGAAGATAGTCTTGGTCCAGTTAATCCAATCCCTCTTGAAAACCCAGACAAAGAGTTATGGGTTGATGGATCCAGTTATTATGTTAATGGAAAACGACATACTGGATGGGCTGTAGTGAAAGGAGATGGAACTGTTGTAAAGAAAGGAGCCCTTTCTGGGAAATTTTCAGCACAAGTAGCTGAACTTATAGCACTTACAGAAGCCTTTGAACTATCAGACGGAGATCGAGTCAACATCTATACAGATAGTCGTTATGCTTTTGGCGTGGTCCATGACTACCTTGCTCTGTGGAAAAGACGTGGACTTATCACTAGTAGTGGGAGCGAAATACAACATGCTTCCATAATTCGTCGTTTGATTACAGCATGTTACTTACCCCGAGAAGCAGCCGTGATCAAAGTAAAATCACATCAATCTGACAAGTCCAAAGAAAGTCTAGGAAACACGGCAGCAGATGCAGCAGCTAGAGAAGCAGCTCTACTTCCTCTTACTCCTGTTACCTTGGTAAAGGAAAACAGCAAGGATAATCCTGAGCTCCATCTTCTGTCATATCAATTGGAGACAGATGAAGAGAAAGAACAATGGATAAAAGCAGGAGCAAAAGAGGATGATCAAGGTATCTGGAGAATTCCAACAGGACAAGTGGTGATGCCTATCGGAACAAGAAGAGAACTAATGCAGCTGTATCATGGAAAGGTACATGCTGGAGCAAAAGCAATGAAATCTCAAATCAGTGAGACTTGGTGGTGGCCGAGAATGATGAGAGACATTGATGATTACTGTAGGAGATGCTTGATATGCCTCAAAGCAAATGTGGGAAAATCTGTAAAGGTGCGAATGTCACATGCACCCAGACCAACAGGTCCATGGACACACCTCCAAATCGATTTCACAGGACCTTTATCACCCAGTGGAGGGTATCAATACATACTTGTAATCATGGACAGATTTACTAGGTGGGTGGAAGCATTCCCTACAAAAACTTGCACTGCTGAAGCGGCAGCACGAGTAATGGTGGAAGAAGTTTTTCCTCGCTGGGGTCTTCCATATGAACTTGATTCTGACAATGGAACTCACTTCACTGGAAAACTAATGAAAGAAGCAATGAAATTGATGGGGATTAAACAAAAATTCCATATTCCCTATAGGCCGGAAAGTTCGGGGATGGTAGAGAGGATGAACCGATCGTTAAAAACCGCTCTTACCAAAGCCATTCTGCAAACTGGCCAAGGTTGGCATAAATTATTACCTGCTATTCTGTGGAACTTAAGAGCAACTCCAAACAGAGTTACAGGACTAACCCCTTTTGAACTAATGACTGGAAGAGCAATGGTTCTACCTCCTGATGCTCCGCCACCTGCGGGAACAGGAGGAGACTCTACTTTGTTCCAAGAAAAGTTACGACGCTATCTCGCAATGCTGGACAAAGCTACTAAAGACAATAATAAGAAAGTGCGAGAAGCTCAACAGCAATGGGATGAAAAACACACCACTACTGACATTCCACACATTCCCGAGTTAGGCAGTTTTGTTATGATCAAACGAATTGCTAGAAAAGGTTTAGAGCCTAGATGGGAGGGTCCATATGAGATACTCTTAACAACTGATACAAGCGTTTGCCTTAAAGGGAAGGGTGTAGGGACAGATAGATGGTATCATTGGTCACAAGTTAAACCTTGCTTAGTGAATGAACAAGATGATAATGATGGCTTATGGCCTGAGATTGAGCAATGTTCATCCATTAGTTTTAAAAATTGGGTACAAAGAAGTGATGTTAACTATTTCTCTGCTTCCATTTCAGGAATCAATTCCATTGACATTGATTAGAGATGGTTGTAAGTTATTCTCGATACCCAACGATGATGGTACTCTTATTTTCCAAGTCCTTATATGTGTTACTAGAAGGAAAAGTACCAAACCTGTCAAATTGATTATTTCTAACCAAATGGATAGAACTAAGAATGGGACATACAGCGTGAAATAAGAGATTTTACACAAAACACAACCTCACAAACAATGAACATCCGCTTACTGATTTTCAACCCCAAGGGATAGGATCCTTTAACATCAACGTTTATTTTAATTTCTTGTTTTAGCACGGAACTGAAGGATTTAATTAATTAAGGAGTTAATTAATTAATGAGTTCAGGCACGGGCAGAAGACTTATTAGTTTTTCTTTTCTTAGATGATTGGGGTTCATTTTAAATACATACACATAGAAATTAAAATACACATAGTATACGGGGACATAACATGGGTTGGGTTTTGTTCTTTGTTTTGTTTTTGTTCTTTCCTTTTCTGTTTCCATTCTTCTGTTCTTTCTGTCTATTTTCTTGGTCTGCTATTTCTTCTCCTCACTATCACTTCTATAGGTTGGCCACCTGGGAATGATGGTGTGGAACTGACGGCCGTAGTTCCAGTGGAGGGAAATGAAGATTAAAATTTCATCTTTTAATATTATTTCATTATTAAATATTATGTATCTGTATTATTATTCTTTATTAATATTCATAATCAGTTGTATTATCTTATGGAGTTTAAAAGCATGAGTTTGAATGCATGAGGGAACTATAGATAGCATGGATCCATGAGTTGGATCATATGTCAGACAGAGGGAAGCTATATTTTGCTATGGGGTATGTACAATGTAGCATGTTCCACTGATGCAAGTGTATCACAGATGTAAACAACAAGGATAGTTCTTAATATGGAGAGTGTATGTACCACGTGTATGTATGACATATAAGTTCCATTTTTAACATACAGTAAGCAACATGTTTTGTTACCTTACAAGGAAGCTGTAAAACTCTCTGTGATATATAAAAGTTCAATCTTTCTGTACTACCTCAGAGAAACACGCACATGCATAGACCTGGCATGAATACAACATCTTGAAGTTTCTCTCCTGACATATAAGAATAAAAATCTTTCTTGGCAAGATAACTGGTGTCCGGTCCCGTAAATCAAATAATAACGGGGAAACAAAAGAGGCTTTAATTCCAAGTCTACAGCAGTCTAGATTCCATTGACCAGATTTTCGCCTCAGTGAGGGGACCAATCATCGAACGGGGAGGAAGCAGCACGACGATGACGACATCTATGCGACACACCAAAGCAGTTTGTTTATGGATCCAACATGGCAGCAGACGCACCGCAAGCATGAGCGGCACTTCAGCAGCGCATCAGCGTAACTACATCGTCACTGCAGCTACGCAAGAGTATTCACACTGGAAGCGTTTGTACAGTGTCACAGTAGCGGCTCAAAAGCTACATGTAAAAGCAAGCAGTTCTTTACAAAGACAACTATAGAGGGGGCGCTAGTGAGCTATGGGTCGATAGGTCGCACTCCCCTGCAGCTCCCGCAAAATTATTAAAAAATTGACTTTTTAACAATAACCTGCAGCTCCCGCAAAATTATTATAAAATTGACTTTTTAACAATAACTTCTACATAGAAAGAGTCTTTCTTACTAGCTGGATTTGCTGAAGGTTCGTTGATACTCATCGGCTACAAGATGAAAGGGAGCTCGAAGTCACAAGCCGCAAAAAACAAAAAGCAGAACGAGGCAGGCCCTATCGCACCGACCTCTCCTGACGACGATGTTCCGCCGGGCGAACCTTCGCAACGGTCGGCAGAAGATGCAACAGTCTTGGATGCCATTAACTTGTTACGTTCAGATCTGCGAGCTACCAAAGTTGAGATTTGTCAGACGATTGACACGCGCATTGAAGAGATGGCCACAGCTATCAGAGGGGAAATATCTGCTCTCAAGTCTGAAACTCAAGTCGCTATTCTGGCCTTGCAGACTACGTCCGCGCAACAAGGTTCTACTCTGGCCGACCTAGAACGCTCAGCAAATCACTCTTCAGATGCCATAACAAAACTTCAAACGGATGTGAAACGCCTAGGTACTGAGGTGAATCTTCTTGCAAACAAGTGTATGGATTTTGAGGGGCGATCTAGAAGACAAAATGTGCGAATAACCGGGCTGAAAGAAGGGTCTGAGAAGTGGAGAGATATGAACACTTTTGTTTCAGAACTCTTGAAAGACGCGTTGTCACTTGAGGATTGCCCCAAGTGGACCGTTCCCACAGGGCTTTACGTAAGCGACCGGAGGGCACCGAGCCGCCGCGGTCGCTTATAGTGCGGCTGCATTACTTTCGGGATGTGACAACGATCTTTAGGAAAGCTGTTGAACGAAAGGATCTTACCTTTAACGGACAGAGGATCCATGTTTTCCCTGACTTCATGCCCGAGGTGGCAAAGCGCAGAGCTGCGTTTAACAGAGCCAGAGCAATACTTCGAGACAAGCCAGGAGTGCGGTATGGGACAGTATTTCCAGTGAAATTGAGAGTGACTTTTAAAGGCACAGAGACAGTGTTCACAGATGCGTTGAAAGCCGAAGAGTTTGCCGAGCTTCACTTTGGTTCGGGCCATGAGGATGCTGAAGTCTGAAGATGTAGACAGCTGATAATGGCATTGTCGTGCTGGGTAACGAATAACTTAGCTGTAGAGCGTTCAAGTGTTTACATTTACGTATTTGTTGCCTTTAATTGAAGTATATGTCCATCTTTATTAAAGTTGGCTTCTGTTTTATTTTTTATTTCTCTTTTTATATTTTTAATTTGTCAATTAGTCTAGTTTCTCTTTATTATTTTAGATATGCATTTTTTATTTTATTTTTATTTCAAAATATATACCTTTTGCGGGGCTGCTCTAAACTTCTATTGTTAGAAGGGTTTAGTGAGGGAAGTTAGTATGGTACATGTTCGTTTTTTGGTATCTTGTTATTGCTGTTTTGTTTTTTGTTTTTCTCGTAACTTCCTTAGTGCGATCGCGCCTTACTTTGAAGGTTTCTCTTAGTATAGGCAAGAGCATGTTAAAGGGAGGGTTGTTCTGGGACATCTATATTCAGTATATGAATGTATCCACATATGTCACATTTTTAGGGTTTACATTCATATTGTATGAGCCGACACCATGCAGGACAACGTAACTCAGCCGGATAAGGGGAGACAATTTACTATGGTCACTTGGAATTTTAAAGGATTAAATCATCCCGTTAAAAGGGGCAAAGTTTTGGCACACCTAAAGATGCTATCTAGTGACATAATTTTTCTTCAAGAAACGCACCTTAATAAAAGTGAATACATCAAACTAAGATGTAGATGGATTGGTCAAACTTATCATGCTACGTGTGCAGTTAGATCAAGAGGGGTGGCCATACTCTTCAGAAAGGGCACACCATTCATCCATAAGACAACCATTGCAGATAAGGAGGGAAGATATTTAATTGTTATTGGAGATTTATATACTTTACCCATAACACTGGTTAATATTTATGGTCCTAATACAGACTCGCCTTCATTTTTTAAACATGTTTTCGCTCAGATCCCTGACATCTCGCAAACTAATTTACTCATTGCAGGTGACCTAAATTTAGTTTTAGATCCTTATTTGGACAGATCATCATCCCGTAGAGCACCACCTTCTAATTCCAGCATTTTCATGAAGGAATATTGTAATAATTCAAATTTGTTTGATATCTGGAGAATTTTTAACCCTCGAGACAGAGCGTACACTTTCCATTCCAATGTTCATAATGTATATACCAGAATTGATTATTTCCTGGCTGATGCTAAATTGGTGCCATTGGCCAGTAAGGTTGCGTATAAGGACATAGTAATTTCAGATCATGCTCCTATTTCATTCTCTTTAAATCTAGCTAACTTGCCTCATTGTGATAGGATATGGAAACTGGACCCACAGCTTTTAAAAGATCCACAATTTTGTAAATTTTTAAGTGAGCAAATTTCTTTTTTCTTTGAGATGAATGATCTTCCTGAAACGTCTCCCTCATACTGTGGGAGACCATGAAAGCTTATATCAGGGGTTGTATTATTTCCTATTTCCTTTATTTCCTGGACAAATTAAATGCAATGCATCCATCCATAGAGATTTATAAGAAGATCCTCTTATTAAGACTTAGATAATCAGATTCTTTCAGATCGTTTGGCTAGGGGCTTTTTATTTACGCAACAGACCTTTTTTGAATTTGGTGAAAAACCTCATAAATTACTGGCTAGACAAATTAGGAAAATGGAAAGTTACCGTACTATAAGTAAAGTTAAGTCAGAAAATGGTGTCATATTAACATCTCACATGGACATTAATAGCAGATTCAAACAGTTCTATGAGGAATTATACTCCTCCAGGGCCTCAATCAATGACCTGGCTGCTGAAAATTTCTTGGATAGTTGTGATCTCCCCACTCTAGATCAGAAAGATCGTGACTTCCTCAATGCTGAACTTTCAATTTCTGAAATACAAGATTCGATTTGGTCAATGAAGTGCGGAAAGGCCCCTGGCCCTGATGGGTACTCTTGTGAATTTTACAAACAATTCAGTGATCTCTTTTCACCTTATTTATTTAAAATGTATACTCATGCAAATACCAGTGGCATGCTACCTCCTACGTTAAATGAGGCTACCATAACAGTATTACTTAAAAAGGGGAAAGTTCCAGAAGAAGTAAGTAGCTATAGGCCAATTTCACTTTTAACATGTGACCAAAAAATTCTGGCTAAAGCTTTGTCCAACAGGCTTCGGTCTGTAATTGATAAACTTGTTCACCCCGATCAGACAGGATTTATACCAAACAGGCATTCTTTTTCAAATCTTAGAAGTCTTTTTAATATAATTTACTCCCACAACACACATGCATATGACTTGGTTATAGTTTCTCTTGACGCAGAGAAAGCTTTTGACCAATTTGAGTGGTCTTATCTGTTTAAAGTTTTAAGAAAGTTTGATATTGGTGATAGTTTCGAAAAGTGGATAGAGATTCTGTACCGTAGGCCCTCTGCAAGAATTCTGACTAATAAGATGCTCTCTTCAACGTTTCAACTACACAGAGGTTCCAGACAAGGTTGCGCTTTATCTCCCTTACTCTTTGCTTTGGCACTCGAGCCCTTCGCATACACTATTCGTTCCGACCCTAAAATACATGGCACAGAAATACATTAGTAAAATCTCATTGTATGCTGACGACATCCTGTTATATATTACTAAGCCTAATTTTACTATCGCAAGAATATTGGAAATTATCTCTCATTTTGGTACATTTTCAGGATACCGGATAAACGGGTCTAAGAGCGAATTAATGCCTATAAAGGTTCGAGATCTTTCTGTTATACAACACTTCCTCTTTAAAATAACAAAGCAAAAATTTATGTATTTAGGAATTGAGGTTACAAAAGATTTACAGTCATTATTTAAGGCCAACTTTCCCCCTCTAGTGTCTAAATTGAAAAATAATATTCAATTTTGGAGATCACTTCCTATTTCCTTGGTAGGTAGGGTTAATATTATTAAAATGATTTTTCTTCCTCAAATTCTCTATCTTTTTCAGAATATCCCAATATTTTTACCTAAGATTTTTTTCAAGCAATTAGATTCAATTATTATTTCTTTTTTATGGGAGTATTAAGCCCATCGGATAAGTAAAGCTCATCTTTGTAAGCCTAAAGCTGAAGGCGGATTGGCACTCCCAAATTTCTCTCTTTATTACTATGCCAGTGCTATTCATACTATTATAATGTGGCTAGACCCCAACTTTGCACACCCCACCTGGATCCAAATGGAAAGAGAAGCATGTAGCCCATATGATATTGGGGCAGTAATCTTGTCTCCTACAAAGATAGAGAAATTGACTTACAATCATAAATATAATCCATAGTACTATTCGCATTTGGAAGCAGATTAAATCAAAATTTGTAATAAAGTCCTTATCTTTTCTCTTACCAATTGGAGGGAATCCAAGAGACGTGGGTATTCGGAATATTGGGGACCTATTCATTGATGGTTCTTTTGTCTCCTTTAGTCAGCTGCAGGCAAAATACGGTTTGCATAAAAACAATTTTTTCCGGTATTTGCAGCTCAGGGACTATGTAAGAAAGCATTTTCCTTGTCTAGATGAGGCTTCCTCTGCTAAGTTTGATGAACTTTTAGGACTTGGATGTGGGGTAAGTCACTTGATTTCTCTATTGTATAACTCTTTACTATCCATAACTCCACCTTCTACACAGGGTATAAGATTACAGTGGGAGCAGGAAATGGGGGAGGAGATAGGTGATGAGTTATGGGTTAATGCATTAGAGAATATCCATAAGTGCTCTGTTAACTCTCGGCATTGCCTTATCCAATTTAAGATTATTCATCGACTTCATTACTCTAAAACGAAGCTGCATAGAATTTTTTCAGATGTTTCCCCAATTTGTGATAAATGTCAGACAGAGGAAGCCACGCTCTTGCATAGTTACACTCTTTGCTCTAAGTTAACTCCATTCTGGACTAATATTTTTCAAATTCTTTCAGAAATATTACATGTTGAATTAGAGCCTGATCCTGTCGCGATCGTAAGGATAACAGGAAGCAATTGCAAACAACTCAGTTTAATGCAAAAAGTAGCAACAGGCTCAGGAATATGACACGGGTGTGGACAGGCAACGCAGGGACTGGATGGCCAAAGTGCGGTGATCCTCGTGATGTGCAGAGTGAAGACGACACGAGACAATCCAACACCGACACGACAATCCACAGGAACACGGAGACCAGGAACGAGACACAACACCGACACCTCGACATGAAACAACGATCTGGCAAAGAATAGAAGATGAGGTGAGTATTTAAGCAGTGTGGGGATGAGCTGCAGCTGGTGATGATTAATGATGATCAGCTGGAGTGAATCAAGGAATGACAACACTCACGCCCACAGCACACGCGCTTTCATACCACAACATAAACACGAGACGAGAAGAAGGCATTGGATCTGTATACCGTGACAGATCCACTTGTGGTGATTTTCGGATTCTCAGATACCATTACTTTTCAAAAATCTCAACAACAGTTGTTGTCTTATGGACTTCTTATTGCAAAGAAACTAATACTTAAGTTTTGGAAGAACACCAAATTCCCTACTGTTAAAATGTGGTTGGATGAAATGGTTAGGTTATTACATCTGGAAAAAATTTGTTTTTCTTTATCAAACAAACTGGATCAGTTTGATAAGATTTGGTCTTCCCTTCTCCGCTATCTTGATAGCTCAGTTTAAGTTGGCGTGCTTAGGTAGGCTGAGTGTGTAGTACTGATTGCCCCATTAGTGTGGTATGTCTTATGTCCCTAGGGTGGGGTGGGTGGTAATGGGAACTGTTCTTTTTATTTTTATTTTGTTTATTTATTTATTTGTATTTACTTATTTGTTTATTTTATGTTGCCTATATGTTTATAATGAGGAATCACAAAAAGCGATGTAACAATAATTGTCAAATTGTTGGATTTCCTAATAAAAAACATTTTAAACACAAAGACAACTATACATTTGTTTATAGAAGTTGGTCATTTATAACATTGATAGTCTTGAAAGTTTGTTATGGGGAGGTGTACAACATTCGCGTATGAATACTTTCAATATGTTTACAAGACTGCAAACTCTGCGGATAAAAAAACAAAACACACACAAAAAAGCCACACACTCGGGTTTCATTTGGGTTGTGCTAGCCTATGTAGTTGTCTGTGTGTTACATAAACTAAAAAAATTATATATAATATTTTCTGGCTAGTTTACTTTAGTCTTTTTATATAATACACAACTTTCACCCAAACTGAATAATTAAATGAAAATGAAAGTTTTTACCGGGTAGCCTAAATCTTCTATGAATATTTTTGAGTCTTCATTTTCTTTTATTTGCTTACTCAAGTTTTTGTTAAAAAACTCAGTAGATATGCTTATTCTGTGCATTTTGGGCACTTTTTGTGTGAAATAATATTTATTTTTGTCCATCAAAAGTGTGCTTTCACTTTAAATTGAGCGTGAACAGCGCAGGAAAAATTGACTCAGCGCCGAAACCCCCACTTCACTGCTGCTCACGCGCTGCTCCTGCTCCGGTGTGAATGCACTCATTGATTAACATGCACGCCAAAAAAAATACGCGCTGCTCACACATGAGGTGTGAAACGGCCGTTAGATACACGCCATTGTATACACATAAATCTTTGACCCATCGTCTTCTTCCTCGTCTAATTTCTGTTGCTCTACATACGTCATCTGGTATAATTGAAACGATTGGCTATGAGCTACGTACAGGCGCATTTGATAGACATTCGTAGCACCCAATAAACGGCTCTGGGCATTTGTAAACCACGCCTCAAATACGAGAAAATGAACATGTGGTTCCCAGACCCAAGTCTCAATGAAACGAGGTCTGACGTTAGCCAGGCTAGTCGAGTACATGAAGTGTCCAAAATTCCACACTTTGTTTTTTCTGTTTATTTAGTGCATCATCCCGGTATTTAAAGTGCACTTTTTCTTTTTGTAATTTGAAAGGATGAAGGCACTATTGTTTTCTTAAGGATTATTAGAGCCCAAGCCCTGAAAAAGCGAATGCCCTATTGTTTTCCTAAGGATGATTTATTATTATTAGGGCCCAAGCCCTGAAAGTGCACAGAGCCCTATTGTTTTCGCAATGATTATTATTATTAGGACCCAAGCCCTATTTTTTTCCTAAGGATTATTAATTATTATTGTTATTAGGGCCCAAGCCCTGAAAGGGCAAAGGCCCTATTGTTTTCGTAAGGATTATTAGGGCCCAAGCCCTGAAAGGGCGCAGAGCCCTATTGTTTCCATTATGATTATTTGTTATTAGGGCCCAAGCCCTGAAAGGGCGCAGAGCCCTATTGTTTCCCTTATGATTATTTGTTATTAGGGCCCAATCCCTGAAAGGGCGAAGACCCTATTGTTTTCATATGGATTATTATTAGGGCCCAAGCCCTGAAGGCAAGGCCTATTGTTCCTAAGGATATTTTAGGCCAATCCTGAAAGGCGAAGGCCTATTGTTTTCGTAAGGATTATTATTAAGGCCCAAGCCCTGAAAGGGCGAAGGCCCTATTGTTTTCTTTAAGGATTAGTTCACTTTTTAAAAAACTTTTGCTGATAATTTACTCACCCCCATGTCATCCAAGATGTCCATGTCTTTCTTTCTTCAGTCGAAAAGAAATTAAGGATTCTGATGAAAACATTCCAGGATTTTTCTCCATATAATGGACTTCAATAGTAGCCAAAACGGTTCAAGATCCAAATGACAGTTTCAGTGCAGCTTCAAAGGACTTTAAACATACCAGGCGATGAATAAGGGTCTTATCTAGCGAAACGATGCGCCATTTCGAAAATAAATAAAACAGTTTAAGTATTATTAGCACAAATGCTCGCCTTGCTCTGTCCTGAGATGCATGTTCGTGAATCTCCTGTTCGAACTCATTCATCAAAATGAACAAATCTTTTTTCGAGTCATTTTATTCAATCAACGAACGAAATGACTCGAAAAAAGATTTGTTCATTTTGAACGAGTCTTTTTTCGAGTCATTTTGTTCATTCAACGAACGAAATGACTCGAAAAAAGATTTGTTCATTTTGATGAATGAGTTCGAACATGAGAACAGAGCAAGGCGAGCATTTGTGGTAATAATACTTAAACGTAGGGCTGTCGCGATAACCGCAATATTGCAATACCGCGCTACTGACATGCCAACCGCAGAGGAATGCAAGTAACCGCAGCAACCGCAAACCGCGTTTTCTTTTTTCATAAGGCCACATTTCGTTGTTCGTACCATGTGTATTGAATGTTAAGTAAGTTAATAATGATAACAAGACTGTTTATCATTGTGATTTGTACAGAGGCTTCGTGGATTTGCCATAAAACAGACAGTGAATGTGATCGACTGAGTGCGTGCGATTACCTGCGTCTGTCTTTGAAGTCAAGTCATGTATATTCGTGAAAAGGTTGTCGTTTCCAAGCAAAGCGAAATATTTGTCGTTTCATCCATTTAACGTGTAAGGGTATTTACCATGAATGGCGTCAGTGCTGGTCAGCATTAACTGTTACACAGCGCGAGGAAGCCGTGGGAGAAAGCTGCGAGTCACGCATTGAATCAATGCCATTTGTCTCTATTAAGTGAAGCATTGCTTCAGCTTTGCCCAAAAGTGAAGCATTGCTGGCCAGCTGAGCCTTGAAAAGTGGAGCTCAAAGTAAAAAAATAATTAAACCTTGTTTCATTATATCTATCATTTAAGGAATCCGCTTTTTGAACGTTTTTGTTGAATGAACGGTTTAATGACTCACTCAAAAGACAGTCCGTTGGCGTAACAATGTGCGCGCTGGGTGACAGCCTTTCAATGCGCAGAGACGCTGTTTAGTTTCGGTTACACTGTTTTTGTGTATGCTGACCACATCATAACACGTATTTATATATAGCAAACAAATAATAATAAATAAATATAAATAAATGGCGGTAATACCGCATATCGCCCTATTGAGCCACTCAAAATTACCGCAAGGGAAATTCCTTAACCGCGACAGCCCTACTTAAACGGTTTTATTTATTTTCTAAATGGCGCATCGTTTCGCTAGATAAGACCCTTATTCATCGTCTGGTATGTTTAAAGTCCTTTGAAGCTGCACTGAAACTGTCATTTGGACCTTGAACCGTTTTGGCTACTATTGAAGTCCATTATATGGAGAAAAATCCTGGTCATTCTTAGCATTCGGTGCCATTTGAGTCCTCATGACATAATGTGGTATATTTTGAGTAAAAATGGGCTAATACTTGTTTCTAAATGATCATCTTAAATTGTTAACCCCCCTTTACCATAGAACACAAAAAATGTACCCCCGATTAATTAATAAAAAAAAATTTTTACTCTGATGTTAGTGCAACTAGGCTAAACTGCCATGTCCCCAAGTAAGCTTGCACAACTTCAGCCACAAATACAAGTAATAAAAATCAAATAAATTCCAAATTTTTCAATATTGTTGTATATTCTTATTTATAATATTCCTCACAAAAATATATTTTTTGTCAGATATACATTTTTAATACTTAAAGTCTTTAAAAAATGTTGTGTCCCTGAATTGAATGTCCCCCTGTACTGATGGAAAATCCCTCTGAACACGTCTATTGACTGTTCCTCTAATCACATGTCTCTCAAGAATTTTAATACTTTTTGGTGGCAACTTATCTTCAAGAAGCAGAGTAAGTATCATCCCTTAATTCACTCTTTTTTCAATGTTTTAGAATGATTCACTGAAGTGGTAAAGCATAACATGTCCACCCTGTTACGCCTATTTATAGTGGAAACTGATAATTGTTTATAATTTTGAAAATATGGTTAATAAACAGGTTAAAAATCTTCCTCAATAATCACTGCGCACTAGCTTGTTTTTCATCACATTTGTAGCAAATGGCTAACTTTAGGATAAAATGTCCCCCCTGTTACTGTCCACCCTGTTACTCTTTTGCACAGTAACAGGGTGGACATATTGTAACAGAGTGGGCGTAAATGCTAAATAAATGAGTGTTTACAGCTTGAATGGGCTCCTTGCACGTAACTACTTCCTTACCGGAAATGCGGCCTCGTCTTTTCCGGCGCTATTCTACACTATGAGATAGATGTTTACAAGAGTTGCCGAAACTTACAATAACGGACGTATATCGCCTTTGTAAGTCCTCCTCCAAATCACCTACCAGCAAATTAGAGAGAAGGGCTTTAAAATGTATGCCTCTTCATATATCCACGGATATGAAGGTAAGTCTATATATCTCAAACTTTATGGCTTACGTTAGTTTGCTAGCTTACATTAGGCTAATAAACAACCCCGGGCTGACAGAATATGCGTGTTATAATGCTGTACTGTTTTCTAGTATTAGGTGGAAAATGTCTACGTTGTGTATGTACGCCTTCAAACCGGAAGAGAGCGAGCCGTATTTACCCGTTGCGGACATGACATCAGGTTGCTATGTGCAAGTAGCCCATTGGTACTTATAATTAATTTATTATACATTTATTTGTTATATACCTTCAGGGGGTGCCAGGGTAAATGAGTTGATGACATTTATTGTTGTTCAGTGGTGTGATGTCCACCCTGTTACCCCTCTGTCCACCCTGTTACCTCTGTGTTTTTATTTTAATTTTAAGTTAATCAAATAAGTTCAACAAATGTTATGCATATCTTTGTGGTTAATTTTAGGGAATGAAATGGCAAAATGAAATAATAAAAAATGCGGCAAAATTCCATTGAAATGTCTTTTTATTCTAAAAGATATGTGTTGAAATTACCACTGTGGCTTAAAATACAACAACTTTTTTCAAGATAATGCTCGTTAATGAACACATTGTTAAAATACATTTGCGGGGTAACGTGAGGGAGCTCTTAGAAAATGTAAATATTACAATAAGTTCAAAACATTTATTAATTTAGATGAGAATGTCCTGTAACAGGGTGGACATTTGGCCTTTGCATGTGTGAAGAATTTGGTCAAAATTATTAAAGAGTGATATCCTGAGCTGGACCAATATATTTTTCTTGTAGTGTAACAAGCCATTCTTCAGATAAAATTAATAAATCATGTAAATTTTTACTTTTTTTTATAGACATTTACCAAGCTGAAATGGCACCGAATAGTAGGAATGACCCTGGAATGTTTTCATCAAAATCCTTAATTTCTTTTCGACTGAAGAAAGAAAGACATGGACATCTTGGATGACATGGGGGTGAGTAAACTATCAGCAAAGGTTTTTTAAAAAGTGAACTAATCCTTTAAGGATTATTAGGTCCCTTTTGTTTTACTAAGGATTATTTATTAGGGCCCAAGCCCTGAAAGGGCGCAGAGCCCTATTGTTTTCCTTAGGATTATTAGGGCCCAAGCCCTGAAAGGGCGAAGGCCCTCCAAGAGGAAAATTTTACTGCTCAAAGCTTGCTTTTCTATAGCTCAGGAGACAAATTTGAGATTCTCATCTAAGCCTTAATTTAATCTCTATTTTGTCTCAAATGTTTCTCATATGTTTCTCCTAAAATTCACTAGGAGCAATAGGTGAGACAGAGGAAAATTTTACTGCTCAGAGCTTGCTTTTAGGAGACAAATTTGAGATTCTCATCTAAGCCTCATTTTAATCTCTATTTTGTCTAAAATGTTTCTCATATGTTTCTCCTAAAATTCACTAGGTGAGACAGAATAATCAGAGGGAGTCATACCTGAGACTAAAAGGAGATGCCTTGCTAATCTCAATCTGTGTTTTTAATGACTCCTTTATTTCTCCTTTGAAAAAGAAAATGAGCAATACTGGAGCTACTATGGAGCAATATCTGAGTCTCTCGCTCACTCTCCCTCTCATGCACACAAACACGCACAAACGCACATGAATTAATAATTCAATCATATGACATTTCCCTCATACCAGACTAGATTCACCATTATAAACAACACAGATCATTCATTTCAGAACATCTTGATGGACCAAAGAAACAACGGACGGGAATGCTACTCTCTCTTCACTGCAGGACAGACAGATGATCTATCCACAACCATCAGGCTTTAAAAATCTATAGCAATGGCAGATTAGCTGATGTAATAAAGAAATTTGAATCTGAATCTTTATTTAAACCAAAATAACATTAACAAATTTAAAGACATTTTAAAGACAGCAACAACTGTTTAAACATGGTCATTACAAAACTAAAGTGCTTTTTTTTTTTGTGTAAAATTCTGTTTTTAAAACAGTAACAATTTTAACAATGTTATGAGCAGTGGCAGGCCAGGTTTACAACAATTCACAACAATAAACTTGAGTCTCTGACGCCAACATACATAATTTGAAAACAAGGACTTTTTGTGAACATTGTCATTTCAACAAATGTCTCTGTGTGCCCCATCCGTTATTTACAGTGTTGTGGCCCTGATGCGGCATTTGTTTATGAAGGCTTTTTTGACCTTACTTTTCTCAACCGGTGTCCAACCATCCAGTGTACTACAGCGCATGACGTAAGCTGCAAGAATAAAAGTAAAGAAAGCACAAATTACAGATTGCATTGAGTAACTGCAGTTACCACAACAGTATTAACAACTTTTTTCATCCTGATTCGACAAAATTCACATTGTAATATCTCTATGGATCACACATAAGGAAATGCAGCAAAACTGTGAGGACAGTGAAACAATCATAACATTTAACATATATGTGATATATGGGTATCCAACACCTCTTATTGGGTTCCCACACATTTTTTACCTATGAATTTTCACAACTTTTTCCACAAATTGTTAACAACCATATGAGCAACATACTTACTTAGAATTGCATTGACTTTGAACTTATCCAGGACTCTCTTCCCATCTGGCACCTTTCCGTGTTTCCCAAATGTCACAGCTTTCTGGCACTCCTCTGCAGTAAAGAATTCATCAAAAAGAAGACGGAACAAGCGAAGGCAGTCCTTCTTTGCGGTTGCATGGATTGCAGCCAGGTTAGTCGAGGACAAGAAGAGGCCACTTCCTGGATATAGCTCCTGCTGCTGAGATCTGCCTTTTGGAGCCCAAACACCAGCCTGAGGTTGGATCTGTTCCACTTTGTCCAGAAAACTTCTGAATGCCTCGAGGTGCTCACCACCTGTGACACAAAAGATGTATATTACCTTACAGGGACACAGCAGCATTCATAAAGTAAAAAAAAATTAAAAAGACAAGTTTTTAAAAAGTCCAAAAGATTTCATGATTGGATAAGAGTTTTACCAAATTGTTTAAAGATTTTAATATTTAGCTTAAGCATCAAATAACTCCCAATGTCCAAAGTAGTAAGACAATGTAGTAGAACTTTAAACATATACCAATTATAAAAACATAATTACAATTTTTTGCACAATTTAATACACTAGATTATTACCCACATTTTTTTTTACACAACTCTTCTGAATAGATATTAGGTGTGTTAGAAAAACTGTGAGAGAAAAAAAGAAGTGTTAAAAGAACAAGTAATTGCAACAGAGAGACAAAACATATACCACACAGCACATCATGCAGTTTGGCCTTTTCCTCCACTAATTTTTCCACCTCTGTCTTGCATGATTTGCATGGCTTCCATGATCTGTCTTCTGCTGACTCAGGCGAAATGAAGCATGGTTCTCCATATTCTGGAATTGGATCGCGCTCGATGATTAAAGTATCTGCAGATGAGCTTGGAGAAGTCTCAGGTACAGAGGTGCTTGTCTGGCTCTGGTCCCCAAGAACAGCAGGTTTTTTATGTGTATTAGGACTGTGCAACATTTTGAGGAAGCTTTCTTTGGCTGTAGGAGCTGGTGGCTGTCTTTGCTGATCCAAATCTGCCAAAACAGGCTGCTGTTGTGTTTGGTCTGAAGGTGTGGGTACTAGTGCTGTGTGAGGCTGGTGATGCTTTGAATACTGCGAAAGGCTGGAATTGTGTGGAATTGGAGACCGAGTAGTTCCATACTGGTTGAGCGACTGGACTGGTGAATGCTGGTAATGTTGTGGGGTATTTGGTGATGACTGGGAAACTGGAAGTTGGTACTGTGGTCAGGCAGTTGCATGCTGGTGCTGTGGCTGGACAGGTAGAAATGACCCTGTAGGTGGAGGCTGGTACACTGGCCAGGTTGTTGGAGGCTGAATGACATTTTGGTCCACAGTATTTGGGTGATCCTGTGCAGAGGTGGACTGGCCTGCTTGAGGAAGGAATGGAAGGTTGTAGAATCTTTGTGCAGCTGCATCTCTTTTTTTCATGTCCTTCTTTGTCGCCTTCTTGGTATCCACCGTTTTGTCAGCTGTTCCAATGAAGTCTACTGTAGCATTGTAGAACTTATTGTCAGACCATCTTGCAAGTACTTTTTATCCTGGTGTAGGGTTTCCGGTCCATAAGCTCTTTTATTCATTTTAAGTTTGGGGATAGATATTCAATAATTATTAATCTATGATCAACAAATTATTGAATACAGTTTGAACCGGGTCCTTACGTATCTAAATTACCCACGAAGGGGTGTACAGCGTACCCGTCTGTTTAGGGTAAGTATATAACAATTAAACACAACGAATTATGGTTAATTATTAATATACATCCTACACAGAGGAATGGCTGATCTTCAACAATACCAAAGCATTTGACCCCTCCTCGCTCATTCACACGTCCGCCGTGTAGTCCGGCTGGAGGCTACAAATGACTTATGGTCTATTTTAGCTTAAATTAACTGACAATGTTTGTGCACTTAAACGATTATCAGATTGTAGCTAGGATTGTTATATTAAAGAGGCTTTGTTATACGAGCAACAGCCACAGAGTCAATAAAGTATAAAATGAGGTTTAATGAATGAACTACACTACATGTAAAACAAGGATATAGATTAAACAAAATGAAATAAAAACAATAAGAAAGGAAAAACACAAGGAAAATACAATTGCTAGCACAATTTTAGACCCTTAAGAGACAGCCACAGGAGACACACTTTACAACGTCTAAATTTAGGTGAAACAGCTTTGCATTCAGACCTGTATGTTTGTGCAGAGGCAAGCAGACGTGCGGCGCCCAGAAGATGGAGGGCGGGTTTCTTTGGCTCCAAGCGTGGTTGATTCGCGGGAGATTCAAACGTACTGACTTAGTTCTGTATGCGTGAAGGGAGTCTTTTCACCGGAGTGCTGGAAGACTTACGAAACGCACGTGGAGGTCTCAGTTGGGAGACGAGAACACTAAGACAGACTGGCTATGCGCAAAATGAAACGAAGTTAAAGTAAAACAGGAACATTAAAATAAAATACGAAGATTACAAAGAATACACAGGAACAGGGTACACACGAACTGAGAGCGAATACAGGAACAGAGAGAGCGATCATCTCTGTTTTGGGGTTTTTCAAGGCTAAACTGATCACGCCCTGGGGGGGGGCGTGCCGGCCAATGACAATAGCGCATCTCGAGGAGCGGTACGCCCCTGAGCGGGTGGAGTTCAGCCGTAATTTGACTTTTATGACAAAGAAGAAAATTAAGCTTACTTTGGAAATTGCATATGCATGTGATTATACATCTTACGATATTGATATACAGCTTAATAGATAGATCAGATTTGTAGGATCACAACGATATCACACATTACACATTACAGACATACTATTGCAGAATTATATCTTAAGGCATACGTTTAAGCATTCAGGAGTATCTTACATTCATGAAAACATACGTAGGACAAGTCAGCACACTTACAGTTCGTTTACATGTATTGAAGACAGCAAATCTATTTTAGTAACGATTTACAGAGAGGAAATCAGAGTTCATATGTAGTGTGTGTGTGCGGGGACGTGGGTGTGAACGCGTGTTGCGCTCAGGCGGGAAACAGACAAAGGGAACGTCTGTTTTTGCGCTTCTCCCCCCCCCCCCGAATTCCGTCAGGAGGGAGTGAAGATGGTCTGCATGTTGTCTTAAGTGAGGGATCCCCGTGGTTTGGAGGATGCTCAAAACCATCTATCACCATAACTGCGTCAAAAGTCCATTTGCTCTCAGACTCTGGGACGCCAGTTCGGGACTGGGGAGTCGTTATCAGTTGACCAGATGGCCTTTAGGAATGTTAGTTAAAGCTTGTTGTCCTTTTAAATTTGTTGCGAGTTCGTGATTCAATACAAGAGAATTAATGATTGCATCCAGAATCTCTACACTGGTTTTCAGATCTCTAAAGCAAGCGACGGGTTTATCATCTTTGTTTAGAATATCACAGAGATTAAAAATCTTTGCTGTGTATCCATCTTCAAAGGTCAAAAATACAAAAAGTCCTGAAAATGAACACAAAGTAAACAAAAAGGAGACTGTGAGTAAATCAGTGCAGGCTTAAAATCAATCTTACTTAAACATGCTATATCTTTATTGTCTTATTTCTAACCCTCTTAGCAAAGCAACAAAATTACCTCTTCACTTTAGCCTTCAACTAGGATTAACTTTATTCTTTTAGCACTTTCAAATTTATTCGCTCCTGCAACTCTTTGATTTATGCACTCTCTATTCTATTTTTCAATGTTTTTGATCCCTTTCATTTTTTAATTATCACACATTTTATGTTTTTTATTTATTTTTATTTATTTTACACATTGTCTATGAAGAGTAGGCTATGTATGGAAGCAGAATAGTCTCAATTATAATTCACGCAAAAAACATAATTCAGACATGCATAAACAATTTCACATGCATGAAACCTAATTCACGTACTCACAAAAAAAATTCACGTGCGTAAAAAAAATGTGTATTCACTAAAAGCAATTCACATGCGCAAAATAAACTTAAATATTCATAAAATACATTTCACAAATGCAAAACACAATTCGTAGATATACAGCTGTGCACAAAAACCTTTGAATGTTTAAAATATACGAGCTTATCCTTGAATGTGAATGTGCAAATCGTCATTCACGTACGAATCGCCTTGGAATTTGTGTGTGTGTGTTTTTGAGACTTTCCTGCCAGCGCTTTACTCGTAACACAGAGCACTCGTACTCTTTAGCCAATCAGATTTAAGCTTATCAACCGACCAATCAGTATCACGTGAGGGCGGGTCTTCCTGCATGTTACGTCATCAGCTTTCGACCAGACGACCACAGTTCATGGCTGAGCAGAGGTATGTGCAGTTGATCAATTCATTTCTGTTTACTGAATTTATAGTTCGAGATCAGTTGAAGCAATAGTTTATTAACTCTTATTAAACGATGTAAGCAAGTGTTGTGGTAATCAGATGTCCCATATCGTGTCAAAAATATGCCTGTTTTGTTATATTTTAGCTGCAGGTACAGACAGCTCTCAGCTAATGTTACAACAATCACGCTAATGATCGTAAAACAATCATCTGGTGTCAATCAATACCCATCGAGATTGTTCTTTAAATAGTGAATATACCTATTTTAATGAGCACCCATTGTTTATTTGCCATTTGTGCAATTTGTTGTTAAATTATTAAACACTTGTTGTTTCTCTGCATTTTTCAGGATTACTCACCTATGGCATTGACATCTGGATTAATTCATGTGGTTCTCTTACGAGAGTATCTCTCGTACTGCGTAATAGCTTACGCTACGGGGAAAACTCTTTTCATCGAGATATTGAAGCCAAAAAATTATCCTTAATTTTTAATCAATGTAAAACGCTTTGCAGCAGCAAGCAGACATAGGCGAGACAGCTTGCGCGCCTATTGGCTGTCTTGCGGCAAAAGCAGCAGCCTATCGAGAGAGGCTCTGCGTGACGTCATGACGAATGGGGGCACTTCGCGCCCATATCGTCACGTCCCGCCAGAAAGGGCGTGGTCTCGCCCTATAAACAAACTCGATAAGCTGCCATACACTCTTCAGCGAAGCTCACGCATCGCTGGATCCGGATGAGAAGCCGCGCCGTCGACCTGTAGCCTTCAGCGGGACGTGCCTTTGAGCCTGGAGTCGCTGGCCTCGCCGCCTTCAGCCGCCGTACCTGCTGCGCTTTCCGGCGTACATATCCTTTCCTCTGCCTTAGAGTGTGTGTGTTTGCTATATTTGCATTTTTCTCCCACTACCTCTAAAAGAGCTGCGTCTTTTTAAAGATGCCTTCCTGTGGCTCTTGCCGAGCCCCACTCAGCGATGAGGACCGCCACGTCATCTGCGTGTCCTGCCTGGGTGAGGATCACGCGGCCATCGCGCTCGCTGACGGCGGATGCCATCATTGTGAGCGGCTGCCTATGGTGACTCTGCGGACTCGCCTGGCATCGTTCTCCGAGCCCGCATTCCAGCCCACCGTGATGCCGCGCCGCAAGAAGCGCCGCGCCCAGCGCGCTCCCGAGCTATCTTCTGCCCGCCAAAGCTCGCCGGTTCGCCCGCCAGCTTCGCCGGTTTCGCTCGAGTCGCTCCAAACGGACAACGGCCGCCGTCTGTCCCCGCGTCCGCACTTGAGCTCGACGAACCTACCGGAGCCGGCATTGAAACTGAGCCGATGCATCCGCTCTCTCAAGCCGTGGATTACATCGGCCTCGACTGAATGGCGCCCCGCGCAACTAACGTTAACGCGCAACAGGCTGGACGGACGCTTTCTCGGGAAAGACGAAGCTCCGTCACAGTCGAGACCCTTCCTCCCTGAAAGGTGAGAAACATTTGTGGCTAACGCTATCCGAGATGACGGAAGCTGAGCGCTCCGTGTTCCTCGACGCTCTCGCTCTGCTGGACGCCGCCCCCCTCAGCGCGGGCCCCGGCCGAGGATTGAAATAAAGCCCGAGGTCTCAAGGCCTTCCTAGTCTCTCTAGGAAAGCGACGGTGTTCAGTTCCCGCTGAGGCCGGATTTACACCAAAACTTCTCGCTCGTTCAGTTCCAAGCAATGTGACTGTTCCAGTGTATTTCGCAGTGAGCACGCTGGTTCCACAGCCCGCTTGCCTGCGCACAAAGGCCGTCGTTTCGGCTAACCAACAGCGCCGCCAGGCCCGAGATCAAACACCGCGCTCTCGCTCTGCTGGACGCCGCCCCCCTCAGCGCGGGCCCCGGCCGAGGATTGAGGTAAAGCCCGCTGCGGCCGGATTTCCACCAAAACTTCTCGCTCGTTCAGTTCCATGCGTTGTGACTGTCCCAGTGTATTTCGCAGTGAAGCAGCCGGTGTCTCAGCCCGCTTGCCTGCGCACAAAAGCCGTTTCTATGGCTACCCAGATAAATCCAATAAAGAGTGCATTTTCTGGGGTTCCGGCCACGGCCGATGGTGTTACGAGTGTTGTAAGAATGCCCACGTCCCTGTGCCCATTCCCACACCCAGACACAGCCCGCCACGGTGCAGGGCTAGCTCAAATAAAACCGACTCAGGTCGGTTGTGCAGAAAATGTAGTGAACGCGCCCATACAATGCCCGCTTACACTACACGATGCGTGTCCCTTGGTTTCTGTAAAAACGAAACTAACACACATTCAGTCGGCGCGAGCCGACAGTGTTCTCAGTGCAGTAAATGTGCCCGCTGTCCCGCGCCCGCATTTCCTCACTGACACGCCGAATCCCACGGGATTCACCCCCGCTCGCTTTCTCTGCACAACCCGTCACAGAGAAGCTGAGCGCTGCCAGCTGTGATTAGCGCGCACCCCGCCTCGCACGCTGTAAACACAGCGTTGATTCAGTCGGCGCGAGCCGAGTGTTCTCAGTGCAGAAAATGTGCCCGCTGTCTCACGCCCGCATTTCTCACAGACACGCCGAATCTCACGGGATTCGCCCCCGCTCGTTTTCTCTGCACAACCCGTCACAGAGAGGCTGAGCGCGGCCAGGCTGCCAGCTGTGATCAGCGCGCGCCTCGCACGCTGTAAACAACAGTGATTCAGTCGCGCGAGCTGACAGTATTCTCAGTGTAGTAAATGTGCCCGCATTTAGTAAATGTGCCCACATTCTCTCACACACGCCGAATCCCACGGGATTCGCCCCGCTCGCTTTCTCTGCGCGTCCCGCCATAGAGAAGCTGAGCGCGGCCAGGCTGCCCGCTGTGATCAGCGCGCCCCCCGCCTCGAACGCTGTAAACACGGTGTTGTGTTCCCAGTACACAGGGGCTCTCGAGCGGCCGTCCTGCCGCGGCCAGAGCCCAGATTTCATTCTACCCCTAGCTATTCACGCAGATGCGTGGCCAAGGCTTCCCGGGTATCAGAATGGGTGTTGAACACTATAACGAGAGGCTATTCGCTACAGTTCGCTAGACGCCCCCGCCGTTATACGGCGCGCGTCGAAACTACGGTGAAAAGCGAAGTGTTTCATCTACTTCGAGCCGAGATAGCGAAACTACTGAGAAAAGGGGCTATAGAACCTCTATCTCAGGGCGAAGGGGGCTTATACAGCAGATATTTTCTGGTACCGAAAAAGATGGAGGGCTCAGACCCATTCTAGATCTGCGACTGCTGAACAGAACGCTTGTGAAGCGCCAGTTCAAAATGCTTACGACCAGGAAAATCCTCGCGCAAGTGCGCCAAGGAGACTGGTTCATGTCAATAGATCTGAAAGACGCCTATTTCCAAATATAAATGGCGTCCCATCACAGGCGATTCTTGAGATTCGCCTTCGAGGGCCAGGCATATCAATACACAGTCCTGCCGTTTGGCCTGTCCCTAGCACCCCGTACGTTCACGAAGTGCATGGACGCGGCACCCGCCCCCCTGAGACTTCGGGGCATGCGAGTTTTGAACTACTTAGACGATTGGCTGATTCTAGCTCGTTCACGAACAGAGCTCATAGAACACAGGGCCGCATTACTCGAGCACCTCGAGGAGCTGGGCCTTACAGTCAATTGGGCGAAAAGCTCACTGCTCCCCAGTCGGAAAATTTCCTTTCTGGGAACAGTGTTGGACTCGCTATCCATGACGGCACGCCTGTTACCGAAGCACGGATTAAATATTCAGCACGTCGCGAAATCCTTCCGCCACGGCTCTATAGTCCCGCTCAGAAGGTTTCAGAAAATGCTGGGTCTGATGGCCTCAGCAGCCTCCGTACTCCAGTTAGGCCTGCTCCGCATGCGCCCACTGCAGCTATGGCTGAAAGCACGAGTTCCCCCAGGGCGTGGACCGCGGGTCTATTTCGCCTCAGGGTCGACCTTCAGTGCGTTTTCAGCTCTGAAACCGTGGAAAGTGACCGACTGGTATCAGTCAGGTGTGAGTCTGGGGATCGCCTCGGGTGTGAAGGTGGTGTCTACGGACGCCTCCACATCGGGGTGGGGAGCGCTGCTCGAGGGCAGACCGCTAGCTGGCCTGTGGTCAGTACGGGAGAAGCTCCTTCACATAAACTGCTTGGAATTAATAGCAGTCGACAGAGCGCTACGGCGCTTCTGTCCCCAGATAAAAGGCCACCACGTCTTGGTCCGATCAGACAACATGTCAGTGGTGGCGTACATAAATTGCCAGGGCGGCGTCAGGTCCCGAAACCTTTACAGGCTGACGGAACGCCTCCTGGTCTGGGCTCAGCACAACCTGCTCTCGCTGAGAGCGGCGCATGTGCCTGGTCACCTAAATGTGGGGCCAGACAGGCTGTCCAGAAACAACGTCCCAGCAGGAGAATGGTCGCTGCACCCGCAGACGATCCAGCTGCTGTGGGAAACGTTTGGCAAAGCGCAGGTGGACCTGTTCGCGTCCCAAGAAAACGCTCATTGCCCGAGATTCTTCTCGAAAAGCCGGGACGCGCTGGCCCATGTTTGGCCCCGCCGCCCCCCATATGCTTTTCCCCCTGTCTCACTCCTGCCTCAGGTGTTGGAGCGGATCAGGAGGGAGGGATGCCCAGTGCTACTCATAGCTCCGCTCTGGACAAACCAGTCTTGGTTCCCTGTCCTGATGCAGCTGACCAGCGCTGCCCCATGGCCTTTACCGTGGAGGAGAGACCTCCTCTCTCAGGCGGAAGGCTCGATTTGGCATCCTCGCCCGGATTTGTGGTCCCTGCACGCATGGGCCATCAACGGGTACCCGCTGACCTCCCAGAGGGAGTGTTAAACACGATCGCGCAGGCTAGAGCCCCGTCTACCAGACAGCTCTACTCCTCGAAATGGTCTGTGTTCTCTGCTTGGTGTCAAGCGCAGGGCTTTTTCACCTGTAGACTGCGGGGTTACGGAAGTGCTTTCCTTCCTTCAGGAGCTACTGGATAAGGGCAGGACCCCATCCACGCTCAAAGTATACGTGGCGGCCAACCGGTGTCTGGCCAGTCACTGGGAAAGAACGACTTAGTCGTGCGTTTCCTTAGAGGAGCTCGGAGGCTAAACCCTCCCAGACCCCCTTCAGTCCTGACATGGGACCTTTCCACGGTCTTGGAGGCCATGAAAGGTGCCCCATTCGAGCCAATCCAGTCGTCAGACATGAAACACTTGTCTTTCAAGACAGCGTTTCTTACGGCTCTTGCTTCAGTGAAGCGCGTAGGGGACTTACAAGCGCTTTCAGTAAGCGTGTCATGCATGGAGTTTGGGCCTAATGACTCAAAGGTCATACTCAAACCTAAGCACGGCTACATGCCGAAATCCCTCAACACACCGTTCAGGGCCCAGGTGATTTCCCTGTCTGCCCTTCCGGTTCTCAATGAGGAGGACGACGCGATCTTCTTTGCCCAGTCAGGGCATTAAGAGCTTATGTGTCCCGCTCGTCTGGGTTCAGACAGACCGAGCAGCTTTTCGTTTCGTATAGCGGGCGTTCCAAGGGGCTTGCCGCTTCGAAACAGAGCCTATCCAGATGGATAGTCGATGCCATAGCGCTGGCTTACACTTCCAAGGGCTTGCAGTGCCCCTTGGGTGTCAGAGCGCACTCCACGAGAGGCGTGGCCTCGTCGTGGGCATGGTCTAGCGGGGTCACCCTGCAAGATATCTGTACGGCCGCGGGCTGGGCCTCGCCGTCTACATTTATAAAATACTATAACCTGGAGGTGCCTGCCTTACAAGCTAAGCTTTTGGCTATCCAGACTTCAGTGCTATCTGCCCGCTGTGCGGCTCGGATGCTGAGTGTTTGGCATGCGCATCGTTCAGACCGATGCAGCAGCTCCATGAGTACTGGCACAAGTAGGGCCACCCAGTTTAGGCTGAAAGCTTTCACCTTGGCTGCGTGGTTTAATGGTCATATGGTTAGCCCCTGTGGGTCTATCTATAAGGAGAAATGCTTCTAGCCTCTCCTCCTTTACTCTCTGTGAGTGTGGGGTGATTATGCACTACATGAGCCCTGGGCCTTTGCCCCTGGGACTTTGGTGTTGGATCCCTATCCGCACGGCGTGTTACACTGTGTTCCCCATAGCGTAAGCTATTACGCAGTACGAGAGATACTCTCGTAAGAGAACGTACTCGGTTACTAACGTAACCTCGGTTCTCTCTAGAGAGGGAACGAGTACTGCGTATCTTGCCGTGCTTGGAATACGCTCTGGTTCGCTTCGGCGATGAAAAATCAGTGTATGGCAGCTTATCGAGTTTGTTTATAGGGCGAGACCACGCCCTTTCTGGCGGGACGTGACGATATGGGCGCGAAGTGCCCCCATTCGTCATGACGTCACGCAGAGCCTCTCTCGATAGGCTGCTGCTTTTGCCGCAAGACAGCCAATAGGCGCGCAAGCTGTCTCGCCTATGTCTGCTTGCTGCTGCAAAGCGTTTTACATTGATTAAAAATTAGGGATAATTTTTTGGCTTCAATATCTCGATGAAAAGAGTTTTCCCCCATAGCGTAAGCTATTACGCAGTACTCGTTCCCTCTCTAGAGAGAACCGAGGTTACGTTAGTAACCGAGTACGTTTCAGTGCTATGATGTGGCCTGAATCCAGACTGAAACTTTTCATAAATGTCGTTTTCTTGCAAGAAAGAGCCGAGTTGAGCGGATAAAACTTTTTCTAATATTTTTGACATACTGTATATACCTGAATATAAGACGACCCTGAATATAAGACGACCCCCCATTTTCCACTTATTTTTTGGGGGAAAAGAGACACACACACACACACACACACACACACACGCACACGCACACGCATGCACGCACACACGCACACGCATGCACGCACACAACACACACACACACACACACACACACACACACATACAGGTTAGCATGACTTATAAGGACAGTTTCTTCGAACCAGAAAAAAAGGTGGTTTAGGGGGTCTATGACTTCCTTTTATGCTAGAGCTTTCAAATAAAAATGGAAATGCTTTTAAAAATCATGGCTTCAAAACTCAAACTCTATTATTTGTTTACACCTTATAAAACAAGTTACATGACACCCTGATTTTTTGCTGACTTGCAAGGACATTTGTCCTAGAGGACAAAAACCAGGATTATGAGGACAAATGGATTATAAGGACTATGTGATGTCACAATGACATCACAGTTCATTAACATATACAAAGAAACATGACTACACACTGCACTGCAAAGACAGATGGGTTTACTGGGACTATGACATGTCTTTGACATGAAAGTTAACAATCACAACACAAACACAAAGCCAGAAAGGTTTGTTTGTAGCTTTAAGGTTATTTATATGATACATGTTAAAATTGTTTGGGTTATATATATATATATATATATATATATATATATATATATATATATATATATATATATATATATATATATATATATATATATATATATATATACACACACAATATATATTCGGGTTCAGTCCTTTTTGTTGGGTTGTTTTCACTATGCTGACTAGGTTTTGGGTCACGCACTGCCAGCTAGCAGCTGGGTTACTTTCACTGATAGTAGTAACAGAAGAAACACAAGATAATGCACCCATATCAATATCACCAAGTGTAGTGTCATAATGAATGCCTTTAATCAGCTGCCGCTGCACTTGCTGTGTGGGAAGCTTTGTTGATTAAACTGGAATTGATGTAGAGTGATCATACCATGTTTGACTGAAAGTGAAGCCATATAATGTCAGAATGAGGAGATGACAAGGTACAGCTTCTTTTTCTGACACTTTGCAAACACAAATATTAGCACAGGCTTATTTTTTGTATTAGCAATTTACCTTTCGGCACATCCATTACTCATGACCTTCACCTTAATTTAAAGAGGTTCATTCCTGTGCATCAAGCAGGTACAGTTGAACTTTATTTCTGTTCACTGATCAATGTTTGTACTCCATTCATATGGATTTGTTTTACCATTTCATAAATGTTTTGAAGCATCAAGAGTTTTGGTTGAACAGACTTTCATTGGAGGGACAGAAATCTCACAGATTTAATTAAAAATAGCTTCATTTGTGTTCTGAAGATGAATGAAAGTCTTACGGGTTTGGAATGACATGAGGGAGAGCAAATGACAATTTACATTTTTGAACTATTCCTTTAACTATCCCTGTTGTAGTGCTACAGTATTAATTGGATTAGGGCTGGTGTCAGAAGCATGTAACTGCCTTCTGATCTTCTTTGCAGGTTCAATAACTTAGTACCGTAAGATTTCAATGAAACATCTTCGCTGGTAATAGAGAAAAAATACCTGCCCTCCATTAAAGAGGCCTCTGAGGGGTGGCAACTAAGCAGTTGAGCATGTAAAAAAAAAAAGAATTTTTAACCATGTTAATATCTTGTATTTAATATTCTGAAGTGCATCAAAACAATGTGAACAGCAATACACTTGTTATCTTGCCAACAATGCAGATACTACAATTGAAGGGATAGTTCACCCAAAAATGAAAATTCTGTCATAATTTACTCTCAAGTTGTTCCAAACCTGTATGAGTTTGTTTCTTCTGCTGAACACAAAGGAAGATTGAAGAATGTTGGAAACTAGACAGTCTTCCATAGTTGGAAAACAAATATCAATCTGGAAGTTAATGGCTACCGTCGACTGTCTAATTTCCAACATTCTTCAATCTTCCTTTGTGTTCAGCAGAAGAAACAAACTCCTACAGGTTTGGAACAACTTGAGAGTGAGTAAATTATGACAGAATTTTCATTTTTGGATGAACTATCCCTTTGAAACTAATCTTAATAATAACAATTGATTGTCAACGAGCAGTGTTGGGGTAGTTACTCAAAAAAAGTAATTAGTTACTAGTTACTAGTTACTTCTGTAAATTGTAATGAGATTACTTTACTAGTTACTGCGTTTGAAAAGTAACTTCACTACTTATTACTTTACTTTCCCGTTTCTTAATTTACCGTGTAGATACATGGACAAACATCATAGCCCTATCATCACTTAGCCTGTCTGCATAGTGTTTATTGTATAAATCTATACAAAATGACATGTAAAACCATATGAAAGAACAATATCCCTGTCTGCACAAATAAATATATCTCACTGTAAAATCCACAAGCAACAGGATAAAGGAGGCTATGGTGCGGTCATTTTAAAATGGGGTCAACACACAAGTTTCAAAACACAGGCTTTGGGAAACATGAGAATTAAACTCTTCTCCTGAGAACAAAACCAGCTTTTGGGCAATAAAAACAAAAAATGAAGTGGTCAATACAATAGCATAATAAGCCTTTTTAATAAAAAGATCCATGTTTTATAAAATGTCCACGAAACTTCTTGAAATGTTTAGTGAAATTAGAAAATATTTAAGAGATCGTTGATTTAGTTCTTTACATGTCTACATGTTTGTATATCCACATATTTTGTTCTAATGTCACAAGTAATAATCTCAGGGTTTACTGGATTTTACGTACACAATTCTTTTTGTAGTGTTATTGGTGGTGATGTACTAAAATAAACATAGCACGTGTGGACCTTTCTTCTTCTCACCGTTGATTCCTGATGGTTAAGAGGACAATTACTCGAGTCGCCCCGTCGTTTCACAGAAATAGTACAACGGCGAGCACGTCGAGTGTAAACGCCTCGTCCGTTTGGGGAGGTGCGCGTGCAGTCTGCGGAGACTCGCGCTGCAGAGACCCCTGTCTCCGTCTCTATTTCCCTCTCTCCTTCGCACCGGCAGCTATGTCACTCAAATCGATCTCTATGGCAACGGTGCGCGCACCACTAGACAGAACTTTACACACAGGCAAACACGGCTTGGGTAACGCAGGAAAGCGCGTTCCTATATAATAGTAAAGTAGTGTAGTTACCGATATTTTTAGTGTAATGCGTTACTTTACTTCGTTACCCAAAAAAGTAATATCGTTACTGTAATTCGTTACTTTGTAACTCGTTACCCCCAACACTGTCAACGAGATTACATCACAGCATCAATCGACAGTGCAAGAGATCAACAATACCATATTTTGTAAACAGGGCACAGCGATAAATAATAAACAAGAAAAAAACAACCTATATGAGACAAATAATCAGTTACCAGGAAGAATTTGTGTAATGGTGTGTGCTGCAACGATGCAATGTCCAGTTCACAGTTATTGCATTGGTGGAAAATGACAACAACAAAAAAAATTGGTGGTAAAAACAACAACAAATGAGAAATCAGCTACATTAATAACAGAAACTGGAACATCTCATTGGAAACCAGTCACATCAACAAAGTGAAGGGTAAATAACCCAGAAGACAGCAAGGAGTTTCAAAGGGATAGTTCACCCAAAAATGAAAATTCTGTCATAATTTACTCACTCTCAAGTTGTTCCAAACCTGTATGAGTTTGTTTCTTCTGCTGAACACAAAGGAAGATTGAAGAATGTTGTAAACTAGACAGTCTTCCATAGTTGGAAAACAAATATCAATCTGGAAGTTAATGGCTACCGTCAACTGTCTAATTTCCAACATTCTTCAATCTTCCTTTGTGTTCAGCAGAAGAAACAAACTCCTACAGGTTTGGAACAACTTGAGAGTGAGTAAATTATGACAGAATTTTCATTTTTGGGTGAACTATCCCTTTGATACTAATACTAATAATAATAATAATAATAATAACAACAACAACTGATTGTCAACGAGATTACATCACAGCATCGATCGACAGTGCAAGAGATCAACAATACCATATTTTAAACAGCGCACATCGATAAATAATAAACAAGAAAACAAATGTATATGAGAGGAAAATAATCATTAGTTACCAGGAAGAATTTGTGTAATGGTGTGTGCTGCAACGATGCAAAGTCCAGTTCACAGTTATTGCATTGGTGGAAAATGACAAAAAAAAAAAAATGGTGGTAAAAACAACAACAAATGAGAAATCAGCTACATTAATAACAGAAACTGGAACATCTCATTGGAAACCAGTCACATCAACAAAGAAGTGAAGGGTAAATAACCCAGAAGACAGCAAGGAGGCAACATTTAAAAATAATAAAATAAGCTAAAACAGTGTTACAAATGTAAAAGCTTATGGCTGCATTTCAGGAACAGCACTCATGCACTTTCATACTGACTTCTCCTTTTGGCTGTTATACCTCTGTTTCTCACAAAATCCCTAATGTTCTGTACTGACCGGTTTTGTAGCACATGCTCTTCAGCAGATTTGCATTGAAGACACTCAGATTTTGTGGCCAAATGACCTTTGGCTATGTGGATTTTAAAATGCCGCATCACAGCAGCAACTTCTGCTTTTGACCATATTCTTTTCTTCCCACGATGTTCAACACTTTCAGTCACTAAAAACAAGAAAGATAAAAACAAGAAAACATTGCAATGTGAAGTGTTTAATTAAAAAAATCAGTTACAAGCTACAAAGATTTACAATTTAGTTCATAAAATATTACAAAATGCATGTAATTTTGATAATACATGCATTTCTATGGCATTTTATGAACAAAAATAGACTAGAATCAACATGAATTGTTTTTGCCTCAACAGAGCCAAGTCTGAAAGTTTAAAGATTGTTAATTGACATGATGCCATAGACAGTAAAAGAAATGGACACAGTGACCCCATTGGATTCAACAGAGAAAAGTGAAGCTCATTAGAAGCACTCCTTTCCTGATCGCTGAGTTTACTGCACAGACTCAAACTGAGCTTTACGATGTAGATGTGACGTGAGCAACCTTTCGGTCTTCTAGTAGCTGTGCCAAGAGAAATCTGAATTGTTCCTCTCCGAAACTTGCAGAGATGCAGAGCGTTAGTAGGAGGTGTCCATGAGCTAGCAACTTTCGTGATACGAACCGAATCATGGGTTTGGCATTACAGCCAAAATGCCTCCACGTTGTGCATTAAAATGGTTAAATGCACAGCTAGCCGTGGATTCTCCCTTGCTTATTTTAATTTATTGAAATATGTGGTTTGATTATTTTTTCTTATTTTCTTTGATTTTACTCGACAGTAGTCCTTTTTTCCCCTGAACATATCAAACCATGCCGAAACCATGCCCCTAAAACTGACAAAGCCAAATCGTGAGTAATTTTAACTGTTACACCCCAATTTTACGGTAGCCCAGTAAGAAATCATAAAAAAAATGAAACAAGTCACAACACATGCAAGTTACTTTACTTCTTAAATGAATACAGACCCAAGTAAAAGTTGCTTTCACATTCTATAGTACTACACAAATTTAGTGATCATACTGCCATCTAGGGCTGCACGATGTATCATTTTAACATCGATATCGCGATGTGCGCATCCACGATACGCAACATCGCACATATCTGCAATGTGACTGATTCATGATCAGTAAACGTACCAGCAGCTCCCTGGCCCGTAACGCGTGTGATTCGTGGATTAATTGCAAAGTTTAACCATCATAGTGTGAGAGTTTATCAATTTGCAAGTCCTGTCAGTTTAAACATAAAGCCCAAGAAGACTGGAACTGGCAAGCTGTTTTCTGTCAGCCTTACTAAAGCGTATTTTTGTCCCGCCAAAGTGACTGCTCCGCTTGTTTAACTGAGAGAGCGAGCAGAGAGAGTGAAAACCCCGGTCGGTCGGTCGGTCGGTCAGTCAGTCAGTGTCTCTCTCTCTCATCCAGTGATGAAATGTTTTGTGTTGGCAAATCTCAAATCTTGTGCGATGTGGTCCGTTAATGACACGTCCGATTCGCGAACCAATGACTCATTTGAACCGATTCACTTTAATGAATGGTTGAAACAACTGAACTCAAGAGACATAAATCAGAAACACTTTACAATAAGGTTCCATTTATTAAAGTCTAGTTAACTACATTAGTTAACAATTAATATTAGTTTCTATGTGGATTTACTCCATGACAAAACCACCCCAGTCATTCTAGAATGATTCATTCTTTCCAAATAGAGCTATTTAAGTCATCTGGTGAAATTGTTTTTATAACGCAATATATATCGCAGAAAAATAAAATATCGCAATGTGATTTTTTACCAATATCGTGCAGCCCTACTCACAGCTCCTAAAGGCAGTCTTGGGTACAGTACCTTGGTATACACTCACCTAAAGGATTATTAGGAACACCATACTAATACTGTGTTTGACCCCCTTTCGCCTTCAGAACTGCCTTAATTCTACGTGGCATTGATTCAACAAGGTGCTGAAAGCATTCTTTAGAAATGTTGGCCCATATTGATAGGATAGCATCTTGCAGTTGATGGAGATTTGTGGGATGCACATCCAGGGCAAGAAGCTCCCGTTCCACCACATCCCAAAGATGCTCTATTGGGTTGAAATCTGGTGACTGTGGGGGCCATTTTAGTACAGTGAACTCATTGTCATGTTCAAGAAACCAATTTGAAATGATTCGAGCTTTGTGACATGGTGCATTATCCTGCTGGAAGTAGCCATCAGAGGATGGGTACATGGTGGCCATAGAGGGATGGACATGGTCAGAAACAATGCTCAGGTAGGCCGTGGCATTTAAACGATGCCCAATTGGCACTAAGGAGCCTAAAGTGTGCCAAGAAAACATCCCCCACACCATTACACCACCACCACAGCCTGCACAGTGGTAACAAGGCATGATGGATCCATGTTCTCATTCTGTTTACGCCAAATTCTGACTCTACCATCTGAATGTCTCAATAGAAATCGAGACTCATCAGACCAGGCGACATTTTTCCAGTCTTTAACTGTCCAATTTTGGTGAGCTCTTGCATGTAGTCGCTTCACAAATGCTTTGCTGCATACCTCGGTTGTAACGAGTGGTTATTTCAGTCAAAGTTGCTCTTCTATCAGCTTGAATCAGTCGGCCCATTCTCCTCTGACCTATAGCATCAACAAGGCACAGGACTAGGGATGGGAATTGATAAGATTTTATCAATATCAATGCCACTAACGATTCTGCTTATCGATCCGATTCTTTAACGATTCTCTTATCGATTCCTTATAGCACTGTGTGGAAAAAAGTAGTCATTTTTTTCAGGGGGGGAAAACCAAGTGGTTTTATTTGTTTTAAAGCTTACTCTTGAGTAAGCAAACTTACTTTTTTTAATAAATGGAACCTTATTGTAAAGTGTTACCGATTAAACGTACCGTGAGTTCAGTGTTGGAAAGATCAGTTGTTTTAACCATTCATTAAAACGAATCGGTTCAAATGAGTCATTAGTTCGCGAATTGGATTTGTCATTATCGGACGTGTGCCGGCGGTTGGACCTTTTACAGTCTATGGGTTGGACGGACATGACATCCCACAAGATGTGTCGTCACAGAAAATATTTCATCACTGGATAGTTTTTTTCGTTTATTTAAAGTGTGGTTTATGTCAGCTGAATGTGCGGAACGCTTTTCAGAGAAGATAAGGTATTTTAGAACAATTCACACCCACCCAGCGGTAGCCTAATTCAGGAAAAACAAATCTCCGAATGCTCCACATGAAACTTTAGTCTCCCGACCTTACCATTGTGTCGTTTATTTTGATTAATATGTGCGAGGGAGAGAGAGCAAGACAGCGCTTGGTTTTGAGACGGTGAAGCCGCATTGCTGCGAAGACGAGAGAG
Organism: Chrosomus eos; assembly: GCA_036326025.1. Lineage (NCBI taxonomy): Eukaryota > Metazoa > Chordata > Actinopteri > Cypriniformes > Leuciscidae > Chrosomus > Chrosomus eos. The sequence continues at coordinate 46,744,490 of CM070818.1, read as the reverse complement.
TGCGCGCGCGACCGGGGCTCTCCCTCTTTCTGCTCGTTCAGTTAAACATGCGCCCTGTCACAAGCGCAGCAGTTCATCTACATTACTCAACGATCAAATAAGACTTTGGCGGTACAAAAATTAGATTTGGACGCCGTGCTATGGTGCTTGATAAAGGACAAAAGGGACAGTTGTGAGTTCACGGTCTGTAGCCTATATACATGGCTGACTCAGAGCAGGAGCATCGATAAGAGGACTCGTTAACGTCGAGGTCATACAATATCGATGAATCGTTAAACTTATTTACCATCCCTATACAGGACTGCCGCATACTGGATGTTTTTCCCTTTTCACACCATTCTTTGTAAACCCTAAAAATGGTTGTGCGTGAAAATCCCACTCAGACCGGCCCGTCTGGCACCAACAACCATGCCACGCTCAAAATTGCTTAAATCACCTTTCTTTCCCATTCTGATATTCAGTTTGGAGTTCAGGAGATTGTCTTGACCAGGACCACACCCCTAAATGCATTGAAGCAACTGCCATGTGATTGGTTGATTAGATAATTTCATTAATGATAAATTGAACAGGTGTTCCTAATAATCCTTTAGGTGAATTCAGGGCTCCAGACTAACTTTTCCACTGGTTGTACTGGTGCTACCAACTTTCTCAGTTGGTCGTACCAGCATATGATTTGGTCGCACCTTTTTTTTTTTGCTACATGCCATGGGATTAATCAATGCATGCTGATGAATAGTGGTTTTAATGGACCAAGGCTAGCAAAGGCTTTCTTGGTTGCAGCATAAATACCTGTAATATATTATATAAAAACACATGTAATATATGGTAATTATCATTGCCAAATTTCAGGATTTTCATGGATTTTGGACAGTAATTTTAAGATGTAATTTTAAACATTTTACATTTGAATACAATCTATTTACATTTGAATTATATTCTATCTATATATCTGTCTGTCTGTCTATTATCATCTTTCTATCAGCATCATCTTTCTTTTAAAAATCATTTAACATTCTAAAGTATGCATTACATTTGAAAAGATTAGAGGTTTATAATAGGCTGATACAGATTTTCGTTATCAAAGTTTATAGTTGTAACAAAAATCAGAAATCTCACACTCCTTACCTTCTGCATTTTATAATCATTTCCTTTTCCTCTGTCGAGCGACTACTCTCATCTAACCGCTGATAGACGTAGAAAGGGGCACGGTGTTTCGTGAGACCTTTTCGTTTTTGTGGGTTTCAGTCACGTGATTATGATGACGCGCGGAATTTAGATGGAGGGCAGGGAGTGAAGAGCGCAATGGACGAGATGGAGGAAAGTCCGTACTGTACAACTTTACATGTTATTACAAGAGAAATATTTATTATAAATATAAATATTTATATTTAAACAAATATTTAATCAAACATATGTTGGACGTAGGGGTGTCACGATTCTCCAAATCCTCGATTCGATTACATTTTCGATTCTATTTTTACATTTCGGTTCGATTCTCGATTTTTACATTTTTTTTAAGCACAGTTTGCTATGCCATTTTTAGACTAGACTTTTATGTAATATATATATTATATATATATATATATATATATATATATATATATATATATGACCTTTGTTTGCAATGTACCACACTACATTGTCAAATTTAAAACATTTATTAACAAAATAATGTTACAATAACTTACATCTTCAGTCAATTAGAAATAGGGGTGTGCTAAAAAATCGATACAGCAATATATCGCGATTTTTATATTCGTGATATACAATATCGATTTCCAGCTCAAAAAATTGATGTAAAAAAAAATTTAAATCACGTTTCAAACGGGGTGTGACCTGGTGAACTACAACCTCCGTTCCTGTAGATGTTGCACGCAGACACCGGTCTCACTCGTGCGCAGACACCGGTCATCAGTGCTGTGTGTGTTGTGTGTGGTGTGTGTGCTAATGGCTTTTAGCCGATAGATCTCTCTCGCGCGCAGACACCGGTCATCAGTGCTCTGTCTGTGTGTGTGTGTGTGTGTGTGTGTGTGTGTGTGTGTGTGTGTGTGTGTGTGTGTGTGTGTGTGTGTGTGTGTGTGTGTGTGTGTGTGTGTGTGTGTGTGTGTGTGTGTGTGTGGTGTGTGCGTGTGCTAGGGGTGTAACGGTTCGGTACGCATCAGGCATGTGATTGGCTAAGGACAAAAAAGCAGGAAAATATACTGAGACGACCAAACCTAACCTAGACTGCTAAATGTGCAACAGCCAAATTTTATGACACATGACAACAACTTATTTGAATTTAAAAAATAAAATATATCTTTTACTCTTCCCCCACCACTCTACCACCCACCTTGACCGCTGCTATACGCTCAAAACATAGACAGACTTGGCAGCAATGTTGCTGGGCAAGAAGCTGGCCAAAAGTTGCCCTGGTGTACCATCAGCTTTAAAGAGGCATGAAAACGGGTCAGGGGTGAAAAAGGTGAGAAGGATATTACCCCTGTAGGGGGAATTTTAAATATTACATATTTTAAAGCATCAATCTGATGCATTTTGAGATGCCTTTTTTACCAACCTGGGAGAGAAACTTCTACTTAATACAGAAAACTTCATTATAAAGAAAAACAACAAATCAAAAAAATTTGATCATAACCTATGACAAAAATTATATTATACACTAAATTAGTGGGTAACTCAGCAGTAAAATTTAGTCCAGATAAATCACAAGTGCAAAATAATTGTATAAAATCTGAACATTTAGTGAAAAAAACATTATAGTGGGGAAAAAATAAGAGACAATAAGTGTAGCACTAAATCTGGTAAAACGTTACACATTACTCTTTGTATTGTTCTAAAATAAATTCTTGAAAAACAAGATAAAAATCAGAAAGAACAATTATTTTATATAATATATATATCTACTATAAAATTAAGACATTATTTAAATGTATTATCACAGCTGTTTAATGAGACAGCAACATATGATAGATAGGACAGAACAAAAAGAGGCTATTAAGTATGCTTTGAAATGTCACAAAATTTCTCCTCATCATAATATATAGGCATATTAAATATATATATATATTTATAGAACATTAGGAGAATAGTTTCAATGTGGTTTATTGGATAGTAGTGTGCAAACTTCTCCTATGACATGCTATGCTTACATTATCAGCATTATAAGTTAAATATCATTGCTGCTTTTTGCAGAGCATATTTTGTTTGGAAAGAAAGAAGAAAATAACGTTTTCATCAGTTATTTTATCTACGGGTCACTACATTTCTTACAGATGTCTGCTCGTTCGAAATCAAACCGACAGGCTACTGTAAGATTACATTTGAATGCAATGCATTGAGAATGAGACGCAATCATGAGAAAGCGATTGCGTGTGTGAATAAGTGTTACCTAAAATGTGCTTCACCCGATCCAGCTCGATCTCATGAAAGTGCGTATCTATAGCACACATTTTATTTCTCGTACCATTTATAGGCCAAAAATTTTTTTTTGCTTGCATAGCCTAGGATAAGCAGCTTTCGCGTGCATATGATACGCACTTTATGGCGTGCACGCTCTTCACACACCTAATCATAACCAAGGGGTTTAGTGCATTTCATTTGCACGCAATAACTATGTTTTGGTGTATAAATGGCACAAGAAATAAAATGTGTGCTATAGATACGCACTTTCATGAGATGGTGTTGCCCGATCATATTCAGTAGGCTTGAGAACTAACCTCCCGCAGCCACTCATGTCCATCGCGTATGATGACGCCAATGCGATGGACATGAGTGGCTGCGGGAGGTTATAGTTCTCAAGCCTACTGAATATGATTCAGGTGATTCGGGTGAACCTTCACATTTTTTTTCTGATTTGAGTGATCCATCTCTGTGCCATGCTAGAGTGATGTGTTTAACGTATGAATCTTTACTAAAAATGCAGTTCTATAAGGAGCCTTTGGCATGAATTGTGCTCGTGATGGAGCGGTAGTGGAGCGCTCTCGTTTTAAATTTTTTTTTAAAAATCCGCTCCGCGCTCCATTCAAAATCACACCGCTCCACTCCTCGCTCCGCTCCCACTCCACTCCGCTCACATACTCTGGCCGCTACACATCAACACTTCATACAAATAAGAAATTATTCTGGGTAGTGTATGCTCATAGCCATCCATCATCATTTGAGTAAGCGGATGGATATCATTTACTTTAACTTTCCTTTTTTTGTTGTAGTAATCCCTTAACTGGAAGTATCTAAATAAATCCTGATTTCTTATTCCAAAGTTCTCCTTTAAGTCCTGGAAACTTCTAATTTCACCCTCTGCAATTATACTGCACAGTGCTGTTATTCCCCTCCACTGTTGAAATATTGGGTCATCCCTTCCTGACTTAAATTCCTCATCATGAGTAATCCACCTAAGTATTCCAATTTCTTTCTCCAATTTGAATTGTTTAACAATAGAATGCCATACCTTCAATGAGAATGTTGTTATTGGGTCCAGTTTGTCTTCGATATATCCATGGATTTTACTCTCCCCTATAAGTGACTGCATTTGAAGATCTCGTATATGTGTTTCTATGTCTTTCCACTTGGCTATGTAACTAGAGGTGCACCAATATAAGATGGGACGCAACTGTGATGCACAGTAATAATTTTTAAGACTTGGAAGAGCCATAACACCTTTCTCTCTAGGTAATTGGAGTGTTGAATAGCGCACTCTGGGGGCCCTATCTTGCACCCAGCGCACGATCTGAAACGCAAGTGTCAAAGCGCAAAGCGCAAGTAACTTTGTGGGCGGATCCCGGCGCTGTTGCTATTTTCCCGGCAGGATAAACGACTCTTGCGCTGGCGCAAATCTAAAAGAGGTTGGTCTGAAGTAGCTTCATTATTCATAGGTGTGGTTTGGGCGTAACGTGAAATAAACCAATCAGAGCGTCATCCAACATACCCTTTAAGAAAAGGTGCGCATGTTGCATGGCGGATTGTTATGATTATGGCGCGCGCACCAGGCGCGCTTCAGAATCGGTTCACAGCCGAGGATATCGATGTTCTCGTCAGGGCCGTAAAAGAAAGAGAAGTGACATTGGGGATGGGACAAACCCACCCAAATCAATAGAAAAAAAATATGAGAAAGCTCAACTTAACTGGTAAGTTAAAGAGTAAGGTTTTTAATGTACTTACATTATGGTAAAGGTGATTTCGCAGTCTTCAGATTTTTTTCCCTAGTTCTTGACGGACAAACTAATTTGTCAGATGTCCTTATATACATATGTGTCTTGCCACTATTGGGCAAACAGGTCTGATCCGTCAATTTGCCTGAAAAATTACCAATATACACTGGTAAATGTGTAAGCTAGATTTGTGCCTATTTTTTCACATCTTCATGGACACCACACTGATTTCCCTCGTATGGTAATATATTTCCTTGTTATAATGTATGATTTGCAAAAATAAAAACTGCTGCATCTGTGTTGATGAGAGAATCAAAGTGTGTGCGCGTTGTGCACCTGTTACATTATGGCCAAGCATGCGCGCTTAAAATAGCATTCTGAACAACGCGCAACGCGCCACTGACTTTAGACCAGGGTTTTTTGGTCAGTGGCGCAATTGTTTTCTGGAACTGCAAAATAGCACTAGGGAATGTTTGCGCCGAAACACGCCTCCTTTTTGCGCCGACCCGCCCAGGGAGCGCAAGTTCATTTCCTAGTTTACCAACGTGCGTCTGTGGAGGGAAAAGCCCGCTTTGCGCGGGTGCAAAATAGGAATGATACATGCGTCGGTGTACAAAGTCAATTGCGCCGGGTGCAAGATAGAGCCCTGGGTCTTTTAACCCCCCCCCACCCCCCCCACACACACACACACAGACAAATTTTTATTTAGATTTATCGGCCAATATATCGGTTATCGGCTTTCAAATGTAAAGAATTATCGGTTATCAGTATTTTTGTTACATTTACATTTAATTTGTATCCAGCATATTCATTAAATTGCTCTAATACTTGCATAAGGTTTATGAAATGTTTTTTTAGGTTCAGCTAAATAGATCATAACATCATCTGCAAAAAGACAAATTTTATGTTCCATGCCGTTAATTTCAACCCCTGGAATGAACAAGTGCTGTCTGATTAATTGAGCCAGTGGCTCTATATAGATGGCAAATAGAGAGGGACTAAGACAGCAACCCTGTCTAGTTCCTCTTTCCAGGAGGAATCTCTCTGATAGAGACCCATTTACTCTTACTCTAGCTGTTGGGTTCTGATATAATGACTTGATACACTGGACAGATTTGTCATTAAAACCCAACTTTTCTAATGCTAAGTAAAGAAATTCCCAGTTGACCCTGTCGAAGGCCTTCTCGGCATCAAGACTGATTAGGCCTATAGGTAATTTATTTCGATGAGCCCTATCTATTATATGGAGAGTTCTTCTTATGTTGTCGTATGTTTGTCGACCTTTAACAAAACCTGTTTGGTCTTCATCTATTAAGTCTGGTAAGAACAATTGTATTCTGGATGCCAATATAGAGCTAAAAATGTTATAGTCTGTATTAAGAAGTGATATGGGTCTATAGTTTTGACAATGTTCCCTGTCTTTTTTCTCCTTGGGGATAACAGAAATGATAGCCTCTTTCCATGATGGAGGAGTTTTCCCTTCTTTTATGACCCAATTGAACGTGTCCCTTAGTAATGGCATCAGTTCTTTGTAGTAAGTTCTATACCACTCTGAAGGGAAACCATCGCTCCCTGGTGATTTGCCTGATTTGAATTTGCCCATGACCTGTTGTAGTTCCTCAGTGGTTATTTCTGAGGTTAGACTTTTATTTTGTACTTCACCAATAGAGGGCATATCTAATGTATTAAGGAATTCTTGTGTTTTGGTTCCATTCATACCAGAGGTCTGTTTGTATAATTCTTCATAGTACTTCTTAAATATATTTCTAATATCTGTCGGTTCGCATTTAATTTGATTCGTTTTGGGGTCTCGTACTTTGGAGATTAAATTATCAGTTTGTTGCTTCCGCATTCGTCTTGCCAATAATTTAAGTGCTCTCGGTCCTGATTCATAGTAAGTTTGTTTCACGAATCTAGCCTTTTTCTCCACTTCTGACTGCAACAAGCTGTTAACTTCCTTTCTCAATTCTCCCATTTGAGCCAGCACCTCTTTATTTGATTTATGTTTTAACTCCAATTGTTTTAATTCTGAAATAAGTTTCTCATAATGAGCTATCCTTTCTTTTTTAAGAGTGCTTGTAATAGCTATTAATTTTCCTCAAATCACTGCTTTTAGTGCATCCCATAGTATAGAGGGGTCTACCTCTCCATTGTTATTTTCCTCTAAGTATCTTTTTATTTCTTTTCGGATTTGCTCAACTACTGATTTATTATTTACAACGTGTTCCTTCTTTCTTCTCCCAGAGAGATCTTCATATAAATAGCATTATGGTCCGATACGTCAGCTACCCCAATACCACAATTCTGTATCCGGTGTCTGTTTTCTTCTTGTAATAAAAAGTAATCTATTCTAGAATACACAGAATGCGTGGCAGAGTAGGGACTATAATCCTTCTCTAATGGGTGTAATTCCCTCCAGACATCAATTAGGCCCATTTCTGTACATATGTGATTCATGAATTTTGTTATGTTTTTTGTTTCTTTTATGGCTTGTAGTATCCAGGTCATGGTTAAGCACTATGTTTAGGTCCCCTCCACATATACCAAAACCCTCCATCTCCTCCGCCACAATATCAAATAGTACTTTGAAATATTGTGTATTTTCCGGTGGGGCATAAACATTGATCAAAGTTACCATGCTATTATTAATTGTTCCTTTAACAATAACATATCTCCCTTCTTTATCCTTTACTTCTTTGTGACAATCAAAGTTAACACCTTTTGGAATTAAGATAATGACCCCTCTCTTACGATGGTTTGGACATGAACTATAAAATATATTTTTAAAACCAAATTTTTTCAGTTTTTCATGTTCCTCATTCGATAAATGTGTTTCTTGGAGAAAATAAATATGTTTCTTTTCCATTTTCAATTTGGCTATAACTTTAGCTCTTTTGCTGGGTTCCCTAGTCCATTAACATTCAAAGACATTATCTCAATGTCTCTCTCCTGCATTCAACTATCTCTATAACAATCATTGTATAATGATAACCCCACTGGCAAACATTTGAACAAGTACAAACTACTAAACAACTTTTACATAAACCAAAACATATTAGATTAACTGAAAGGATATCAACCGACCTCCAGATGGGAATGTTTACCCAGAACTTAGGGTTTTGAGTCACTGTCTCCATAGAGAGGGAAAGCCTCGGCTGAACTGAGGGCCTATTTCTAGATATGAGATGCAGTCTGTAAGATGTTTTTGCACCCATACTAGATATATTTTCTTCATTGTCCATGTCTCCCCTAAGTCAATGCATGTTCACAAACGCCTCTCACTGTTTATTGAATTGTTTTAAATTACGGTCATCGCGCAACATTGTTTCCCCTTAACCCCTTTTGTATTAGTCCCTTGTTCACGTCGTCATATAGAGGGTTTCTTACAAATTCACTGTGTTTGTCCGCCGAAAATCCTCCAGCTGTTTCCGTGCTCTTCTGCTTGCCTCCGCTCTGCGTTCTCTGCTGACCCGTTGCCATGCTAAACTTTTCCGTGCCTCGAGTCGTTCCAGTAACGTTATTGGGCCGGCTGCTTCGGAATCTTCGGAATCCGTCACTTTATATCCTCTATCACGCAAGTCTTTCTCCACTTCTCCCGATTCGTTGTATGTTTTTACTCCATTATCCCAGTGAACTCTCATCTTTGTAAATGGAGTCTGAAATCGAATCCCCGCTTTTTTCAAAATTTTCTTGGCTTTAACATACGACTTACGTTGCTGCACCACAGCCGAGGTGTAATCATGGTCGAAGAAAATCCTCCGCTCTCCAAGTGTGATTATTTTCTTTTCCCAGGCTCTTCTCAGGACTTTCTCCTTCGTATTATAATGTAGGAAATTCACCACAAAGGCCCTCGGTGGTTGATCTGTTTTAGGTTTCGGCGCCAGAGCCCTGTGCGCCCGAAATATGAGGAAAATAAATACGAGAGAAAAGAAATACGAGGCTTAGACGGAGCTTACAGACTCGGAGCAAACACACTCACACACAGCAGGCAGCGAGGCAGACAGGAGCAATCGATCAGCGATCCTAGCAGGAAAATAATGCAACAAGTTAGTTTCCAGAAGAACATAGTCCAGCTTAACCCTCTGGGGTCCTTCATTTAACAGTCACAGTCAGGACCTTCGGGTCCAAATGGATACGGAGGGCGGGATTAATATATATAAAAAAAAGTCCTAATTTTTTTTTTACTTGTTTTTTTTTTATTATATTTTTTCTTTTCTTTTTTGGTGTTTTGAGATATTTTTATGATTTATAATTAATATTTATGCAATAATTATGACCCATTTTCCCCATTGAATATAATAGAATTTATATTTATATATATATGGGGCGGCAGTGGCTCAGTGGTTCATGTAGATTGTCTACAAATCGAAAGGTTGGTGGTTCAATCCCCGGTTACACCTGACCAAGTGTCGAGGTGTCCATGAGCAAGACACCTAACCCCAACTGCTCCCGACGAGCTGGATGGCGCCTTGTACGGCTGACACCGCCGTCGGTGTATGAATGTGTGAGTGAATGGGTGAATGAGAGGCAAAATGTAAAGCGCTTTGGTGGCCATTGGGTCTATGAAAGCGCTATATAAATGCAGTCCATTTACCATTTACCATCCATATATATAGGGTGCCCCCCCCCCCCCCCCCCCCCCCCACCCCCCCGAGGGGGGTGGCTGGGGTTGGGTGCTGGGGGTGGGATTGGCGTCGGACGCGTGCGTATTAATGCGTAGGTTACTCTCTAGCACACTCACGCAAGGTCTCTCGCGCTCTCCTTCTCTCTGTCGTGCACACGTGTAATTAATGCGTACTCTAGCACACACACGCAAGGTCTCTTGCTCTCTGTCTCGCTCTCTGTCGTGCGCGTATTCAACGAAAACTATAATATAAAAAAATATATATATATTAACGAGGAAATACATAATTCATAATATGTCGGGACACTAAAATTAGAGTTGAAATACGGGACTGTCCCGGGATAAACGGGACGTCTGGTCACCCTATATATATATATATATTTTTTTTAATTTATTTATTTTTTTTTTTTATTAAAGCTGTATGTCATTTTAGAGTTAAGCCTAGGCCTCATGAAATCAATTTTTGAAATGAGATGAATGCCATCTGGTGGACACACTGAGCTTTTTTATCACGCAATAGCACATTTTTACCAATTTCCCATTCATTTCCTATGGGGGTCCATTTGGACCCGAAGGTCCTGAGTGTAACTATTGTTTTTTACAACCACTTAGACTATTCAAATCCTGTCCCCAATTTTTTTGGGTGTTCATATACCAAGTACCAACAAAGTCACCAAATTTCGGACCATTCCGATGAAGCTATGATTTTTTAAATATTTTTATTTAAATGCTTCGGTTCCATTTGGACCGAAGGACCCCAGATATAATGTTTCATTTTTTGTTGTAAAAAAGTTATTAATTTAGTTAATTTATATATTTATATATATATACAGTGTTGGGAAGGACACTTTTAAAACGTATTTCGTTACAGAATACAGAATACATGCCCCAAAATGTAATTTGTAACGTATTCCGTTACGTTACTCAATCTGAGTAATGTATTCTGAATACTTGGATTACTTAGAATTGCACATAGAATTGCATTTTATAAGTGTAGGAATGCGTAATGATGATGCGGTGGTGACGCGTTGTAATATGTAGGGATGGCACTGCCAATAAAGCACCTAAAAGCTGTCACAAAGAACCGGCAAAAGTATTGTTTATGAATATGGCAAGGAGATATTTTAATTGTTTATTAATAAACAAGTGTTCTCTTTCATAGGTTCACTCAACGCTGCGGAAAGCGCAGTGGGATATTTTCTGAATGTGCCCATTGTCTGAAGCCTTATAGAATCACGCCAATTCATTGGCTGATGTATGGGGGTAATTTGATGCCAATATTATTGAAAATGGACAGACTAAAAGTCACAAATAGATATTTCAACTTGTAAACACAAAACACAATCTACAAATAGATTAATAATCCGCAAACAAAGTCCTCACGATCCGCAAATGTAAAACAAGATCTACAAATAGATACAAAGTCCTCAAACAAACTGTTTGTGATCCACAAATTTAAATCATGATCTACAAAAAGATTAAAAATCCACAAATAAACACATCCCGATTCACAAACTGAAATCAGTGACTTGTACTTGAAAACCAGGATTTGAATGAATGTAAAGTGACTTGTTTGCAGGTGCAGATCATGTTCTGTTTGTAGATTGTGTCACATTTGTTTTCAGAATTCTGACACTATTGTTTCACTGTTGTGACAAAATAATGCCATAATCATTGAAAATGAAGAGACTATGGGTCAAAATGCATATTAAAATTTGTAAACACAAAACAAGATCTACAAATAAATGTAAAATCTACAAACAGACTCCTCATGATCCGCAAATGTAAATCAAAATCTACAAATAGATTTAAAATCTGCAAACAAACCCTTTAGGATTCACAAATACAAACCAGTGACTTGTATTTGACAACCAGAATTGGAATGAATGCAAAGTGATTTGTCTGGGCATGAGGTTCATTGTTTATTTGTAGATTGTATTGCATTTGTTTTCAGAATTTTGGCACAAATGTTTCGCTTTTTTTCCATTAAAAATCTACAAATGCCCTCCTCACAATTTGCAAACAAACACAGTCTAACTTGTATTTTCAAACCAGTGTAAAAATAAATTCTTACACATTCTGTGCAAAGCTCAGCATGCAAGTGTTGAATCTGTGTTTGCAGATCACAGGGCATTCACAGATCCCTCTGCACACGTCTACAGATCTTTTTGGCACTATCTTTCCGCAGAGTGTGTGACTACGATCCACACGTGTAGTCAGCCAATCAGGTCTATTGCTTCAATATGATGTCACGCCCCCTCAATGAGCCCTTTTCAAAATAAGAGCTCAGAGCTGAGACACTTACATTTACCGTTGCCGGTGTCACCGCGCTGGGGAAGGACGGACTGACCGACTACGCTCACAAGATGGGTTGTCAGGTAAGCAGTGGCTCGACTAAGTAGCATTTAAAGTGTATGACATTTAAAAAATACTTTTATCGCACCCCAGCATTATTCACTATCGTTAAAACCTGCCCAGAAACCGGCTCACCAACAGCTTGGCGTTAGCCTAATAATCATTTAGCTTTTGCTGGCTATAAATAAACATGTAACGTTACAGCACATGAACAACAGCACATCCAGTTAACGTTAGCACATTTTGTCCCAAATAAAATAGACGTTCTCTGGGGACGTATCGACACTATGGGTCTTGGGGGGCTTACGGGGTTTGGGGGGCTTACGGATTTTGGACTGGAGCTCCGCGGAACGGCGACGGACTTTGGACTGGAGCTCTGCGGCTGAAGCTCCGCGAGTCCGCGTAACGGCGACGGACTTTGGACTTGAGCTAGGGTGACCAGACGTCCCGTTTTTCCCGGGACAGTTCCGTATTTCAACTCTAATTTTAGTGTCCCGACTTATTATGAAAAAATCATGTTTTGTCCCGTATTCCATCGTTAATATATATTATATATATATATATATATATATATATATATATATATATATATATATATATATATATATATATATTTATATATTATAGTTTTCGTTGAATACGCACATGACAGAGAGGGAGAGGGAGAGGGAGAGAGAGAGACCTTGCGTGTGTGTGCTAGAGTACGCATTAATTACATGCGCGCACTACAGAGAGAAGGAGAGCGTGAGAGACCTTGCGTGTGTGCTAGAGTAGCCTACACATTAATACGCACGGCTTTATCCCCCGGTGCCACGCCCCTGTTGATCAACACAGAGCTGCTGTTGTCTTGCAGGTTTTGTCTGGTAAACAATCTGCTATGTTTCGGAAAGCTATGTGCTCATGTCTTTTTTTTTTCTCTTCCCTCTAGTCTGCAGAATCCGGACCGGAGGTGGCCCAATCTGTTTCCAGACCTGCCAAACTGCTGTTTTTTTTTGTTTTGTTTTTTTTTTCCTCTGTGTTGCAGGGTTTTTTTGTGACGTTTGAAGTTTTTTAAAGAACTTAATGGCTTTATCCAGTTTGTCATTTTTTTTTTTTAACTTGGCTTTATCCATGCAACTTGATTTTGTGTTTGGATATAATGGTGACGTTGTCTTATGTCAATTCAGGAATCTCAAACTAGGGATGCACCGATACCGATACCCGATACTGAGCTCATGTACTTGTACTCGTACTCGTAAAAATGCCCCGATACCAACAACCGATACCAGGCAGCATGTGTACAGTTTCAGAAATTATAATGGGGATAAAAAAAAGAAGGCTGTATATGAAATAAATGTATCTTATCAGTGGAATATTAAACAGAATATATTAATGCGTCGTCTATATAACTATATGGTGCGCAAGCTGATAAGATAAAAACGTGCAGTGGATTGAGCGCGCTACGACACAGACACGCGAGCTGGTCGAGCGCATCCCTTTTTCACAGACGTCAGTGGAAAGTTTGTAGTTCAGTCGGATGTCAATGGCAAATCAAGTAAAACGAGGCATGTAGCTTATTAATAACGTTAACTGACGAGAGAGAGAGAGAGAGAGAGAGAGAGAGAGAGAGAGAGAGAGAGAGAGAGAGAGAGAGAGAGAGAGAGAGAGAGAGAGAGAACTTCTGTTGAATGCTGTTGAATGCGGATCGTTCACTCAGCACGTGTTATTTGGATTAAAACTAAATCGTATATGTAAGTAAAACATGAACTGTTACCTTACTTACGTTTAACGAGTGGTTGCCTACATTATTACTGGACATTTGCAGGTCAAGAATTTCCATAAACTTCAAACATCCACAGCGCGCGCGAATTCTGAATGGAAGTCTTTCACGCATTGCGCTTGTACGGACGAATTCACACAAAACTATGTAAAAACACCTGTCTTGGCGAGTATCCTAGTAAAAGTCTGTTATATATCTCAAGTGAACGTAGACAGTATAATTAAAATGGCGTCAGTGCGTTTGTGCGTTCAGCCTTAAAGGGGCGGCACTTTAATAAATCTGCTGCTGTGTTTTAATGTTAATCAAACAAAGGACAAATAAATTACTCTCTGCTCTTGGCTAAATAGGCTACCTCTATCAACTTTACAAAAAGATCCATATATATTTAGTTTATACAGTAATGAATATGCAGTGCATGAAATATATATTTGTTGAACTAATTAAGTTTAAATTTAATAAACAACTAATATGATTGATATTATTTTGGTTTCTCTACCAATACATTTAAAAATTACAAATGCATGAATTGAAAATTAATTGAAAATTAAAAATACAGGTATCGGTTACGGTATCGGTATCGGCGAGTACCAAAAATGAAAGTATCGGTATCGGACTCGGTCTGGAAAAAGTGGTATCGGTGCATCCCTATCTCAAACCTTTCTGGTGCAATCTAGTCCATATTTGAGGGCTTTTGCCATAGTGGATTTTGATCACGTTTAATTTGTAAACTGAAGACATATATAATTTCCCTCTGTAGTATTTTCATTAACAGAATAAAGGTTTTACAAATCTGAAAGTGGGTTTCAGATAGCGTTAAGGTGTGTCAAAATTTTACTTAAGTAAAAATGGTGTTAGTAGTCCTACCATTTACTTAAATGACCAGGACACATTGGATAGAGGAGCCTGCGGTTATACAAGACTTTCCAGGAAAAATAAATAATTACTTTATCAAAGTTGTACATTACAGTAAAATGCAAGGTACACTTTAACATCAATATTCACACAAAAATATCAGATATAATAATGAAACTGACAGGAACATTTTACTCCATTATACACTACTTTATACACAGTTGACCATGTGCAATACGTAAACAACTAGAAAGAAAAAAAAAAAGCGAGTAGGAGATGCCACAGTCCACTTCTAAATCATGTTACCTCAGTCTCATGATAAAGAAAATTAATATTTGCTGTATGCTGCTCTCACAGATTTAACTGTTGTCAAAACCTGGCTCAACAGGAGACAAAAGAGGAAAACCCACACAGGTCTGAAAATATTAGATATTTTAATTAGTAAATTACAGAAAATATACAATTGTATGTGTCTGTCAGATCATTAGCAGAGGTCTTCACTCCTGCTCCTGGAGAGCCACTGTCCTTCAAAGTTTAGTTCCAACCCTAATCAAACACACCTGAATCAGCTCATCAAGCACTTCAGAATCGCTTGAGTATTCAAAGGCAGGTGTGGTGAAGCAGGTTGGAACTAAACTCTGCAGGACAGTGGCTCTCCAGGAGCAGGAGTGAAGACCTCTGAATGAATGAGTGGAGTGTATAGGCTTATTCGCACGGGAGAAAAAGTATTACCTGGTGACCTCTAGTAATTTGTAATAATTGCGGAGTTTGTCTGAGATCTTAATCCCGTGCGAATCGGCCATGTCTGTAATTTGTAAAGTAAAAATTCCCCCGCAAATTACCTACTATATTTCGCCGAACACCGAGGTCCTGTGATAATATTAGTCCCGTGCGAATCGGCATCTCTGGCCGGATCATATATAATTTTTTCAAGGTTTTTGTTTCATGTGCGCCTTTTTATCCATCTTTCGCGAATAATGGAGGCTGGTTTGGAGTGTTTTGATAGTAGGCTATTTTGGGTTCTGAGTCATATCGCTTTACACAACTATACAATTTGCAGAAAATGAAAGTTGAAGATCATCAGAAAAGCAAAACAAAAAGAATGATTAGATGGAGATGAATGACATGTATAGCAGCATGCTGTAAGGAACTTTATTCTGTTTATGTCATAATATATCATACAGCCAGTGGTGGAATGTAACGAAGTAAAAATACTTTGTTACTTAAGTAGCCTATATTTTTCACATCTGTACTTTACTTAAGTAGACTCAATAGTGCATACTTTTTACTTTTACTTTGTTATTTTTTGCAGCAATTTATTATACTTTCTACTCCACTACATTTCTACAATGTTTCGTTTAATTTTTGTTACATTTTCTGATCAGATTTTCCCCCTGCCAAAACAAGGATTGAAAAAAATCTCCATGTTTTCGGTGCTGACCCGAAACATGTAGGCTAGGCCTAACTCTGGCGCTGCCAATAAAGCACCGAAAAGCTGTCACAGAACCGGCAAAAGTAGGCTAATGATTATGAATATGTAAAATATAACAAGGAGACATTTTAATTGTTTATTAATAAACAAGTGTTTCCTGCTGTGTCAGTGTCAGCAGCAAAGATGAAGTTGACGATGCTGACGCGCGATCTTTGCAGTGAACTCGCCAGAGATAAATGAACATTTCATACGGATTACATGCAGAGAACAATGTTTTCTTTCGGTTTGAATTGTTCTGTTTAAAAGTAGACATTTCAGGCTTTCTATACGTCTCAGGTCTGTGAGGCAAGTACAGACCTGAGTTTCGGTTTATTTCTCCAGCACGCGCCTCCGTGACCTGATTATATATTGTCTGCTATATTTACTTGTTATTTATTAAATCAAGCAATTGGTTGATGAAACATTGATTAAAATTAAGATACAATTAATACAAAACGAAATTTACTTTAAAGAAGGGCTTTCTATTTGAGGTCTCTGTTTAAAGCAGTGTTTTAGTGCCGCTTTCAGAGCGCTCACGTAGGCTAATGGAGAACTGACAGTCTGAAACAATTTTTTTTTCTTCATAAGTGTGAACACAAAAAATAAAATGAATATTTTATGTTCTGTGGAGAGCCAACCCTTCTTCATCCGATGTGTATATTAGTACTTTTGGTGTGTGCAGTGAAATTCACAGAATTACAAAAAAAAATGTTGCCACCTAAAAGTTAAAGATTTTTTTTGTGTTATGTCCGTTATGGATGTATATTTCCCTCCCTCATATTAAATATAAAACGCATGTGTCTGTAGACTGATATATTTTCTAATGTCTGATATACAACCTTCATTTCTTTTCCACTGAAGAAAGAAAGACATGGACATCTTGGATGACATGGGGGTGAGTAAATTATCAGCTAAAGTTTTTTTTAAAGTGATCTACTCCTTTGTTGTCCGAATCCTTTCAATTCTGTTGACTGACTGATTTTTCTGTTCTGTTTCTTTTGTGTTTTACACCCATACACTCCACTCATTCATTCATATGATCTGACAGACACATACAATTGTATATTTTCTGTAATTTACTAATTAAAATATCTAATATTTTCAGACCTGTGTGGGTTTTCCTCTTTTGTCTCCTGTTGAGCCAGGTTTTGACAACAGTTAAATCTGTGAGAGCAGCATACAGCAAATATTAATTTTCTTTATCATGATATGACTGAGGTAACATGATTTAGAAGTGGACTGTGGCATCTCCTACTCGCTTTTTTTTTCTTTCCAGTTGTTTACGTATTGCACATGGTCAACTGTGTATAAAGTAGTGTATAATGGAGTAAAATGTTCCTGTCAGTTTCATTATTATATCTGATATTTTTGTGTGAATATTGATGTTAAAGTGTACCTTGCATTTTACTGTAATGTACAACTTTGATAAAGTAATTATTTATTTTTCCTGGAAAGTCTTGTATAACCGCAGGCTCCTCTATCCAATGTGTCCTGGTCATTTAAGTAAATGGTAGGACTACTAACACCATTTTTACTTAAGTAAAATTTTGACACACCTTAACGCTATCTGAAACCCACTTTCAGATTTGTAAAACCTTTATTCTGTTAATGAAAATACTACAGAGGGAAATTATATATGTCTTCAGTTTACAAATTAAACGTGATCAAAATCCACTATGGCAAAAGCCCTCAAATATGGACTAGATTGCACCAGAAAGGTTTGAGATTCCTGAATTGACATAAGACAACGTCACCATTATATCCAAACACAAAATCAAGTTGCATGGATAAAGCCAAGTTAAAAAATAAAAAATGACAAACTGGATAAAGCCATTAAGTTCTTTAAAAAAACACACAAAAAAACCCTGCAACACAGAGGAAAAAAAAAAAAAAAAAAAAAAAAAAAAAACAGCAGTTTGGCAGGTCTGGAAACAGATTGGGCCACCTCCGGTCCGGATTCTGCAGACTAGAGGGAAGAGAAAAAAAAAAAGACATGAGCACATAGCTTTCCGAAACATAGCAGATTGTTTACCAGACAAAACCTGCAAGACAAAAGCAGCTCTGTGTTGATCAACAGGGGCGTGGCACCGGGGGGATAAAGCCGTGCGTATTAATGCGTAGGCTACTCTAGCACACACGCAAGGTCTCCTTCTCTCTGTAGTGCGCGCATGTAATTAATGCGTACTCTAGCACACACACGCAAGGTCTCTCTCTCTCCCTCTCCCTCTCCCTCTCTGTCATGTGCGTATTCAACGAAAACTATAATATATAAATATATATATATATATATATATATATATATATATATATATATATATATATATATATATATATATATATATATATATATATTAACGATGGAATACGGGACAAAACATGATTTTTTCATAATAAGTCGGGACACTAAAATTAGAGTTGAAATACGGAACTGTCCCGGGAAAAACGGGACGTCTGGTCACCCTAGCTCAAGTCCAAAGTCCGTCGCCGTTACGCGGACTCGCGGAGCTTCAGCCGCAGAGCTCCAGTCCAAAGTCCGTCGCCGTTCCGCGGAGCTCCAGTCCAAAATCCGTAAGCCCCCCAAACCCCGTAAGCCCCCCAAGACCCATAGTGTCGATACGTCCCCAGAGAACGTCTATTTTATTTGGGACAAAATGTGCTAACGTTAACTGGATGTGCTGTTGTTCATGTGCTGTAACGTTACATGTTTATTTATAGCCAGCAAAAGCTAAATGATTATTAGGCTAACGCCAAGCTGTTGGTGAGCCGGTTTCTGGGCAGGTTTTAACGATAGTGAATAATGCTGGGGTGCGATAAAAGTATTTTTTAAATGTCATACACTTTAAATGCTACTTAGTCGAGCCACTGCTTACCTGACAACCCATCTTGTGAGCGTAGTCGGTCAGTCCGTCCTTCCCCAGCGCGGTGACACCGGCAACGGTAAATGTAAGTGTCTCAGCTCTGAGCTCTTATTTTGAAAAGGGCTCATTGAGGGGGCGTGACATCATATTGAAGCAATAGACCTGATTGGCTGACTACACGTGTGGATCGTAGTCACACACTCTGCAGAAAGATAGTGCCAAAAAGATCTGTAGACGTGTGCAGAGGGATCTGTGAATGCCCTGTGATCTGCAAACACAGATTCAACACTTGCATGCTGAGCTTTGCACAGAATGTGTAAGAATTTATTTTTACACTGGTTTGAAAATACAAGTTAGACTGTGTTTGTTTGCAAATTGTGAGGAGGGCATTTGTAGATTTTTAATGGAAAAAAAGCGAAACATTTGTGCCAAAATTCTGAAAACAAATGCAATACAATCTACAAATAAACAATGAACCTCATGCCCAGACAAATCACTTTGCATTCATTCCAATTCTGGTTGTCAAATACAAGTCACTGGTTTGTATTTGTGAATCCTAAAGGGTTTGTTTGCAGATTTTAAATCTATTTGTAGATTTTGATTTACATTTGCGGATCATGAGGAGTCTGTTTGTAGATTTTACATTTATTTGTAGATCTTGTTTTGTGTTTACAAATTTTAATATGCATTTTGACCCATAGTCTCTTCATTTTCAATGATTATGGCATTATTTTGTCACAACAGTGAAACAATAGTGTCAGAATTCTGAAAACAAATGTGACACAATCTACAAACAGAACATGATCTGCACCTGCAAACAAGTCACTTTACATTCATTCAAATCCTGGTTTTCAAGTACAAGTCACTGATTTCAGTTTGTGAATCGGGATGTGTTTATTTGTGGATTTTTAATCTTTTTGTAGATCATGATTTAAATTTGTGGATCACAAACAGTTTGTTTGAGGACTTTGTATCTATTTGTAGATCTTGTTTTACATTTGCGGATCGTGAGGACTTTGTTTGCGGATTATTAATCTATTTGTAGATTGTGTTTTGTGTTTACAAGTTGAAATATCTATTTGTGACTTTTAGTCTGTCCATTTTCAATAATATTGGCATCAAATTACCCCCATACTGATGGCGTCCGCGCGATATGGCTCCGCCCCGACGCTCTTACGTCGCATCATTACGTATTCATGCGCGCGCCATCTGCTCCTCAGATTTATCTGCCTTCAAGCGGAACTCTGTTTCTCCTTACGATGAAGTTGCCATGGATTTCAGACGCTGTACTCCGCCATGTGCTCGTTACATCACTAACGACGACCCACACAGTAAGTGTGTTAAATGTTTGGGTTTTTCACATGCGCGTGAGGCAATTATAGGATTGTCTAAATGCAAATTCTGTGAAAATTTGTTGCTCAAAACCCTCAAATCGCGGCTCGCAGTCTTTGAGAGGGTAATCATTTGTCTCCGCCTGTCGCGCTCCCGAGGCCTCTCGAGGATCGCCAGTCGAATTTTCACACGATTATTTGCGCCCCAGCCCGGGAGCACGCGACGCGGTTTCTTTCGGGCTGGAGGATATACTTTTTACCGAGGCTTCCGACTCCGAGGATTTCGGGCCTACTCTCGCCGACGAGGTTATCCCGCCAAGCGGCCAGGAAGCGCGGCCTACTGCGGCCTACGCGGAGCACGCTTTTACAGCCGTTACTTCCTGGTCCCGAAGAAGGCCGGCGGTTCGCGTCCCATACTGGACCTCCGCCGGCTGAACTTCGCCCTTTACAAAGGGAAATTCAAGATGTTGACGCTGAAAGCTATAATATCTCAGATTCGGCCAGGGGATTGGTTCGTGACGAAAGACCTAAAGGATGCTTATTTTCACATCCAGGTTGTACAGCGACACAGGCAGTTCCTCAGGTTCGCCGTTGGAGAAAGGGCGTTCCAGTACAGGGTCCTTCCCTTCGGCCTATCTCTGGCCCCGAGGACATTCACAAAGTGCATGGATGCAGCTGTGGCCCCATTGCGGCTCCAGGGCATCCGTGTTCTAAATTACCTGGACGATTGGCTCATTTTAGCCCAGTCCAGGAAGCTAGTGGCCCACCACAGAGACATCGTTCTGAGTCATATCCAGTCTCTCGGTTTGAGGTTGAACTTGCTCCGGCTCAAAGCACCGTTTTCTTGGTGGTGAACATGGATTCCGTTCTCATGCAGGCCCGTTTGGCCCCTGCACGGATTTCCAGCTTGACGACATGCTTGGCTCGTTTTTCGCTAGGCCATCATGTGTCTGTGGGCACCTGCCACAGGATGCTGGGCCTTATGGCCGTGGCCGCCTCCGTGCTACCGCTGGGCCTAATCCACATGAGACCCTTCATGTGGTGGGTGAAACTCTCAGGGGTTCGACCCTCCGGGTCAACCCTTCGCATACTGAAGGTATCGCGCAGTTGCTTTCGAGCCCTGTCAGTTTGGCGGGACCCTCTTTTTCTTCGGAAAGGGGTCAGCATGGGTACGGTATCTCGTCGCCAGATGATTACGACGGATGCCTCTCTCACCGGCTGGGGAGCCGTTTTCGAGGGCAGACCAGCGTGTGGGGTCTGGACCGGAGAGGCTCTCTCTTGGCACATAAACTGCCTGGAGTTAAGGGCCGTTTTTATGGCTCTGCTTAATTCCTCCCTCTTCTGGAGGGTCACCATGTCATTGTCAGAACAGACAACATGGCAGTGGTGTCTCATGTAAACCGGCAGGGAGGTTCTCGGTCGTGCACCCTGGACAGGCATGTGCGTCACCTTCTCCTGTGGTCTCAGAGCAGATTCCTATCTCTAAGAGTGGTTCATGTCCCAGGGGTTCTGAACCTCGCAGCAGATTTTCTGTCGAGACAGAAACTCCGTTCGGGAGAATGGATGTTGAACCGCCAGACGATGGCCCTGATCTGGAAGGTTTTTGGAGAGGCGGAGGTGGTTTGGTTCTCCCTGAGTCCCCCGGCCCCATTGGGGATAGATGTGTTCGCTCACCCTTGGCCAACGCAGAAACTCTATGCCTTCCCGCCCATCAAACTGATCCAGGCGGTCTTGGCCAGAGTGAGAGAGAGCGGAGTCCGCCTCCTCCTGGTAGCTCCGTTCTGGCCATCTCAGCCATGGTTTTCGGAGCTAATTCCTCTACTGGAATCTTCCCCCTGGAGGATCCCGGTCAGGGAAGATCTGCTGGCCCAGCTACAGGGCAGGATATGGCATCCTCGCCCAGACATGTGGAAGCTGTATGTTTGGCCGATCAGAGGCCGTTAGCATTAAGCTCTGGTCTCCCAACTGACGTTCAGGAGACCATTGCGAGTGCTAGAGCCCCTTCTACAAGGAGATTATATTCTTCCAAATGGAAGGTTTTGAGACTTGGTGTTTAGCACATGATAGAAGCCCAGTTAACTGCCCTGCCGGTTCAGTACTGGAATTCCTGCAGGAGAAGTTTGCGGCTGAAGCAGCCGCTACCACTCTCAGAGTTTATGTCACGGCTATTGCAGCGCATAAGGAATCGGATGAGATTCCCCTAGGCAAATTAAGGTTAGTTTCTGCCTTTATGCGTGGGGTGAAGCGCCTGAAACCGGCTCGCTCCCCTAGAGTTCCCTCGTGGGATCTTTCTGTTGTCCTAGAGGGTTTGACGAAAGCCCCCTTTGAGCCCTTGGAGTCAGCTCCAAATAGGATTCTGACTCTTAAGGTTTCTCTTTTGTTAGCTTTGTCCTCATTAAAGCGGGTGGGAGACTTACAAGCTCTTTCTGTTAGCGAGTCTTGCTTGGACTTTGCCCTTGGCCTGGTCAAAGTTTCCTTGAGGCCAAGACCAGGGTATGTCCCCAAGGTTCTTTCCTCAACTTTCCGCTTTTAGGTAGTTAACCTTAACGTTTTCCACCCTCCTCCATTTTCGTCTGAGGAAGATAGTGAGCTTAACTTGCTCTGCCCAGTTCGTTCTCTTAAGATATATGTAGACCGCTCAGGCGGTTGGAGGAAATCTAACCAGCTTCTGGTTTGCTTCGGTGCTAGCCGCTGTGGGCTTGCTGCATCAAAGCAGAGGATTTCTCACTGGGTCACAGAGGCTATCTCGTTGGCTTATGGGGTGCGTGGCTTGCCTTCACCTCTTAGCATTAAAGCAAATTCCACCAGAAGTGTAGCATCTTCTCAAGCTCTTTTCAGAGGAGCACTTTTGGAGGATATTTGTGTTGCGGCAGGCTGGTCCTCTCCGCACATGTTTTTGTAAGGTTCTATAGCTTGGATCTTGACATGACCCGGGTTCCCAGGTTCTTTCTGTCTGAACTCGATTCGGTCGTTGTCTCTTTTATCTACCAGTCATAAAAAGCGCTCTAGCTTGGCGAGTTTGGTAGTTCGTTCCCACTGCGCTTTCCGCAGCATTGAGTGAACCTATGAAAGAGAACGTCTCTGGTTACTTGCGTAACCTATGTTCTCTGAATTGGGAACGAGACGCTGCGTTAGCGGCCAAGCTCCTCGCGCTGCTGACAGTTTCTTTTCGGCAGAGAAATCTGAGGAGCAGATGGGCGCGCGCGCGCGAATACGTAATGATGCGACGTAAGAGCGTCGGGGCGGAGCCATATCGCGCGGACGCCATCAGCCAATGAATTGGCGTGATTCTATAAGGCTTCAGACAATCGGCACATTCAGAGAATATCCCACTGCGCTTTCCGCAGCGTCTCGTTCCCTATTCAGAGAACATAGGTTACGCAAGTAACCAGAGACGCTTTCGGTCTGTGTCACTGTCGCCTGCAAAGATGAAGTTGACGATGCTGACTCGCGATCTTTGCAGTAGGCTAAGCTAGTGAACGCGCCAGAGAGAAATGCGCATTTCATACGGATTACATAAGCAGAAGGCAGTCTGTTTCATTTTGAATTGTTCTGTTTAAATTTAGACATGTCTGTGACTGTGAGGCAAGTATAATCTTACGCTAAGTTTCGGTTCATTTAAGAGACAAGCTCCAGTTCACGCGTGAAATATTTAGCCTACGTCTTATTTATTCAATCCAGGGTTAATAACCCTCTAATCAGTCTGTACAAACTGCGTAATATGCGTTTACAAATAAACAAAAACACATTAAATAAAACACAAAAAATGCATTACACGTCTTTGCACACATGTTCTGTAGATCGGCAATTGATAGTTTCGTCTTCCGATGGCTCATTGACGTATCATGTTCTGTGCACTATGACCCCCGGGTGTGTCTCATGTTGTGACGTCACACGCTGTGTCATTTGACCATGCGTTTGACTCCTGTTTGACTCCCATTTGCTATATGTTCCTTATATCGTTATTGTCTTTTTACCATTGCTTTATTTTATCATTTCTTTCTCCTTTAGACATTCACAAATACAAGGACATTCACACACACACACACACACACACACACACACACACACACACACACACACACACACACCCGCGAGCGCGGGAGCGCGCACGCACGCAGCGTTAGGTCTTTTTTGAATGAGTGTAAAAATGAGTGTAAAAAATTAATTTATGTAAACAGTTCAAATAAATTCTGTATAGTTTTATGCACATTTTTCTCATTGACAAGTTTGAGGTTGACATTTATCCATTTTTTGTATTGAATAAAATATGTAAAAAAAAATATTTTTTTTTTCTTTTTGTTTATTAAATATTGATATTTATATAGTTACTATTGATTTATTACAAACATAGCCTTCAAATTGGGAGTGTAAGGATTATTTTGATGTATGGCATATGAAAATGCTCAAAAGAATGACAGCACAGCATGTAAAAATACAAAGATATACTCTTGTGGAATTGTTCTATGGCAGGTCATAAAGGGTTAATTTGTGTGCAGGGCAACCACCCAGTAGAGCATTACAATAATCTAGCCTTGAGCTCATGAACGCATGAACTAATTGTTCCGCATTTGTCCGTGAGAGCATATGACGTAATTTAGATATATTTTTAAGATGGAAAAATGCTGTTTTACAGATACTAGACACGTGACTTTCAAATGAAAGATTGGTATCAAAGAGCACACCCAGGTTCCTAACTGACGACGAAGACTTAACAGAGCAGCCATCAAGTGTTAGACAGTATTCTAGGTTATTACGTGAGGAAGTTTTTTGTCCAATAATTAGAATCTCTGTTTTTTTCAGAATTTAGTAGTAGGAAATTACTAGTCATCCAATTTTTTATATCAGCTATGCATTCCGTTAATTTTGTGAATTGGTAAGTTTCGTTAGGTTTTAAAGAAATATACAGCTGAGTATCATCAGCATAACAGTGAAAGCTAATTCCATGTTGAATGATATCTCCTAATGGTAGCATGTACAGAGTGAACAGCAGCGTTCCTAGTACTGAGCCTTGTGGTACACCATACTGAACTTGTGATCGATAAGACATCTCTTCATTTACTGCTACAAACTGAAAACGGTCAGATAAATATGATTTAAACCATGCTAGTGCAATTCCACTAATGCCAACATAGTTTTCTAGTCTATTTAAAAGAATGTTGTGGTCGACAGTATCAAATGCCGCACTAGATGAGTAACCAATAGAGTAAACCACGACGTGTAAGAGCAATATTTGTGCTTAAAGAGAGTAGTCTCATACAGTCCAGCTCTGTTAGTTGGGATTAATAATGAAGTCTAAAATCATTGTGTACTCTGTAATTTGAATTGAGTAAAGGTATATAAGTACTGACTGCTACTATGGTACACTCTAAATCCTGATTGAAAATCCTCTCAATTAAGTTGTGAGGATACTGCTTTTTCTAATATCTTTGACAGAAAAGGTAGATTCGAGATCGGCCTGTAATTGACTAATTCTGTATGATCAAGTTGCGTTCCCTATCGAGGAACGAGACACTGCATCGATGACGACACTAGGGGAACGCCCTTCAGCATAGCGCGTCTGAATTTATGAATGAAACCGAATCCAATCCTATTGGCGTTGCGTGATGACGTAGCGTGTGACGGCATATGCGGATGTGTACAAAGGCACGCCGGCACACTGCAAATGTAGCTTTTTGCTATTCAGCAAGCGCTCTCTGTTGTCTGAACCAGTTCGTCTTATTTGGTGCTATATATTGTGATATCATGGAAAGTGAGCAGTTTAGAAAGTGTGTGTTCCCATGCCCCCGTTTTATCACGGCAGGGGACACACACGAGATGTGTGTGTCATGTCTGGGAATGCAGCACGCTCAAGCAGCCCTCGAGGGGGCTGCTTACGGCCACTGTGAATCACTTACTATGAAAGTGCTGCGTTCCCGCCTGGCCTTATTTAATAAAGACGGTCAGATGCGCGCTCCCCGCGGATCAGGTCCCGCATCTGCTGAGGCAATGCGGCGGCTTAGATCGTGGGGCTCGCAGAGAGAGCTTTCAGAGGAGATCGGGACTGCCGAGGCACTTTCCCGATCCTCATCTGGAAGCTCAGATTCCCCTATCCCCCGTTCGGGAGCCCGCCCCGCGGCTTCTCCCGTTCGGGATGTAGACCCGGTGCTGCAGCTGTCTGATTCCGAGGAATTGGACGTGCTCAGCATCGCGGAGGAGAGTCTGCACGAAGCACACACACACACACACACACAATCTGCACCCAGCTACGATGAGCTTTTAGATGTAGTGACACGAGCTGTGGAGAAATTAAATATTAACTGGCCAGAGGAGAGGCAGGAAGCGCGAGTTAAAAGCAAGCTCGATGAGCGCTTCCTGCAGCAACGTGCACAGATTTCACGCCGGTCTCTTCCTTTTTTCCCAGATTTGCACGACCAAATATGTAAATCCTGGGGCAAGCCATTTTCAGCGCGCCTCTCTAATCCTCCCATGTTGAACTATAGTAACATTTTGGGGGTTAGAGAGAACGGTTATGGGATGATGCCTCGGGTTGAGGAGGCTTTAGCCAGTTATCTGTCACCCGATATTGCATCATCACTTAAAGCACCCGCGCTGCCCTCCAAGCCGTGTCGCACTACATCTGCTTTGGTGGGCAGAGCTTATATGGCGGCAGGTGCGAGCCTGCACACTATGGCCATTCTGCAGGCGTACCAAGCCAACCTCCTCAAAGAAATAGACCAGGGCGAGGGCCCGACTGTGGAGGATATTGCTGAGCTGCGCAAGGCCACAGACTTGTCTCTCCGGGTTACCAAGGAGACGGCCCGCGCCATCGGCCGCTCCATGTCTGCACTGGTAACCACGGAGAGACATCTGTGGCTTAATCTCTCTGGCATAAAGGAAAAGGGCTTTTCTCCTTGATGCGCCTATTTCCACTTCTGGTCTGTTCGGTGAGGCAGTCAATGCTGTAGTGGACAGATTTCAGGATGCTAAAAAGCAGAGTGAGGCCTTTAGGCAGTATCTTCCTCGTCGGTCTAGGTCTAGGAAATCGGCTGCTAAAGAGAAACAGCCACAGCCGTCATCTAGCCAGAGCCAGAAGGGGAGTGTCGCTTCTAGAGGTCCCCCTCAAAGAGCTTGGGACTCTAGGCAGCGCTCTCACACTCAGCCTCCTGAGAAGACGGATCTGAGGACCGTTATTCAGTCTAGGAAGGCTAAGGGAAAGAGGTCCTAACTTCATTAGGGCCTCAGAGGGCCCCCCCCCCCCCCTCCCGAGAGAGAGCGACTGAGGTCCCCTCTCTCGTCGGGCCCTCAGGGAGTTGGCGTCAGTATCCCGCCGTCTCTGACGCTTCGGGACACGCTAGCTCCCAGCGAGCTCACGCCCATCTATCTGCCCCAAAGGCTTGCAGTCAGACAGCGTTCGAGCTCGCACATTGTGACTCGTTGTCGGTCTTCCCTTGCCGGTCCTCCGCTTCAGGGTGCCGTCAAGGACTCGCACAAAACACCGGACACCAGCCCCGAGGGGCTGGTTCCCTTGGCGAATTTTGCAGAGGCATGGCAAAACCTCGCGAATATTTCTCCATGGGTCCTGCGCACTGTAGAAATTGGGTACAGACTGCAGTTCCGGGTCCGCCCACCAAAATTCAACGGGGTGGTTCGGACCGCAGTGCACCCAGAGCAGGGTCTGGTGTTGGAACAAGAAGTTCACTCGCTGCTGGAAAAAGGGGCCATAGAGCATGTTTCCCCACCAGTCAGGGAGTCCGGGTTCTACAGCCGGTACTTCATAGTTCCGAAAAAGGATGGAGGGTTGCGTCCAATTTTAGATCTGAGGCACCTGAATCGGTCTCTGAGGAGATTCAGGTTCAAGATGCTCACTATTCCCACCATCGTGAGTCAAATCCAATCCGAGGATTGGTTTGTCACGATAGACCTAAAAGACGCCTATTTTCACATCTCCATCCTTCCATCTCACAGGAAGTTCCTGAGGTTTGCTTTCGGGGGCGAAGCATACCAATATCGGGTTCTTCCATTCGGCCTAGCACTCTCCCCTCGCACTTTCACCAAGTGTATGGATGCAGCTCTAGCACCCCTGAGGCTCGAGGGCATCAGGGTGCTCAATTACATCGACGACTGGCTAATATTGGCCCAGTCGAGAGAGCTGGCGATTCGGCATCGAGATGTCGTCCTCGCCCACATCCAGAGCCTGGGGTTGAGACTCAACACGAAGAAGAGCGTGTTGACACCAGCCCAAAGAACCACGTTCCTGGGAGTGGTGTGGGACTCGGTCACGATGCGGGCACAGTTGTCTCCTGCTCGGATCGAGTCTATCCTGACCACAGTGTCCAGATGAAGCTAGGCCAGGCTATCACTGTCAAACACTTCCAAAGAGTGTTGGGTCTCATGGCAGCAGCGTCCACGTGATACCTTCTGGCCTGCTACATATGAGAGCCCTGCAGTGGTGGCTGAAAGCCAAGGGGTTTTCCCCGAGGGGAAATCCGTTCCGCTTGATAAGGATTACGCGCAGGTGCCTTCGTTCCCTTTCAATGTGGAAAAAACCTTGGTTCCTGTCCCAGGGTCCCAAGTTGGGAGCATTATGTCGCCGAGTATTCGTTTCGACAGATGCCTCCCTCACGGGCTGGGGCGCGGTCATGGAAGGCCGCTTTTCGAGAGGTCTCTGGCAGGACCATCATTTCTCGTGGCACATAAATTGCCTAGAAATGTTGGCGGTGTTCCGAGCTCTGAGGAGCTTTCTGCCAGACCTCCAGGGTCGCCACGTTCTTGTAAGAACCGACAATAAGGCAGTGGTGTCCTATATAAACCCGTTGGGGTTGGATGCCATCGTGCAGACCTGGCCGAGGCTGCAGTCTGTACGCCTTTCCCCCAATCGTTCTGCTCCCAGCAGTTCTGGAAAGGGTCCGTCAAGACGGGGTCAGCCTACTATTAGTAGCCCCGTTTTGGCCGGCCCGAGTATGGTTTTCGGACATCATCACGCTTCTGGCAGGCCCGCCATGGCAGATCCCTCTGAGGAAGGACCTGTTGTCTCAGGCGGGGGGCTCAGTTCTCCACCCTCGGCCCGAGCTGTGGAAACTGTGGGTCTGGCCCCTGAGGGGGCACAGTACCTAGAAGCCGGCCTGTCAGCAGAAGTGGTTGAAACCATACTCACTTCCAGAGCTCCCTCCACGAGGAAGTTATACGGCCTTAAGTGGAATGTTTTTTTCCATTTGGTGCAGAGAGCGTGATCTGGACCCAGTTCACTGCCCAGTGGCTTCAGTGCTGGAGTTTCTCCAAGACCGCTTTTCTGCCGGGCTTACCCCATCCACACTCAAGGTTTATGTGGCTGCCATTGCGGCTTTCCACACTCCTCTGAGTGATGGTCCTCTGGGGAGGCATCACCTGGTCGTACGTTTCCTCCGTGGAGCCTGGAGGATGAGACCTGCGATTCGCACCAGGGTTCCCTCCTGGGACCTGGCTGTGGTTCTCGAAGGGCTGGCCGAGGCCCCCTTCGAACCATTGGAGTCGGCTGAGGCCAAGAACCTTTCGTTTAAGGTGGTCTTCTTGTTGGCCATTACTTCTCTGAGGAGGGTAGGAGATCTTCAGGCGCTCTCTATTTCTAATGGGTGCCTGGAGTTTGCTCCCGGCAACATTAAGGCCATCTTGCATCCCAGGCCCGGCTATTTGCCCAAGGTGCCATCTAATGTGGCACGGCCTGTGGTTCTGCAGGCCTTTCATCCTCCACCTCATGTGACGGCGGATGAGGAGAGACTTCACCTGCTCTGCCCTGTCAGAGCACTGCAATGTTATATCCAGAGGTCCTCCTCATGGCGGAAGTCGGACCAGTTGCTGGTGTGTTTTTGGTCGCCCAAGAAGGGGCTTCCCGCCTCTAAGCATACCATCAGCAACTGGATCGTTCAGACCATTTCCCTGGCCTATCAGGGAACCTAACTTCATTAGGGCCTCAGAGGGCCCCCCCCCCCCCCCCTCCCGAGAGAGAGCGACTGAGGTCCCCTCTCTCGTCGGGCCCTCAGGGAGTTGGCGTCAGTATCCCGCCGTCTCTGACGCTTCGGGACACGCTAGCTCCCAGCGAGCTCACGCCCATCTATCTGCCCCAAAGGCTTGCAGTCAGACAGCGTTCGAGCTCGCACATTGTGACTCGTTGTCGGTCTTCCCTTGCCGGTCCTCCGCTTCAGGGTGCCGTCAAGGACTCGCACAAAAACACCGGACACCAGCCCCGAGGGGCTGGTTCCCTTGGCGAATTTTGCAGAGGCATGGCAAAACCTCGCGAATATTTCTCCATGGGTCCTGCGCACTGTAGAAATTGGGTACAGACTGCAGTTCCGGGTCCGCCCACCAAAATTCAACGGGGTGGTTCGGACCGCAGTGCACCCAGAGCAGGGTCTGGTGTTGGAACAAGAAGTTCACTCGCTGCTGGAAAAAGGGGCCATAGAGCATGTTTCCCCACCAGTCAGGGAGTCCGGGTTCTACAGCCGGTACTTCATAGTTCCGAAAAAGGATGGAGGGTTGCGTCCAATTTTAGATCTGAGGCACCTGAATCGGTCTCTGAGGAGATTCAGGTTCAAGATGCTCACTATTCCCACCATCGTGAGTCAAATCCAATCCGAGGATTGGTTTGTCACGATAGACCTAAAAGACGCCTATTTTCACATCTCCATCCTTCCATCTCACAGGAAGTTCCTGAGGTTTGCTTTCGGGGGCGAAGCATACCAATATCGGGTTCTTCCATTCGGCCTAGCACTCTCCCCTCGCACTTTCACCAAGTGTATGGATGCAGCTCTAGCACCCCTGAGGCTCGAGGGCATCAGGGTGCTCAATTACATCGACGACTGGCTAATATTGGCCCAGTCGAGAGAGCTGGCGATTCGGCATCGAGATGTCGTCCTCGCCCACATCCAGAGCCTGGGGTTGAGACTCAACACGAAGAAGAGCGTGTTGACACCAGCCCAAAGAACCACGTTCCTGGGAGTGGTGTGGGACTCGGTCACGATGCGGGCACAGTTGTCTCCTGCTCGGATCGAGTCTATCCTGACCACAGTGTCCAGATGAAGCTAGGCCAGGCTATCACTGTCAAACACTTCCAAAGAGTGTTGGGTCTCATGGCAGCAGCGTCCACGTGATACCTTCTGGCCTGCTACATATGAGAGCCCTGCAGTGGTGGCTGAAAGCCAAGGGGTTTTCCCCGAGGGGAAATCCGTTCCGCTTGATAAGGATTACGCGCAGGTGCCTTCGTTCCCTTTCAATGTGGAAAAAACCTTGGTTCCTGTCCCAGGGTCCCAAGTTGGGAGCATTATGTCGCCGAGTATTCGTTTCGACAGATGCCTCCCTCACGGGCTGGGGCGCGGTCATGGAAGGCCGCTTTTCGAGAGGTCTCTGGCAGGACCATCATTTCTCGTGGCACATAAATTGCCTAGAAATGTTGGCGGTGTTCCGAGCTCTGAGGAGCTTTCTGCCAGACCTCCAGGGTCGCCACGTTCTTGTAAGAACCGACAATAAGGCAGTGGTGTCCTATATAAACCCGTTGGGGTTGGATGCCATCGTGCAGACCTGGCCGAGGCTGCGTCTGTACGCCTTTCCCCCAATCGTTCTGCTCCCAGCAGTTCTGGAAAGGGTCCGTCAAGACGGGGTCAGCCTACTATTAGTAGCCCCGTTTTGGCCGGCCCGAGTATGGTTTTCGGACATCATCACGCTTCTGGCAGGCCCGCCATGGCAGATCCCTCTGAGGAAGGACCTGTTGTCTCAGGCGGGGGGCTCAGTTCTCCACCCTCGGCCCGAGCTGTGGAAACTGTGGGTCTGGCCCCTGAGGGGGCACAGTACCTAGAAGCCGGCCTGTCAGCAGAAGTGGTTGAAACCATACTCACTTCCAGAGCTCCCTCCACGAGGAAGTTATACGGCCTTAAGTGGAATGTTTTTTTCCATTTGGTGCAGAGAGCGTGATCTGGACCCAGTTCACTGCCCAGTGGCTTCAGTGCTGGAGTTTCTCCAAGACCGCTTTTCTGCCGGGCTTACCCCATCCACACTCAAGGTTTATGTGGCTGCCATTGCGGCTTTCCACACTCCTCTGAGTGATGGTCCTCTGGGGAGGCATCACCTGGTCGTACGTTTCCTCCGTGGAGCCTGGAGGATGAGACCTGCGATTCGCACCAGGGTTCCCTCCTGGGACCTGGCTGTGGTTCTCGAAGGGCTGGCCGAGGCCCCCTTCGAACCATTGGAGTCGGCTGAGGCCAAGAACCTTTCGTTTAAGGTGGTCTTCTTGTTGGCCATTACTTCTCTGAGGAGGGTAGGAGATCTTCAGGCGCTCTCTATTTCTAATGGGTGCCTGGAGTTTGCTCCCGGCAACATTAAGGCCATCTTGCATCCCAGGCCCGGCTATTTGCCCAAGGTGCCATCTAATGTGGCACGGCCTGTGGTTCTGCAGGCCTTTCATCCTCCACCTCATGTGACGGCGGATGAGGAGAGACTTCACCTGCTCTGCCCTGTCAGAGCACTGCAATGTTATATCCAGAGGTCCTCCTCATGGCGGAAGTCGGACCAGTTGCTGGTGTGTTTTTGGTCGCCCAAGAAGGGGCTTCCCGCCTCTAAGCATACCATCAGCAACTGGATCGTTCAGACCATTTCCCTGGCCTATCAGGTGCGCAATTTGCCTTCACCTATGGCCGTGAGGGCTCACTCCACCAGAGGCATGGCGTCCTCTAGAGCCCTCCTTTCAGGGGTTTCTATCCATGACATATGTGAGGCGGCTGGCTGGGCCACTCCGCACACATTCATGAGGTTTTACAGTCTGGACCTTCCCTCTACACCCGGTGCACGAGTGCTTTCGTCCTAAGTTGTGCCTGAAGACAGCTTCACACTAGGATGAGCGGGGTTCGTTGTGGTATAGTGGGTATCTCGTTCCCCTAGTGTCGTCATCGATGCAGTGTCGAGTTCCTCGATGGGGAACGTCTCGGGTTACGTATGTAACCCTTGTTCCCCAAGAAGGGGCTTCCCGCCTCTAAGCATACCATCAGCAACTGGATCGTTCAGACCATTTCCCTGGCCTATCAGGTGCGCAATTTGCCTTCACCTATGGCCGTGAGGGCTCACTCCACCAGAGGCATGGCGTCCTCTAGAGCCCTCCTTTCAGGGGTTTCTATCCATGACATATGTGAGGCGGCTGGCTGGGCCACTCCGCACACATTCATGAGGTTTTACAGTCTGGACCTTCCCTCTACACCCGGTGCACGAGTGCTTTCGTCCTAAGTTGTGCCTGAAGACAGCTTCACACTAGGATGAGCGGGGTTCGTTGTGGTATAGTGGGTATCTCGTTCCCCTAGTGTCGTCATCGATGCAGTGTCGAGTTCCTCGATGGGGAACGTCTCGGGTTACGTATGTAACCCTTGTTCCCTGAGAAGGAACGAGACACTGCATCGGTTCGCCACACCTCACCCCGCCTAGAGCACTTGCTTCATAGCAAAAGCTACATTTGCAGTGTGCCGGCGTGCCTTTGTACACATCCGCATATGCCGTCACACGCTACGTCATCACGCAACGCCAATAGGATTGGATTCGGTTTCATTCATAAATTCAGACGCGCTACGCTGAAGGGCGTTCCCCTAGTGTCGTCATCGATGCAGTGTCTCGTTCCTTCTCAGGGAACAAGGGTTACATACGTAACTCGAGACGTTTTTTTAACAAGTGGTTTAATCATAGCCAGCTTAAAGGTTTTTGGTACGTATCCTAGAGACAAAGATGAATTAATGATATTGAGAAGAGGATCTATGACCTCTGGAAGCATCTCTTTCAATAGTTTAGTCGGTATAGGGTCTAACATATGTTGTTGATTTAGATGATTTAACGAGTTTGCAAAATTCTTCCTCTCCTATAGCAACAAATGAATCAAGTTTTTCATCATGAAGAGTACACTGCACTCCCTGATGTGAGACTGTAGTAGACGTTTGCATAGTTATAATTTTGTCCCTGATATTATCGATCTTATAAGTGAAGAAGTTCATAAAGTCATTACTGCTGTGTTTCTTGGAAACATCTGAGCTTGAAGCTTTCTTTTTCGTTAGTTTAGCCACTGTTTCAAATAAATACCTAGGATTATGTTTATTTTCTTCTAATAGGTTTTAAAAATAATCAGATCTAGCATCTTTTAAAGCCTCTCTGTAAGCAATCGAGCTCTCCTTCCACGCAATCCGAAAAACCTCTAGTTTTGTTTTCTTCCAGTTGCGCTCCATTTTTCTGGCTGCTCTCTTAAGGGCCCGGGTGTGCTCGTTGTACCACGGCGTTGGACTATTTTCTTTAATCTTCTTTAAGCGCAGCGGAGCAACTGTGTCTAAAGTGCTGGAAAAGAGAGAGTTAAACGTTTTTGTTACAAAATAACTGTCAGGGCGTGGTGCAGGCAGAAGAAGAGAACAAGACGAGAACTCCAATGCAAATACTTTTACTAATAAAGAAACTTCAGGTAGATACAAACAGGCAGAAATTCACGCAACATAAGACTAACAACCGACAAAGACTGACTGAACAGAACAAACTAAATACAGACACTGATGAACATAACCAGGTGATACAGATGAAGATAATTAACTAGAAACAGGTGAATTAACTGAGGGATGATGAGGAGCGGGAAAACTGAACAAGACTAAACCAAAATACAAGGAAAAAAGGGGGAAACAAAGAGGCTCAGGCTCTGGGACAGGCTGGGCAGACGTGACGTGACTGACGTGGATCAGCGGTGAGGGCTCGGCAGGGCTGGACGGGACCAGCGGTGAGGGCGCGGCAGGGCTGGACGGGACCAGCGGTGAGGGCTCGGCAGGGCTGGACGGGACCAGCGGGGAAGAAGTCTCTGGTAGGACGGTCTCTGGCTGGACGGTCTCTGGCTGGACGGTCTCTGGCTGGACGGTCTACTGGCTGGACGGTCTCTGGCTGGACGGTCTCCGGCCGGACGGTCTCCGGCCGGACGGTCTCTGGCCGGACGGTCTCTGGCTGGACGGTCTCTGGCTGGACTGTGCTGGACGGGACCAGCGGTGAAGGCTCGGCTGGGCTGGAGGTCTCGGCGGGACGAGACTCTGGGACTATGGCCTTCCTGGCAGCACGTGCTGATATCAGCGGGGTTTCGGCTACACAGGAAACCAGTCCAGGACGTCCATATACCGACCCTGTGGCTGGTTTGATGGTAGGCGTGGTAGAAATGGCTGGAGATGGTGGTTGAGTGGTGATGTCATCAGCCTCACCTACGGTGAAGGCTGAGCCACTCAACCACAGCACATGGTCCAGGTACTGGACAAATGAGCCTGCGATTTCCGCAGCTGGAGCTTGCTGGTATAGGGTATCATCCAACACCAAAACACAGTCTTTTGGACATCATCTGCCCAGCTTACCCGTCAGAGAGCTCTAGGAATTCGGTCACATATTCCTCAATGTGACGACCATCCTGGAAACAGGTCATAAGAGGGTTGGTGGAGTCTGAAGCAGTGATGAAAATGCCCATCTTAACCTGTAGTTGGTGGTCGGTTGTTCTGTCAGGGCGTGGTGCAGGCAGAAGAAGAGAACAAGACGAGAACTCCAATGCAAATACTTTTACTAATAAAGAAACTTCAGGTAGATACAAACAGGCAGGAATTCACGCAACATAAGACTAACAACCGACAAAGACTGACTGAACAGAACAAACTAAATACAGACACTGATTAACATAACCAGGTGATACAGATGAAGATAATTAACTAGAAACAGGTGAATTAACTGAGGGATGATGAGGAGCGGGAAAACTGAACAAGACTAAACCAAAATACAAGGAAAAAAGGGGGAAACAAAGAGTCAAACTGTGACAATAACAAGTTCTTCTAAGCTATCCGGGATGCTGAGATGATAAAACTGATTAGGAAGATTATTGATAAAGCAATCTTTAGTGGCAGACGTGATAGGTCTAACATATTTATAACATGGAATCCGCTTTGCAGCCTTGGCTAAATGTAATTTACACGAGACTAGATAATGATCGGAGATGTCGTCGCTCTGCTGCAGAATTTCAACGGCATCAACATCTATTCCATGTGATAACCCATACAGAAATGTAATATATTCACATATATGTGGTACACTGTTAAATATATTGAAATATATTTTGAAAATATATTTTTAAAATGCTTATAACATAAAGCTTAAAATGTTCTTCATTTAAATATGTGTACATATATGTGAAAATATATTTGTGCATGTGCCTTATATCATGTGATAATTAGTGTGTTTTTCAAATATGTTGCCTACTTTTGTTTCTACACCATGTTTAGGCTATTGTATTCATATTCACATTCCATTTACATTAAGCCTATTATCCACTTACAATAAGTTTCCGGACATTTTATCTTTTTTTCTTATAATTCACTCCATCAGTATTTTTAATGTTTTAACCTCCTGAGACCCTGCGTCCTCATATGAGGACATTACATTTTTGCCTCTTGACACAATGATAATCAAATTTGTAAATCTTAGACATGTTGGCCACATTTAGGGGCAGTGCCCACACCATTTTGTTGTGATATCACAACATTACACCACTGTCAGTGAGAAGAAAATGACCCTAACCCTAACCCTAACACTTCTACACCAGTTCCCGAAAGAAAAATGACCCAGTAAAAAATCTATTCAAATTATATGAATGAAACAAATGTATTTATGTATATAATACTGTCTCTATCATCATATGGGGATTAAAATTTGACATATTTTAGTAATAGTAGCACTCTAGGACATCAGTAAATGTGAAGTACTCGTTTGAGGACATTGGGACTATATTACGTTATCCCCTTAACTGTCACCGTCCCACCTGCTTTTGCCCACATATATATTTAGAACAATAATATCTTAGTAAAAACCTAAAGTAATATTGACAAGCTACAATATTGAGTAAGCTTACAATATCTAGTTTTCATATTTGGTGGCTCTTTTTTAAAATAAATTACAGAAGAGCAGTAATTTATCAATTTGCAACAAGAATATTTCATATTCATTAGGCCTTTATTTTGAAATAGAAAAAAAAACATAAAAAATCATGAAAGATTGGTAGAAACCTCAGTTTTTTTTCATGCCAAGAGTTCAAAAGATAACTCTAATTAAATGTAATGAGAAAAAAAGGTCTGAACATTTTTAGAATATAAAGAAAAATATTATGAATTCTCAATTTGTGATGCGGCAAAAAGAGCACATTTGTGATGTGCTCTTTTTATGTTTATTAGAGGTTGAAATCAAATCAAATACTGCCAAAACACCCATACTATTTCTGAATAGGATGTATACTTAATAAATTGTATGAAATTATGGAAAGACATGGTTCAGATCACTCAAAACATATATTATATGGTCAGTAAGGAAGCTGGCTGTCCATCTAGTGAAAAAGTTTGGTACTACGCCCAGATAAAATCTTACTGAAAGCTCATTTTTTGAGATATCAGATATTATTTGATAGTATATTTGAGATATTAGAGTAAAAATATATATTTTATAATATATATATATATATATATATATATATATATATATATATATATATATATATATATATATATATAAAATATAAATTTATTATATTTTTTACATTCCATATTTTCATAAACTCAAACTTATTTAACTTTTTTTCTGTTTCACTTTCATAATTTATTTCACTTCTACAATAATCTGGCAAATGGGTGGTTGACGTGACGCTCAATTTTTGTGTTCATAGTGACAAATATAAATAAAAATTTATAATATTTCATTAAAATATCTGTTTTTATATACAGTTTAATCTTCCAGAACTAATACATCTGTAATTAATGAGCATTATAATTCAAATATGTAAATATTTTGTTTTAAACATGACATTTGTCCACTGGCGTGACTGTCCGGGGTAGCGTTCCTTATCTTAAAACTACTATAATTAAATGAAAAATAAGTCTAATATACATTAAAATACTTGAATAGATATTATAGTAGTGTTAACTTAATGGAACTAAAGGTTATAAGTCTTAAGGTCCCCATTTAGAATAATTATGACACATTACATTTTGTCCGCAAAACTGGTGTCCACCTGGTGTGACGCCATTCTGTAGATATAAAACCGGCATTAATTTGGGCACCCTATTACTGAGAGGGGCCATTCTTCATCCAGGAAGTACAGTAGACCTCAGTGGAGGACATGGACTGCACACAAGGTGAGTTCTGTCTCAAATATTTTGATAATATTGCTATTTCTGTGCACTGCTGGAAATGGGATCCATTATGCAGTCCTTTGGTGTGACGTAATTTAAGTATTGATCTGAAAATTTTCATCAATTTATATAGATTGACTATTGAAAATAATGTAAACCTTAACGCTGTTAGTCAGGATTGAAGACTGTCTCTCATATAGCTAGGCCGCAAACTGGCCTTCATCTTGAAAACGTCCACTGGTGTGACAGCACTGTCCTATAGTGTGACATGAAATCAGCGTCACACTGGTGGAAATGGCTGTCACACCAGTGGATGTAGGCTCTATCACGGGGTGGGTTATTCTTCATTTGTGATGGCAAGTGGTGTCCCTCTACTTTACAACATACTTATTAATATTTCCAGAATATCCCCTGATCTTGAAATCATCATGATGGCAGCCTCCATTTTAGAAAAGTCTGGATTTAGGCTAATTTGTCTGTGGTGTTACTGTCTTTCCTGGTAACACCACAGACTCTATAGTAACTCCACAGACAATATACCAGTAATGTTGTATTTTTAATAAAACACATAGGACATCAGTAATCAATTATATAATTGTATCTCTCTTGTCAGGTATGGCCAGATTAACTGCTGCTGAAAAGCAGCGTCTTTATAGACAGCGCAGAGATGCAGACCCAGTTCGAAAAGCAGAGTTCCTTCAAAAGAAACAGCAGACCTATTTAAAAAACATTCAGTGGAAAACAAGACTGAGATTAGGAGATCTTCCAGAAAGGGGAAAGAGACTAGCAAGGAAGAACTGGAGAATATACACTCACCTAAAGGATTATTAGGAATCAACCCATCTAATCAACCAATCACATGGCAGTTGCTTCAATGCATTTAGGGGTGTGGTCCTGGTCAAGACAATCTCCTGAACTCCAAACTGAATGTCAGAATGGGAAAGAAAGGTGATTTTCAGCAATTTTGAGCGTGGCATGGTTGTTGGTGCCAGACGGGCCGGTCTGAGTATTTCACAATCTGCTCAGTTACTGGGATGTTCACGCACAACCATTTCTAGGGTTTACAAAGAATGGTGTGAAAAGGGAAAAACATCCAGTATGCGGCAGTCCTGTGGGCGAAAATGCCTTGTTGATGAGGTCAGAGGAGAATGGGCCGACTGATTCAAGCTGATAGAAGAGCAGCTTTGACTGAAATAACCACTCGTTACAACCCAGGTATGCAGCAAAGCATTTGTGAAGCCACAACACATACAACCTTGAGGCGGATGGGCTACAACAGCAGAAGACCCCACTGGGTACCACTCATCTCCACTACAAATAAGAAAAAGAGGCTACAATTTGCAAGAGCTCATCAAAATTGGCCAGTTGAAGACTGGAAAAATGTTGCCTGGTCTGATGAGTCTCGATTTCTGTTGAGTCAGAATTTGGCATAAACAGAATGAGAACATGGATCCATCATGCCTTGTTACCACTGTGCAGGCTGGTGGTGGTGGTGTAATGGTGTGGGGAATGTTTACTTGGCACACTTTAGGCCCCTTAGTGCCAATTGGGCATCGTTTAAATGCCACGGCCTACCTGAGAATTTTTCTAACCATGTCCATCCCTTTATGGCCACCATATACCCATCCTCTGATGGCTACTTCCAGCAGGATAATGCACCATGTCACAAAGCTCGAATCATGTCAAATTGGTTTCTTGAACATGACAATGAGTTCACTGTACTAAAATGGCTGCCACAGTCACCAGATCTCAACCCAATAGAGCGTCTTTGGGATGTGGTGGAACGGGAGCTTCGTGCCCTGGATGTGCATCCCACAAATCTCCATCAACTGCAAGATGCTATCCTATCAATATGGGCCAACATTTCTAAAGAATGCTTTCAGCACCTTGTTGAATCAATGCCACGTAGAATTAAGGCAGTTCTGAAGGCGAAAGGGGGTGTTCCTAATAATCCTTTAGGTGAGTGTATAAGGCAGAATACAGGGCAAGAAAGCAGAGAGAGATGTATTCACTGAAGATAAACAGATTTTTTTTTTTTACTATATTTTTTGTATTAAATAAGTTTGTGGATACATTATTTATTCACTGAAGATGTTCTGAATTTTTTGTTGTTGAATGTTTTGTTAAATAGGTCTGTGGATACATGTTTTATTCACTGAAGATTTTAAAATTTTTGTATTCTTTATTGAAACAGATTCAAACATTTTGATTGCAACACAATCCATTGTGCAGACAATTTTTGAGAAACTGAGAAACAGGTTGTAGGTTGTTTTAATTATATTTGTTAATGCAGTTTTTTGTCTAAATGTTATTTTATCAGAGCAATTCCTTCTTGTAATCCTACTCATGATGAACTTCATTTTTTTGCTCAATAAACTTTTAATTGTCAAACCTTTTATGCAATATTACATCTGTGGTGTTACTTCAAAACGTATCCGACATTACTTTCCTTCAGAGCCATTTAATCTTATAATTTAATGTTTTTTAGACTGTAAAGTGGTTTTAATATTTTAGAATAAAGACTATAAAGGTAGCACAGACCATTTTTCCTGCCTTTTTATGTATATACATTTTTTTTTAAAAGAAACAATTCTTGTTGTCCAATGGTGTGACGGAATGTCCTGTGGTGTGACAAACTGAATTATACGTGTAAAAGGCATTTTAATGCACAAATTACTATAAAAAGTGTTGAATAGTATAATAATGATATCATCACTATGCACATATAAGGATGAAATGAAGCTTCATTAGGTTTTATACTAATTATAATGAATATAATCCAGACGTTTGGGTAAAGTCCCTATGTGTACATCTTATAGTAGGATAATAACATGATTGTGA
The DNA here is from genome assembly GCA_036326025.1 of Chrosomus eos. Taxonomy (NCBI): domain Eukaryota; kingdom Metazoa; phylum Chordata; class Actinopteri; order Cypriniformes; family Leuciscidae; genus Chrosomus; species Chrosomus eos. The sequence continues at coordinate 46,703,094 of CM070818.1, read as the reverse complement.
ATTTTTATTGGTTACTTTTGATGTGGGAATATAGTTAGGACAAATTGATAAGGATTGTGCATATTTGTCTTATCTGTCACACAATCTCTAAATTAAATATTAACATTAAAAATGTTGTCACACCGGTGGACAATATGTGGGACTATCACACATAAAAAGTTAATAAAATGCTAAATAAATAAAGAATTAGAACGGGACACATTCAGTTTTCAGTTGTTCACATATCAAGCAACCCAGTGGGCAATTGATGTTGAAAAGACATCAAATTGATGTCAAAATCAACGTCAAGGAACAGGTCAAATATACAAATCAAATTGACGTCAAAACCAAACCTTGACATTGATTTGATGTAAACTGAATGTCAAACATATTGACCTGCATATACATAAACCAATTTCAGTGTGGGTATTAACTTTCTCTTTTTCATCTAATTACCACTGGAAGACATTTTCTTTTCAAACTGACCTTAAAATGATATACAATATCTTGATCAAGTCTTGACCAACTTTTGACGTCAAATTGATATCATGGTGCCCGCTGGGAATATAATTATATGTCATTTGACATACATTTTAGAAATATATTTTTTTCCACTTTGGATTTGAGTTCACGTCAACCACCCAAATGTCTTCTTAAAAACAAGACCAACCATATGTCTATATTCCAAAGCATTCTTGAATTACAACCATTTAAGTTTTTTTTTATTGCTAGTACTGTGTCCTCACATGAGGACATCATATAGTAAATTATAGACCCACTGGCCCTCATTTATCAATCTTGCGTAGAAACGGGCGTATATGTTGGCGTAAGATAATGCTTACACTCCTCTCACCGCCTGATGTATGAAGCTGTGCGTACCTTTGAAATCCTGGTGTACGCAATACCTGTCCTTGATAAATGCCGCGGCTGAAAACGATCGTCATTAGAATAACACGCCCCTGTATACTCAAGTCTCCGCTTCCCCCACGCCCTCATTTTACACCATGGACACACGGAAGACGGCAAAGAAGAGAAACTTCTCCGACGTGGAGACGAGGCCATCACCAGGGAAGTGGAAAGAAACAAAAATGTTTTATTTAGGAGTTTAAAGAGTGGGATCAGGCGCCTTACAAAAACAAAATATGGACGCGAATTACGAGTTCTGTCAATATTGTGTGGGAGTTGAACCGTTGAGAAGCGCACTCCAGCAGAGATAAGGTTTTATTGCTTAATACAGACCAATAGTGATCAAGCTATACGTTTTCTTGCTTAATATAGACCAATAGTGATAAAGTTAAGCATTCTTATTAGCATTTTCTTGTTTATTGTAGGTGGGAAAAAAAGTGGTCAGATATAAAGATCGCCACAAAGAGGTGCGTCTCGGCACTGAAGAGGATCGAGCCAGAGTCGATTTTTCGTTATGATTTTTATTATTAATGACGCTTATTGATATTAAGAAGAAGAATGTCGTTATTATTATTTAAAAGAAGAAGAATGTCTTTTTTATTATTTTGTCAGTCTGAATTATTTTTTGGTTATTGAAAGTCTTTCATTACTGAACCCAGTCCGTGCGCACGAGCCGAGCCACCCTGAGACGTCAGGTAAAGCGTACAGGCTAGCAACTGAAGGAATACATATGCCTACAAATCAAATGCTTTGGTAAAATCACACAAATTAAACATTGAAGTCCATGTTGCACAAAAATAAACACTGAAGTTTATAATTTGTTGTTGTTATTTTTTACAGTGGGTCATAATACATCATATATTTTAGTTTGTCAGTGTGTTTTGTGGTGTTAGGAATTGTTTCTCTGCGCATTTCCACACTAACTCAAACGTGCGTACACCACCTCCTGAGCTGGTGTAGGATTTGAGCGTGCCGTACGCCAAAGTCCATATTGATAAATCTCAAAGTCACCGTGGTTTTGGGTGTACGCCAGGTGTACGCTGGAAATTTGATGTACGAACTTTTGATAAATGAGGGCCACTGTCCTCACATGAGGACATCATTTTCTGCAAAAAACTACTTCCTGTACAAAAACAAATTTTAGTTATTATATTTATTAGGTCCTACTTATCCCAAATAGCAAGAACAATTATAAAATGCACACCAGGCAAACGCTCGGGTCTCAGGAGGTTAATTCTAGTATATTCATTCAAAATCTGCATAATATGGTAACTTAACGACGCGTTTTAATGCGCTGGTTTGTATTTATTTGCGATACATTATGGTTTTTTATTAATCGAGCAGCAGAAAAATAATCTTTGTATTAATCGTCCAATTAGTCGACTAATCGATAAAATAATCGCCCAACTAATCGTTTAGTTAATAATCGTTTACCCCAGCCCTAATTTACAGAATTAAATGTGACATTTGAAGTGAGTCTTATTTTCCTAATTTTTTGTAATGCCTTTGAATAATATGGGGGACATGAATCGCAATATATCACAGAATCGATTCGCAATACTTGCTGTATCGCAATATATTGAGAATCGCAATATTGAATCGTGGCCCAAATATCGCAATACTATCAAATCGTCACCTTTTTGCCAATTCCCACCCCTACTAAACATAGTGCTGAACTGTGATTGATTGCTTTACATATATGTACTGTAACGACGAGAGACAGACGGAGACAGAACTAAACATTCAACTTTACGTTCGACTGATTTTTGACTGATTCGTACCCTGATTTTATTTCAGATTTCAGCTTCCAAAGATTATAAAAGGAACATATTGAAAAAGAACATTGAGGTAAAACCATTAAAAACTATAGCCACATTCTGTCTTGCGCAACTTCCTTCCCTTTGCAGCAGTACGCTGTCATTTCTCCCTAAAACTCAAATTTAATGACATAATTAGGATGATCGGTGATTGTTGTAAAATGCAGTCTCTACTGTTGCTAAATTGCGGGACGCGTTTAATAATGAAAAGAGATATTAAAAGCACAAAAATCTGCGCAAGAGATGCTGTTCCCAAGGCGGCGCGCTACGAAACAGACTGGAATGACTCAAACAAGACGAGCAAATTATACTTTGGGTTTCGTGTGCGTGTCTAAACGAGCAAATATACACAGAAATATGTCAAAATGACCGGCTTGGAGATTCACTTACACACAGTTTATGTCTTAAATGGACGTAGGCTAGTTATGAAAATAGTTAGGAGAAAAAATAGTGCATCAGTATCCTTTTAGATCTGCACCTGGTCTTAAAGTGATACTCTCCACCGTTTTTTTCATATTAAACTATGTTATTCCCTTAACTAAGACGAGTTGATACACACCTCTCTCGTCTCAGTGCGTGCACTTATATCGCTCTGGCGCACGCGAAACTTTGATGGCACTTCGCTTAGCCCAGTTCATTCATTAGGATCCATGCAGAGAAGCGACCAAACACCTCCACGTTTTCCCTATTTAAATACAGTTACACGAGTAGTGTAACTCGACCAAGAATGGTGACACAAAATAAAATGTTGCGCTTTTCTAAGCGTGTAAAAATGGATAACTATATTGTATGGCGGAATACCACAGCAAGTGCTTGGGAGAACTTCGACTCGGCGCAGTAATATCATCTCTCGTGAAAAATCCTCAGGACTCTGGGGTCTGAGAGGGCCCCTAGGGGCCCCTCCCAACCCCGAAGGACGATCCGCTGGGACCAGTCCTTTCCGAGATATCGACCGTTTTGTCCAAAAGTCCCTCATGTATAACCGGGTGTATCTTGGGAGTTAAGCCGAGTCGGAGCTCCAAACTCCAGGCATGAGGGGGGCCCATAGGGCCCCTTCAGACCCCACCGTCCCCAGCTCCTGGGCCCTTCCGTTTATGAGATACGGCCACTTCCGGTCCAGCTTTGACCGGGTGTATCTCGGAAACCAGGCCGACTTGGAGCTCCATTCTCCGGGCATGGGTAGGTACCCATGGGCCCCCTATGACGCCAGAGTATGGAGCCCAAAGTCGGCTTGGTTCTTGAGATACACCCGGTGAAAATCACCATCCAACCTATCAAGCAACCCAGTGGGCAATTGATGTTGAAAAGACATCAAATTGATGTCAAAATCAACGTCAAGGAACAGGTCAAATATACAAATCAAATTGACGTCAAAACCAAACCTTGACATTGATTTGATGTAAACTGAATGTCAAACATATTGACCTGCATATACATAAACCAATTTCAGTGTGGGTATTAACTTTCTCTTTTTCATCTAATTACCACTGGAAGACATTTTCTTTTCAAACTGACCTTAAAATGATATACAATATCTTGATCAAGTCTTGACCAACTTTTGACGTCAAATTGATATCATGGTGCCCGCTGGGAATATAATTATATGTCATTTGACATACATTTTAGAAATATATTTTTTTCCACTTTGGATTTGAGTTCACGTCAACCACCCAAATGTCTTCTTAAAAACAAGACCAACCATATGTCTATATTCCAAAGCATTCTTGAATTACAACCATTTAAGTTTTTTTTTTTATTGCTAGTACTGTGTCCTCACATGAGGACATCATATAGTAAATTATAGACCCACTGGCCCTCATTTATCAATCTTGCGTAGAAACGGGCGTATATGTTGGCGTAAGATAATGCTTACACTCCTCTCACCGCCTGATGTATGAAGCTGTGCGTACCTTTGAAATCCTGGTGTACGCAATACCTGTCCTTGATAAATGCCGCGGCTGAAAACGATCGTCATTAGAATAACACGCCCCTGTATACTCAAGTCTCCGCTTCCCCCACGCCCTCATTTTACACCATGGACACACGGAAGACGGCAAAGAAGAGAAACTTCTCCGACGTGGAGACGAGGCCATCACCAGGGAAGTGGAAAGAAACAAAAATGTCCTAATGAATGAACTGGGCTAAGCGAAGTGCCATCAAAGTTTCGCGTGCGCCAGAGCGATATAAGTGCACGCACTGAGACGAGAGAGGTGTGTATCAACTCGTCTTAGTTAAGGGAATAACATAGTTTAATATGAAAAAAACGGTGGAGAGTAGGTACCCATGGGCCCCCTATGACGCCAGAGTATGGAGCCCAAAGTCGGCTTGGTTCTTGAGATACACCCGGTGAAAATCACCATCCAACCTGTAGCTTAATAAGTTACTGACTGGACTTCACCACATAGTGTGAAATCCCCAAATCTTTACAGGATCTGACCCGCTGAAAATGTCTAAGTCAGAAAACAGCATCCATCCTGTAACCTATTTGACGGCGGCCCTTTAGGCTGTCTGTGGACAGTTGAAAATGATGCAAATTGTGCATAATTAATGGCTGTAATGTACATGAGTGTGTTGGGTAGTGTCCCCTGTGTGGTGTACAGTAGAAAACAGGCATTGTATCAGGTGGAACCTACTGTACACTACACAGGGGACACTACCCAACACACTCATGTAACTTATTAAGCTACAGGTTGGATGGTGATTTTCACCGGGTGTATCTCAAGAACCAAGCCGACTTTGGGCTCCATACTCTGGCGTCATAGGGGGCCCATGGGTACCTACCCATGCCCGGAGTATGGAGCTCCAAATCGGCGCGGTTTCCGAGATACACCCGGTCAAAGTCCCATCTTTGACCGGGGCATAACTCAGGAACCAAGCCGACTTTGGGCTCCATACTCGGGGCTCATGGGGGGCCCATGGGTACCTACCCGTGCCCGGAGAATGGAGCTCCAAGTCGGCCTGGTTTCCAAGATACACCCGGTCAAAGCTGGACCGGAAGTGGCCGTATCTCGGAAACGGAAGGGCCCAGGAGCTGGGGACGGTAGGGTCTGAAGGGGCCCTATGGGCTCCCCTCATGCCTGGAGTTTGGAGCTCCTACTCGGCTTAACTACCAAGATACACCCGGTAATACATGAGGGACTTTTGGACAAAACGGTCGATATCTCGGAAAGGACGGGTCCCAGCGGATCGTACTTCGGGGTGGGGAGGGGCCCCTAGGGGCCCTCTCAGACCCCAGAGTCCTGAGCCTCTGGGACCCTTCCTTCTGAAGTGCATCCTTTCTTGTTGGCCCCCTTATCTCGGCCTGTGGGGGCGCTAGAAGCTCGGGCTAGGGCCCGTTGGAGAGGGACCCAGGGGACCTTACTTTGACCCGAGTTTAGTGTCGCTAGGCCGCGGGGTCCCCGAGTTATAGCCGTTCAAAGTTTGGAGACCACCTGTAACCTATTCGACAGAGCCCCTATAGGCTTCCTCCTGGACTGTATATTAATGGGTCATATTTCATAAATACAGGCATTGTATCAGGTGGAACCTACTGTACACCACACAGGGGACACTACCCAACACACTCATGTACATTACAGCCATTAATTATGCACAATTTGCATCATTTTCAACTGTCCACAGACAGCCTATAGGGCCGCCGTCAAATAGGTTACAGCAGTGGTTCTCAACCGGTGGGGCGCGCCCTTTTTTTGCACTTTTTTTTATCACTAAACTACTTTCATAAAAAGTTAAAGTTTTGTATATACATAACTCCTGAATAAAAATTAAAATGTGTTTGGACTGATTTAAAAAAAAAAGTTTTGAACAAATTTGATTGTTTTGTCGATAGTGAGCGCAAATGCAGGTGATAAGCGGTTTTATTAAGCGAGTCATTGAGTCGTTCATTCAAACGATTCGTTTAAACGGCCAATTCATCAAGAATGAGACAGATGTTTGTGAATGGGTCATTGAATCTTTGACTCAACCGATTCGTTCAAAACACTGAATCATTCAAAACACGATTGAGTGTTGCTGTGCGATGCGCCATGCTGTGATCTTTGTTTGGATTCATCGGATCTATTTTCGCTGCTAAAATATACCAAAACAGTCATTATTTCGTCTAAAATGTAAGTGACTTAATATTATTAACTTGTTTGTTGAACTGTCATATGAAATCAGGGTCACATTATTTTCAATCGTGAGGTGATGGTAAATTAAGTGATGGTCAATTGTCAGCTCTCTTGGTCGTCAGGTCATGTGATGTATGTTGCTGAACTGTATTCAAATGTTATAAATATATAAAACACCAGATTTTGAGTCCGAAACTGTCGTATTAGTTTTTTTCATATTCGTCAGGTGTCTCTCAATATTGTCAAAACCCTCAAAATATTTGCTACGGAGGCGAAAAATGCAGAAATCGAACCACCCGAATTAATTTTTATGATGGATGGAAGTTTCAGAGGCTGCCTGCAAACGTATAAAACGTGAAGTCGTATTTAGTTTATATATAGTATATATATAAACGAATAAACTAGTCAGAATATAGGCTACAGTTAAAGCTTTCTTTTAGTTTTTGTGAAATGCTCACACGCACGCAGCCATGCACACACAAACATGTTTAAATACATTTATGTTGTTAATAAATAAACAACAATAAAATATCCTCCTTTTTTTTTGTCAAAATATCCAGCGACTTTTACTGGTGTTTTTGGAGACTTTTGTGGTGTTTGGAGACTCGAAAGCACGAATCACTCTGCAGTTAGGCCTACTGTGCTAAACGAGCAGCGGGTGCTGCCATGAGCCCCTCTCCCGTCCAAAGGCACTCACAGGCGGTCAGTCTCTCAGTAACCTCGCGCAGCAGTCCCAGCCTGCAGTCAGAGCAGAAAGGAGACACACACCCCTCTGCGTCCAGGCTGCAAATGAATCGCGCATGCGCATGGTCGCCGCCGTTCCCGCCTTGACTTACAGAGCGGGGTGTAAATGTTCACTCACTCTCACACAAAAATAAATCACTGCATTTAAATTGACTCACGACATAGCTCTCCATTCACTCTAGTCTAGTCTCTTGCCAAGTTCGCTTGTGCCAGCTCTCGCTAGTCTGTTATCAATCTCGATTTACATAGGCCTTTACTACACAAACCCCAACAGTCTTTTTAAAGACTAAACCCAGAAACATTCTTTAAGATTAGATCATATCTCAGCCCTAGCCAGTAATTTTGTTAAACTGCTAGGCAGTAGCTACTTAGCTAACTACCCAAACGATTCACACACACACACACACACACACACACACACACGCACACGCACACGCACACGCACACACACACACACACACACACACACACACACACACACACACACACACACACACACACACACACACACACACACACACACGAGGACTACAATCGTTAAGAATTAAAATAAAATCTGAATTGTCTGCAAAATAATTATTTTGTTTGGTTTAATGAAAGATTGTGCCTAAGTCCTGACCAGTGGTGGAAAGTAACTAATTACAAATACTTTCGTTACAGTACTTGAGTAGATTTTTCGATTTTTTCTACTTTCTTGAGTATAATTAAATTGTGGTACTTTTACTCTTACTTGAGTAAAATAAAAATAAAGTATTCAACTTCATCTACATTTTTTCATAAAAAGTACAAAGTAGCCTACTTTTACAAAGGTGCCGACGGAGCAACAGGGCAAGCTGACATTTGAAAGACACTTTTCAAACTATTGCGGTGGAGCCCTGCGCTTCAGCCAATAACAGACAGAACTGAAGCAGTTCAGCCAATAACAGACAGGTCTGACTCGGGTGCAAAACCAATCAAAACATCCAGTTCGGCTGGGGGGCGGGGCGTTCAAACCGCGCTTTGACATTCAATCACTGGCGCTTGTGTTTTGAATCAGTAGCGCTAAAGTTTTAATATTTCAGTGAATGTAAGTGAGTATTCTGCTCATATGTAATTATGGCAACTACTGAAATGGGTCATACCATTGATAATACCAGAGCACTGAGCAGTTAAAGGCTGAAGTAAATAAAAAAAGCTCGGCTCATAACATGGACACAGTTTTTGCATGGACGGAGCAAGATCAATGTAAGTGTCTAAAATACATGCACACAGTTCAATTAATAGTAAAGCTCGCCCTCTTTAACAATACAGTTAAACTAAATATACGAAGCAAACTTTGTACAAAGCTGAGAAAACAGTAAAATAAGATCGCATGATATTTTTTATCTGATGTATATTATATACACTGGGGCGGCAGTGGCTCAGTGGTTCATGTAGATTGTCTACAAACCGAAAGGTTGGTGGTTCAATCCCCGGTTCCACCTGACCAAGTGTCGAGGTGTCCATGAGCAAGACACCTAACCCCGGCTGCTCCCGACGAGCTGGATGGCGCCTTGCACGGCTGACACCGCCGTCGGTGTGTGAATGTGTGTGTGAATGGGTGAATGAGAGGCAATATGTAAAGCGCTTTGGTGGCCATTGGGTCTATGAAAGCGCTATATAAATGCAGTCCATTTACCATTTACCATATTTATGTCAAATAGATTCATGTAAAAAAGTGTAGTTCGTTCCTATAGCAACAGTGGGCTCCCAGCACATTTTTGGTACAACGAAAAAAATATAATTTAATTTAACATGTTAACCATACCCCACTTAATTTTTTTACTGGGAATGTTTTATTCATACTGTCACTTTTTTTTTTTTATTGGACCTCTCACTTAACCTTCTTTGCTTTCAATTATGACATGATTCAAATCAAAACATTCAAATGATCTTACCTGGACTTACTTTTCAAAATTAGTAATAAAAAAATGCTCTTGATAACAGAGAAAGCTAGTAGTCTATATGTGGAGCTAGGGATGTAACGATTCACTCAACTCACGATGCGATACGATTCACGATACTGGTTTCACGATACGATTTTCTCACGATTTTTTTTAACAAGTGATTAATTTAAGAAATTATAAATGAAAAAGTGTCCCTTTTATTATTTCTCAGACAAAATGATGCACATTTTAATTTTAAAATATATTTGTCAAATAAAAAAAACTACACTGAAATTAAAAAAAATCCCTTCAAGGTTGTTTCAACTCAGTCTTTGTGTCTGTCTGGTCAAGAGGGTGGACACTGGTACCTTCACACACTCAGTAAAAGACTATGTAAAATTAGTACCACATTTAGAGGGGTTTTAATTTTGTTATAATTTGTATCATTACACTAGCAAGAGTAAAAAAAAAAACACATTTAGAAAAATATGCCATAACCATCAACAAATTATACATATAAAAAATATATATCCATGTACACATTTAGAGAAAGAGATAGTAAAATAAATACAACACCTGGTTGCCACGGAAACACTGATGCACCTTGTGATCTCCGTGGCTCTCGCACTTGTCTTATTAATGCCTTTTACATGAAAACGGAGGTGACTTGTGCTTCTCACGGTGGTGATTATTATTCGTCTATGGAAAGTCAAAATGCCGCCACACCTCCGATTTGAATGAGTCAACGTCAACATCTACGCTTGCCGTCGCCGTGTGTTTGACGGCGCGTGCACAACAGTCTATTATGGCGCACACTGGCGCGGCGCGAGCGGAGCAAACCGAGCGTTTTCAGTTCATTCCTATGGAAGTTGAGCTTGGCTCACACAAGCTCAAGTTCCATGAATGAAGTGAAAACACTCGCTAGTTTCGCGCAAGCGAGGTTCACAACTTCACAATAGGCTACAGTAAACGCCCCTGTTGTTTAAAATGTGTATCGCGATTCGTTTAACATTGCAACCGATTTGAATCGTCACACATTTGTATCGATTTTCAAACGGTTGCGAGTGAATCGTTACATACCTATGTGGAGCACTTTTATCATGGATTGATGCACTTTTTTGGGCTTCAAAATTTCTCCAGTCATTCACTGCCATTATAAAGCTTGGAAGAGCCAGGCCATTTTTTAATATAACTCTGATTGTATTCGACTGAAAGCAGAAAGTCATATCTTCTAGGATGTCTTGAGGGAGAGTAAATCATGGGCTAATTTTCATATTTGGGTGAACTAATCCTTTAAAGACATACATCATTCTTTTGAAAATACCTGATAGTTTGATGAACACAGATATATTATAGCTATAATGTGTTTGTCTTCATGTTTCATCAGTCAAAACATCACTATTTGCATGTTATTATATCCATATAAGGCATTTCCTGAAATGTGTAAGTTTAATACTTATATATGCATCAGTACCTGGCCTTCAGTATGAATGTAACAGATGACATGAGAGTGTTTAGCGCTCCATTTTGCTATCATCTCCCCATTTTGGGTAAAAATAGAAAAATACTAAAGTACTTTGTAACGTAGTTACTTGAGTAGTTTTTAAGCAAACTACTTATTTACTCTTACTTGAGTCATATTAAATTTCAGTACTTCTACTTGTACTCAAGTAAGTTATTACTTAAGTAGCAATACTTTTACTTAAGTACAATTTGTCAGTACTCTTTCCACCACTGGTCCTGACTGATTAGCCCCTGATACGTCTCTCAACATACACCACACACAGTTACATATTGCCTATAGTTTAGCTAAACTTTATTGAAAACAAATTAAAATGGAGAAATTTCTTGTGAGGACCAACAAGCCAACCGACGCACCACCAGCTGCAAAAAAGCTTCGCAAGTACGATGAAGCATACCTGCAGTTTGGGTTTACAGTCACGGCTGAACTGAGACCTCAGTGTGTCGTATGTGCCGAGGTGCTGGCAAATGACAGTATGAAGCCCTGCAAATTAAAAAGACACCTCGAAACAAAGCATGCTGGCATTAAAAATAAACCGGCCGAATATTTTAAAAGAAAGCTTGATGGCCTCCATCAGCAACAGGCAACCATTTCAGTGCACAGCACTGTGTCTAAACAGTGTTTGGAGGCATCGTATGTAGTGGCCAAAAGGATCGGTAAACTGGGTAAACCGCATACAATCGCAGAGACTCTCATTTTGCCGGCAGCGCAAGACATGTGCAGAATAATGATAGGCGATAGTGCAGCAGCCAAACTCGGTGCAGTACCACTGTCCAATGACACAGTCGCTAGGAGAATTGTAGACATGTCCAACGATATCAGAGAGCAACTGATAGAGTTCGTAAAAAAGAGTCCTTACTACGCGCTGCAGCTGAACGAATCCACTGATGTTGCTGGGCAGGCACAGCTCCTCACCTATGTCAGGTATCTGCGGGACAAGGTGATTGAGGAGGATGTCCTGTTTTGCCGGCCTCTTCAGTCACACACTACAGGAGAAGCCATTTTCAATGTCCTTGACATTTTTATCCGCGAAAATGGTTTGGCTTGGGACTGATGCGTTGGCCTATGCACGGATGGTGCGCAGGCAATGACGGGGCGTGAGCGTGGCCTAGCTGCTCGCGTTCAGCAAGTAGCTCCACTTGTGAAATGGACACACTGCATGGTCCATCGCGAAGCACTAGCTGCTAAAAAAATGCCGGTTCTCTTTGACTCTGTGCTGAACCAATCCGTCAAAATAATAAATCTCATAAAATCACGGCCGCTAAACTCTCGCTTGTTTGGGGTCCTCTGCCAGGAGATGGGGTCAGGGCACGAACAGCTGCTTCTGCACACTGAAGTTCGCTGGCTCTCCAGGGGGGGGTGTTACAGTGGTTGTATGAGCTGCGAGAGGAGGTGAAGTGGTTTTTGACAGAAATCAAATCAGATCTGGCGAAGCATCTGGATGACACTATGTGGCTTGCGTCTCTGTCCTATTTGGTCGATATATTTGACAGCTTGAATGGCCTCAACCTGTCTTTGCAAGGCCGCGAAACTCATATTTTGCTCCTTGCAGACAAAGTGCAAGCCTTCACACAAAAACTAGACCTCTGGCATGGCCGCATCAGTCGAGGGAACTGCGACATGTTCCCCTGCCTTACAGACTTTATAACTGATGCAGGCGCGTCACACGATTTCTCCTCCCTATTTCAATCAGCGTCTGAGCACCTGTCAGCAATGAGAAAACAATTTGCGACGTACTTTAAAGAGGATTATCGCTCTTTTGCATGGGTTTGAGATCCGTTTGTGTGCACAGCAAACGAGCTATCAATTGATATGCAGGAACAGCTTATTGAGCTGAAGAGTGACAGTAGACTGAAGGAACTCTTTAGCTCCTGTCCTCTTTCGTCATTCTGGGCAGCATTGATGCAGGAATACCCGGAACTCTGTGACGTCGCCTTGAAGATTCTCCTTCCTTTCGCGTCGACATATTTGTGTGAGGCAGGATTCTCAAAAATGACTGCACTCAAAACAAAATACCGCAATCGTGCACAAATCGAGGATGATTTGAGGCTATGCTTATCAAACATTGAGCCAAGAATTGAGGATCTTTGCAAGGCAAAGCAGGCTCAGGTCTCACATTAACATCACCTAATTATATAGCAATAGCCTAGTAATGATAATAGGCCAACTGATGATAATAATAATAACAACAACAATAAAGCATGTAACCTCATAATTATATAGCAATAGCCTTGTAATAATGATAGGCATATACTACTCATAATAATAATAATAATAATAGTAATAATAATAATAATGCCTGCAAGCTCACATTAGAAGTCTGGTGCAACTGCCAATTATAGCAATAGCCTAGTAATGATGATAGGCCTACTGATGATAATAATAATAATAATAATAATAATAATAATAATAATAATAATAATAATAATAATAATAATAACAAAAAAAGCATGTAACCTCACAATTATATAGCAATAGCCTAGTAATGGTGATAGGCCTACTGATGATAATAATAATAATAATAATAATAACAAAAAAAAAAGCATGTAACCTCACAATTATATAGCAATAGCCTAGTAATGGTGATAGGCCTATACTACTCATAATAATAATAATAATAATGCCTGCAAGCTCACATTAGAAGTCTGGTGCTACTGCCAATTATAACAATAGCCTAGAAATGATAATAGGCCGTAGACTACCGCTACTGATGATGGTAATAATAATAATGTGGGCCTAAAAATAATAGCCTAGGGCTATCTATCTATCTATCTATCTATCTATCTATCTATGCAAGGTAGAGCGGGGCGGGGCGGGGCGGGGTGGGGCGGGGGATGGGGGATCTGGGCGGGGGGCACTGGGGCCCCAACTGCAATGAACCAGCTTTGGGGGGGCCCAGCTTGCAAAAGGTTGAGAACCCCTGGGTTACAGGATGGATGCTGTTTTCTGACTTAGACATTTTCAGCGGGTCAGATCCTGTAAAGATTTGGGGATTTCACACTATGTGGTGAAGTCCAGTCAGTAACCTAATAAGCTACAGGTGGGCTGCCAAGACATCAAAAGGTCATATTTCATGAAAACAGGCATTGTATCAGGTGGAACCTACTGTACACTACACAAGGGACACTACCCAACACACTCATGTACATTACAGCCATTAATTATGCACAATTTGCATCATTTTCAACTGTCCACAGACAGCCTATAGGGGCGCCGTCAAATAGGTTACAGGATGGATGCTGTTTTCTGACTTAGACATTTTCAGCGGGTCAGATCCTGTAAAGATTTGGGGATTTCACACTATGTGGTGAAGTCCAGTCAGTAACCTAATAAGCTACAGGTGGGCTGCCAAGACATCAAAAGGTCATATTTCATGAAAACAGGCATTGTATCAGGTGGAACCTACTGTACACTACACAGGGGACACTACCCAACACACTCATGTACATTACAGCCATTAATTATGCACAATTTGCATCATTTTCAACTGTCCACAGACAGCCTATAGGGCCGCCGTTAAATAGGTTACAGGATGGATGCTGTTTTCTGACTTAGACATTTTCAGCGGGTCAGATCCTGTAAAGATTTGGGGATTTCACACTATGTGGTGAAGTCCAGTCAGTAACCTAATAAGCTACAGGTGGGATGCCAAGACATCAAAAGGTCATATTTCATGAAAACAGGCATTGTATCAGGTGGAACCTACTGTACAATACACAGGGGACACTACCCAACACACTCATGTACATTACAGCCATTAATTATGCACAATTTGCATCATTTTCAACTGTCTACAGACAGCCTATAGGGCCGCCGTCAAATAGGTTACAGGATGGATGCTGTTTTCTGACTTAGACATTTTCAGCGGGTCAGATCCTGTAAAGATTTGGGGATTTCACACTATGTGGAGAAGTCCAGTCAGTAACTTATTAAGCTACAGGTTGGATGGTGATTTTCACTGGGTGTATCTCAAGAACCAAGCCCACTTTGGGCTCCATACTCTGGCGTCATAGGGGGCCCATGGGTACCTACCCATGCCCGGAGTATGGAGCTCCAAGTCGGCGCGGTTTCCGAGATACACCCGGTCAAAGTCCCATCTTTGACCGGGCATAACTCAGGAACCAAGCCGACTTTGGGCTCCATACTCGGGGCTCATGGGGGGCCCATGGGTACCTACCCGTGCCCGGAGATTGGAGCTCCAAGTCGGCCTGGTTTCCGAGATACACCCGGTCAAAGCTGGACCGGAAGTGGCCGTATCTCGGAAACGGAAGGGCCCAGGAGCTGGGGACGGTGGGGTCCGAAGGGGCCCTATGGGCCCCCCTCATGCCTGGAGATTGGAGCTCCAACTCGGCTTAACTCCCAAGATACACCCGGTTATACATGAGGGACTTTTGGACAAAACGGTCGATATCTCGGAAAGGACGGGTCCCAGCGGATCGTCCTTTGGGGTGGGGAGGGCCCCTAGGGGCCCTCTCAGACCCCAGAGTCCTGAGCCTCTGGGACCCTCCTTCTGAGTGCATCCTTTCTGTTGGCCCCTTATCTCGGCCTGGGGGCCTAGAAGCTCGGGCTAGGGCCCGTTGGAGAGGGACCCAGGGGCCCTTACTTTGACCCGAGTTTGGTGTCGTTAGGCCGCGGGGTCCCCGAGTTATAGCCGTTCAAAGTTTGGAGCCCACCTTAACCTATTCGACAGAGCCCTATAGGCTTCCCTGGACTGTACTTACACAACCACATAAAAGCACTGTAATTGAAAAAGTTACCTTTGATGTATTGGCATCCCACCTATAGCCTAATAAGTTGATCACAGGGCTGCAACCATCGGGTCATGTCTCTCCATCTCTTTTGGTTTGGCTAGTATCTCAGCGAAAACACCACAAAATCATAAATGTATTGTTCTTTCAGAGTGACGAGCCGGTTCAGCGTGCTGACTTTTGCAGAGTTTTCGGCCGTTTACAAAAATTCCGCATGGTTACCGTCCTTCAAATGCACTGCACTCAAGTTGGGTCTAGCCAAGCAAGGCCGCCAGCTACATACCCGGCTCGGATCCCCTTCCCGACGCTTCACCTTGGGGCCTTATGGTGCACAGAGGGTACACCTGCAATGGGTTGTCTTAGGTTTTGGTCCCCCTGGGAGCCAGGTGCACTTTGGCTGGTAAAAACTCCTGGAGGGAGAGGGCCTCCTGGAGAAATGCAAGCCCAGTCTGGTGCACTCAGCGTGGGAGACTCTGGAGGGAGAGGGCCTCCAGGAGCGACCCAAAACCTAAGTCCAAAACATGCGGTACTTTTGGGGATCCACGGCATTCGGACTCCTTGCCAGCCAGGAAGTGACCTTCCTGGGTCAAAGCAGATTTCCCCGCTCCCCTGGAGCTCCCCTGGAGCTGACGGCCTAAAATGGACCTTGGGGCTTATTGAGAGAATGTGGCCCATGGGCTCTGCGGGGATAAATCCTGGAGGGAGTGCCTCCAGGTGCACCGGGCCAGCCAGGGTGCACTCTGGCTGGGATAAATAAATTGGGCCTTGCCATGGAGCTTGGAGTCGGAGGGAGAGGCCTCCAGGGGCAATCCAAGCCCAGCCGGGGGCACTCAGGCTGGGGAATATCCTGGAGGGAGAGGGCCTCCAGGAGCATCCAAATGTTATTGGGTACCCATTGGGGCTCCAGGCACTTCGGGACTCCTCTGCCTGCCCAGGGAAGGTGGCTTGTCCTGGGTCAAAGGCAGATTTAACCGCCACCCCTGGATGTCCATCTGGAGCTAAGACGGTCCTAAAATGGACCTCCGGGTTATATGAGGAGAAGTACAAGGAGCATCCAGCCAGCCAGGTGCACTCTGGCTGGGGTAAAATATACAATTAGGCCTGCCATGGAGCTCTGGAAGTCCTGGAGGAGAGGGCCTCCAGGAGCATCCAAGCCAGAGTATAAATATGAATTGGGCCTTGCCATGGATCTCTGGAAGTCCTGGAGGGAGAGGGCCTCCAGGAGCAATCCAAGCCCAACCAGGAGGCACTCTGGCTGGGCATAAACACCTGGAGGGAGAGGGCCTCCAGGAGCAATCAAAACTAAATTCAAACGTTGCTGGTACCCATGGGGCTCCAGGCACTCGGGACTCCTCTGCCTGCCCCGGGAAGGTGGCTTGTCCTGGGTCAAAGGCAGATTTAACCGCCACCCCTGGATGTCCATCTGGAGCTAAGACGGTCCTAAAATGGACCTCCGGGGTTATATGAGGAGAGTACAAGGAGCAATCCAAGCCCAGCCAGGGTCCACTCTGGCTGGGGTAAAATATAAATTAGGCCTGCCATGGAGCTCTGGAAGTCCTGGAGGGAGAGGGCCTCCAGGAGCAATCCAAGCCACAGGGACCCTGGCTGGGTAAAATATGAATTGGGCCTTGTCATGGATCTCTGGAAGTCCTGGAGGGAGAGGGCCTCCAGGAGCAATCCAAGCCCAGCCAGGAGGCACTCTGGCTGGGCATAAACACCTGGAGGGAGAGGGCCTCCAGGAGCAATCCAAAACCTAAATTCCAAAACGTTGCGGTACCCATGGGGCTCCAGGCACTCGGGACTCCTCTGCCTGCCCCGGGGAAGGTGGCTTGTCTGGGTCAAAGGCAGATTTAACCGCCACCCCTGGATGTCCATCTGGAGCTAAGACGGTCCTAAAATGGACCTCCGGGGTTATATGAGGAGAAGTACAAGGAGCAATCCAAGCCCAGCCAGGGTGCACTCTGGCTGGGGTAAAATATAAATTAGGCCTGCCATGGAGCTCTGGAAGTCCTGGAGGGAGAGGGCCTCCAGGAGCAATCCAAGCCCAGAGTAAAATATGAATTGGGCCTTGCCATGGATCTCTGGAAGTCCTGGAGGGAGAGGGCCTCCAGGAGCAATCCAACCCCAAACCAGGAGGCACTCTGGCTGGGCATAAACACCTGGAGGGAGAGGGCCTCCAGGAGCAATCCAAAACCTAAATTCCAAAACGTTGCGGTACCCATGGGGCTCCAGGCACTCGGGACTCCTCTGCCTGCCCCGGGGAAGGTGGCTTGTCCTGGGTCAAAGGCAGATTTAACCGCCACCCCTGGATGTCCATCTGGAGCTAAGACGGTCCTAAAATGGACCTCCGGGGTTATATGAGGAGAAGTACAAGGAGCAATCCAAGCCCAGCCAGGGTCCACTCTGGCTGGGGTAAAATATAAATTAGGCCTGCCATGGAGCTCTGGAAGTCCTGGAGGGAGAGGGCCTCCAGGAGCAATCCAAGCCCAGCCAGGGGACACCCTGGCTGGGGTAAAATATGAATTGGGCCTTGTCATGGATCTCTGGAAGTCCTGGAGGGAGAGGGCCTCCAGGAGCAATCCAAGCCCAGCCAGGAGGCACTCTGGCTGGGCATAAACACCTGGAGGGAGAGGGCCTCCAGGAGCAATCCAAAACCTAAATTCCAAAACGTTGCGGTACCCATGGGGCTCCAGGCACTCGGGACTCCTCGGCCTGCCCCGGGGAAGGTGGCTTGTCCTGGGTCAAAGGCAGATTTAACCGCCACCCCTGGATGTCCATCTGGAGCTAAGACGGTCCTAAAATGGACCTCCGGGGTTATATGAGGAGAAGTACAAGGAGCAATCCAAGCCCAGCCAGGGTGCACTCTGGCTGGGGTAAAATATAAATTAGGCCTGCCATGGAGCTCTGGAAGTCCTGGAGGGAGAGGGCCTCCAGGAGCAATCCAAGCACAGCCAGGGGACACCGTGGCTGGGTAAAATATGAATTGGGCCTTGTCATGGATCTCTGGAAGTCCTGGAGGGAGAGGGCCTCCAGGAGCAATCCAAGCCCAGCCAGGAGGCACTCTGGCTGGGCATAAACACCTGGGGGAGAGGGCCTCCAGGAGCAATCCAAAACCTAAATTCCAAAACGTTGCGGTACCCATGGGGCTCCAGGCACTCGGGACTCCTCGGCCTGCCCCGGGGAAGGTGGCTTGTCCTGGGTCAAAGGCAAATTTAACCGCCACCCCTGGATGTCCATCTGGAGCTAAGACGGTCCTAAAATGGACCTCCGGGGTTATATGAGGAGAAGTACAAGGAGCAATCCAAACCCAGCCAGGGTGCACTCTGGCTGGGGTAAAATATAAATTAGGCCTGCCATGGAGCTCTGGAAGTCCTGGAGGGAGAGGGCCTCCAGGAGCAATCCAAGCCCAGAGTAAAATATGAATTGGGCCTTGCCATGGATCTCTGGAAGTCCTGGAGGGAGAGGGCCTCCAGGAGCAATCCAAGCCCAGCCAGGAGGCACTCTGGCTGGGCATAAACACCTGGAGGGAGAGGGCCTCCAGGAGCAATCCAAAACCTAAATTCCAAAACGTTGCGGTACCCATGGGGCTCCAGGCACTCGGGACTCCTCGGCCTGCCCCGGGGAAGGTGTCCTGTCCTGGGTCAAAGGCAGATCTAACCGCCACCCCTGGATGTCCATCTGGAGCTAAGACGGTCCTAAAATGGACCTCCGGGGTTATATGAGGAGAGGTACAAGGAGCAATCCAAGCCCAGCCAGGGTGCACTCTAGCTGGGGTAAAATATAAATTGGGCCGTGCCATGGATCTCTGGAAGTCCTGGAAGGAGAGGGCCTCCAGGAGCAATCCAAGCCCAGCCAGGGGCCAGCTCTGGTTCTCCGAGTCGAGCAGAGGGTGGACCACGGTGGGAGTCCCATCCCAGAGCTCTGGTTCTCTGAGTCTGGCAGACGACTGACCAAGGTGAGGGTCACTGCCCAGAGCTCTGGTTCCCCGAGTTGGGCTGAGGCCAGAGAACCTCGGCCAGAGGGAACCAGAGAACCAGTGCGGCTGCCAAAGTCGATTTTGGGTGACCAGTTGCCCGGTTCTCTGGTGGCGCGGGGTTGCTGGGACAGTAATACCCAGGCTTAAGTTTGGGACCCCTGGGTCCGGCCGGTGCGCGGGTGTGGGTGCAGGCCGGGGCTGTGGGGTAGCTCTGGTTCTCTGAGTCGGGCAGAGGGTGAACCTAGGTGTGGGTCCCTGCCCGGAGCTCTGGTTCTCCGAGTCGGCTGAAGGCGGAGTACCTTGGCCGGAGGGAACCAGAGAACCAGAGCGGCGGCCAAAACCTAAGTCGATTTTGGGTTACCAGTGGCCCGGTTCTCTGGTGGCGCGGGGTTGCTGGGACACTAATACCCGGGCTTAAGTTTGGGACCCCCGGGTCCGGCCGGTGCGCGGGTGTGGGTGCAGGCCGGGGATGTGGGGTAGCTCTGGTTCTCTGAGTCGGGCAGAGGGTGGATAAAGATGGGGGTCCGTCTCTGTAGCTCTGGTTCTCCGAGTCTGGCCAGAGGGTGGACCAAGGTGTGGGTCCCTGCCCGGAGCTCTGGTTCTCTGAGTCGGGCGGCGGGT
Organism: Chrosomus eos; assembly: GCA_036326025.1. Classification (NCBI taxonomy): domain Eukaryota; kingdom Metazoa; phylum Chordata; class Actinopteri; order Cypriniformes; family Leuciscidae; genus Chrosomus; species Chrosomus eos. The sequence continues at coordinate 46,682,768 of CM070818.1, read as the reverse complement.
GGACCTAGGTGGGGGTCCCTGCCCAGAGCTCTGGTTCTCCGAGTCGGCTGAAGGCGGAGTACCTTGGCCGGAGGGAACCAGAGAACCAGAGCGGCGGCCAAAACCTAAGTCGATTTTGGGTTACCAGTGGCCCGGTTCTCTGGTGGCGCGGGGTTGCTGGGACAGTAATCCCGGGCTTAAGTTTGGGACCCCCGGGTTCGCCTGGTGCACGGGTGAGGGTGGAGGCCAGGGCTGGGGGGTAGCTCTGGTTCTCAGAGTCAGGCAGAGAGTGGACCAGGGTGGGGGTCCCTGCCCAGACCTCTGGTTCTCTGAGTCGGGCAGAGGGTGGACCTAGGTGGGGGTCCCTCTCTGTAGCTCTGGTTCTCCGAGTCTGGGCAGAGGGTGGACCTAGGTGGGGGTCCCTCTCTGTAGCTCTGGTTCTCCGAGTCTGGGCAGAGGGTGGACCAAGGTGTGGGTCACTGCCTGGAGCTCTGGTTCTCTGAGTCGGGCAGAGGGTGGACCAAGGTGTGGGTCCCTGCCTGGAGCTCTGGTTCTCTGAGTCGGACAGAGGGTGGACCTAGTTGGGGTCCCCTGCCCGGAGCTTTGGTTCTCTGAGTCGGGCGGCGGGTGGACCTTGGTGGGGGTCCCTGCCCGGAGCTCTGGTTCTCTGAGTCGGGCAGAGGGTGGACCTTGGTGGGGGTCCCTGCCCGGAGCACTGGTTCTCTGAGTCGGGCAGAGGGTGGACCTAGGTGGGGGTCCCTGCCTGGAGCCCTGGCTCACCGTCTGAAAATTTCTAAGTCGAAAACAGCATCCCACCTGTAACTTATATGACACAGGCTCTATAGGCTCTCTGTGGACAGTTGAATATTATGCAAATTTTGCATAATTAATGGCTGTACTGTACACCAGTGTGTTGTATTGTGACCCCTGTTTGGCATTCAACAGGTTAAACCACATATAAGCACTGTATTTATGAAATATGACCATTTAATGTTCTGTCCACGAACAGCCTAGAAGGACTGTCAAATAAGTTACAGCTTGACTTCACCGACTGTATCCATCCTGTAACTTATTTGACAGAGCCCCTATAAGCTGTCTGTGGACATTTGAATATTATGCAAATTTTGCATAATTAATGGCTTTACTGTACACCAGTCTGTTGTATTGTGACCCCTGGGTGGCATACAACAGGTTAAACCACATATATGCACTGTATTTATGAAATATGACCATTTAATGTACTGTCCACGAACAGCCTAGAAGGACTGTCAAATAAGTTACAGCTTGGACTTCACCGACTGTATCCATCCTGTAACTTATTTGACAGAGCCCCTATAGGCTGTCTGTGGACAGTTGAATATTATGCAAATTTTGCATAATTAATGTCTGTACTGTACACCAGTGTGTTGCATTGTGACCCCTGTGTGGCATACAACAGGTTAAACCACATATAAGCACTGTATTTATGAAATATGACCATTTAATGTACTGTCCACGAACAGCCTAGAAGGACTGTCAAACAAGTTACAGCTTGGACTTCACCGACTGTATCCATCCTGTAACTTATTTGACAGAGCCCCTATAGGCTGTCTGTGGACAGTTCATTTTATGCAAATTTTTCATAATTAAAAGCTGTAATGTACATCAGTGTGTTGCATTGTGACCCCTGTGTGGCATACAACAGGTTAAACCACATATAAGCACTGTATTTATGAAATATGACCATTTAATGTACTGTCCACGAACAGCCTAGAAGGACTGTCAAATAAGTTACAGCTGGGACTTCACCGACTGTATCCATCCTGTAACTTATTTGACAGAGCCCCTATAGGCTGTCTGTGGACAGTTCATTTTTATGCAAATTTTTCATAATTAAAAGCTGTAATGTACATCAGTGTGTAGTGCTGTGACCCATGAGTGCTGTACAGTAGGTTTCACCTCATAAAACCACTGTATCTATGAAATATGAGCCATTAATGTACTGTCCAGGAGAAGCCTATAGGGGCTCTGTCAAATAAGTTACAGGTGGGCTGTAAACTTTGAACGGCTATAACTCGGGGACCAAACGGCCTAGGGACACCAAACTCGGGTCAAAGTAAGGTCCCCAGGGGCCCTTTCCAACGGGCCCTAGCCCGAGCTTCTTGCGCCCCCACAGGCCGAGATAGGGGGGCCAACAGGAAAGGATGCACTTCAGAAAGAAGGGTCCCAGTAGCTCAGGACTCTGGGGTCTGGTAGGGCCCCTAGGGGCCCCTCCCCACCCCGAAGGACGATCCGCTGGGACTCTTCCTTTTAGAGATCGATCGTTTTGTCCAAAAGTCTCTTATGTATAACCGGGTATACCTTGGGAGTTAAGCCGAGTTGGAGCTCCAAACTCCGGGCATGATGGGGGCCCATAGGGCCCCTTCGGACCCCACCGTCCCCAGCTCCTGGGCCTTTTCCGAGTTTTCCGTTTCCGAGATACGGCCACTTCCGGTCCAGCTTTGACCGGGTGTATCTCGGAAACCAGGCCGACTTGGAGGTCCATACTCCGGGCTTGAGGAGCTACCCATGGGCCCCCTAGGAACCCAGAGTTTGGACTCCCAATTCGGTGTGGTTCCTGAGATATGACCACTTCCTGTGGAATTTTGACCGTTTTTTTCTCGGAAACCAGGCCGACTTGGAGCTCCATACTCCGGTCGTGGGGGAGTACCCTTAGGCCCCTCATGACCCCAGAGATTGGACTCCCAATTCGGTTTGGTTCCTGAGATATGGCGACTTCCTGTGGAACTTTGATCGGTTGTATCTCGGAAACCAGGCCGACTTGGAGCTCCATACTCCGGGAGTGGGGGGGTAACCATGGGCCCCCCATGACGCCAGTATATGGAGCCCAGACTCGGCTTGGTTCCCGAGATATGACAACTTCCTGTGGAAATTTGACCAGGTGTATCTCGGAAACCAGGCCGACTTGGAGCTCCATACTCCGGGCGTGGGGGGGGGGGGGGGTACCCATTGGGCCCACATGACCCCCGTGTATGGAGCCGAGACTCGGCTTGGTTCCCGAGATATGACAACTTCCTGTGGAAATTTGACCGGGTGTATCTCGGAAACCAGGCCGACTTGGAGCTCCATACTCTGGGCCTGGGGGGTACCCATGGGCCCCCCATGACCCCAGTGTATGGAGCCCAGACTCGGCTTGGTTCCCGAGATATGACAACTTCCTGTGGAACTTTGACCGGGTGTAACTCGGAAACCAGGCCGACTTGGAGCTCCATACTCTGGGCCTGGGGGGGTACCCATGGGCCCCCCATGACCCCAGTGTATGGAGTCCAGACTCGGCTTGGTTCCCGAGATATGACAACTTCCTGTGGAACTTTGACCGGGTGTATCTCGGAAACCAGGCTTACTTGGAGCTCCATACTCCGGGCGTTGGGGGGTACCCATGAGACCCCCCTGACCCCCGAGTATGGGGCCCAAAGTCGGCTTGGTTCTTGAGATACAATCGGTCAAAATCACCATCCAACATGTAGCTTAATAAGTTACTGACTGGACTTCACCACATAGTGTGAAATCCCCAAATCTTTACAGGATCTGACCCGCTGAAAATGTCTAAGTCAGTTAACACCATCCCACCTGTAACTTATTTGACAGAGCCCCAATAGGCTGTCTGTGGACAGTTGAATATTATGCAAATTTTGCATAATTAATGGCTGTACTGTACACCAGTGTGTTGTATTGTGACCCCTGTGTGGCATACAACAGGTTAAACCACAAATAAGCACTGTATTTATGAAATATGACCATTTAATGTAATGTCCACTGTAGCGAACCTACATAATAATAATATACATAAAATGTATTTAAGGGGGCCGGAAGGCCAATTTAGCTCAAAGGGAATGATTCATCGATTTGCAATGAAACATTGACCGAATCACTATGGAACCGAGCAAATGACTCGTTTAGAGTTCATTTGAACGGGCCGTAATTTAAACCTTGGCAACAGATATAAATATCCAATCTATAGTGAAACACTATGTATTAGCAAGGTAACTTTAGATCGGCAGTACAAGGCATTAAATGTGTAAGCAAAACACAAGACAAATATCTTTTCAAATATATGGACGACTTTATTAACTATTCTAAACACATAAAACTAATGTCTAAACCCAATCACACACACACATTCATTCAAGGCGCAGAGGAAGAGAGAGAAAGAGTGAGTTTTCAGAGTGAGATGCACTTTGTAAGACATAAACCTGAACGAACCACCAAGCATTAATTTAAACCTTCGTTTCTTAGACAGGTTATTACATGTACATTAAAAAGCACCAGGTCAGTTACAGTCTGGAGTACTTGCTTGTCTTTGCGTTGCTTAGGCCAGGGAATTCCCTATTTGAGGTGCTTCGTCAAAGGGGTTTCCCGGCTGCGTGGCTGGTTGTCTTTGGAGTGCCTGGCTGGAGTTTCTGAACCGCCGGTCACGTGATGTGTTGGCGGATGGATGAACAAGAGTCTTTACAGTTCGAAGTGCGTTGCAGGAGAGACGTGTAAACGAACTTTACAGCAAAACTTAACTTAGAACGAGACTTTTAACGAGAAAATAAAATAAAGGAAGAAATGAAAGTAAGAGATGAGATGGCTTAAATGAAGCTGTTTAAACTCCGATCTTGATGGGTTTGTCTGCTGGTCTAATTTAACTTGGTCTGGTCGATGTAAAAGCGTACGAACATGAACACTCTCTTGCTGTTTGATCATAGAGAGAGGCACAAACTTAATTTAACACAGAACCGACTCAAAACCGAACTGAACCGAGCCGAAACTGAACTGCTCTCTGAACCGAACTCAACTGAACTCTGAACGGCTTTGTTCGGGTCTTTAACTTAAAGTTAGTCCAACCTCTTTTGGAGAATTCTGACCAATGAGACAATGGCATCATTCTAGGAGGTGGACTAGTTCCTACTTATCATAAATCATCTGGGATCTGCTAGCACTAAGCAGAGAGAACAAGAGATCACAGTTTAAACATTATAGATTATTATACTCATACAAAGCATTTTACACAGATTTCACTCAAGCCATCTTAAGAATTAAGAATATATGATCTCACTGATATCAAACAAGACACACTTTCATTCATCCATCTAAAGTAACAACATTTGCATGACTTGTATGCTATCTAGTATAATAGACACATACATAGCTACAATATAGGATTAGGTAGTGGAACAATGTTTGATTATAAGTTCGTCAAGAATTGTTCTGGGATGAGTTTATGCATTTTTATATGAGAAGTCTCTTGACTCTGTGGGTTTTAAGAGGTCTCAACAATGAGGTCATTCAAAAGTCTTCAAGCAGAGGGAAGTCTGTTTTACATCTCGGTGTCATGTTCGGCAGTGGTAATGCTGAGGGAGGTCAAAGGTGTCAGTTTCCTTGGTCCCTGCGGGCCATAAAATCCTTTCTGAGGGGTTCTTTTATGGCTATTTGGAGCCAGTTTTGTGACGTTGGAATGTGTTCAGATCTGGATTGCTGAATCACATTTGAATGAATCCCATGAGAGATTAGAAAGATTAATTTGTGTTTGGTTCATCCGTAAATTCGCTACACCACGAACAGCCTACAGGGACCCTGTCAAATAAGTTACAGCTGGGACTTCACCGACTGTATCCATCCTGTAACTTATTTGACAGAGCCCCTATAGGCTGTCTGTGGACAGTTGAATATTATGCAAATTTTGCATAATTGATGGCTGTACTGTACACCAGTGTGTTGTATTGTGACCCCTGTGTGGCATACAACAGGTTAAACCACAAATAAGCACTGTATTTATGAAATATGACCATTTAATGTAATGTCCATGAACAGCCTACAGGGACCCTGTCAAATAAGTTACAGCTGGGACTTCACCGACTGTATCCATCCTGTAACTTATTTGACAGAGCCCCTATAGGCTGTCTGTGGACAGTTGAATATTATGCAAATTTTGCATAATTGATGGCTGTACTGTACACCAGTGTGTTGTATTGTGACCCCTGTGTGGCATACAACAGGTTAAACCACAAATAAACACTGTATTTAGGAAATATGACCATTTAATGTAATGTCCACGAACAGCCTACAGGGACCCTGTCAAATAAGTTACAGCTGGGACTTCACCGACTGTATCCATCCTGTAACTTATTTGACAGAGCCCCTATAGGCTGTCTATGGACAGTTGAATATTATGCAAATTTTGCATAATTGATGGCTGTACTGTACATCAGTGTGTTGTATTGTGAGCCCTGTGTGGCATACAACAGGTTAAACCACATATAAGCACTGTATTTATGAAATATGACCATTTAATGTACAGTCCACGAACAGTCTAGACGGACTGTCAAATAAGTTACAGCTGGGACTTGAACACATTGAAACGCTGAAAATTTCTAAGTCGAAAACTGCATCCTTCCTGTGACTTAACTGACAGGGTGGGGGAAAAGCATTTTTTAGGGCCATTTTGCCCCTTTGTGGGGCCCCTGAAGGGTCTCAGGAGAAGCGGCCGGACTGAACCCTAGGCGTCGTTTGGGGGTCAAAAAATTATTAGGGGGCGCCGCGCAGCGCTTAGGGATTTTCATCCCCAGGCTGTCAATTAAGTTAAACCTCGGACGTCAGGTTCCCGAATTAAGGAAATTAGGACAAATAGGCAGTCTGTGGATTTTTGTTAGTTCATATAAGTTGCCATATGGCGAAAAAGGTGTACGAAGGGATGCAAAGGCACCATTGCGGATCCTACGTCCAACTTAAATGAATAGTGTTCTGTAATAATTTGTCTGTGGAACCTGAGGGGCAAATAGGCTCCTAGGTGGCCACCACTAGGGGGCCAGGTTCCCTAATCCTTGCCCACGAAGTGCCTAAAGTGCCACCTAAGTGCCTATTCTTCAACACTGTGTCCACGAACAGCCTAAAGTGCCACCTAGCAACTTATTCTTCAACGCTATGTCCACGAACAGCCTAAAGTGCCACCTAGCAGCTTATTCTTCATCACTATGTCCACGAACAGCCTAAAGTGCCACCTAGCAGCCTATTCTTCATCACTATGTCCACGAACAGCCTAAAGTGCCACCTAGCAGCTTATTCTTCATCACTATGTCCACGAACAGCCTAAAGTGCCACCTAGCAGCCTATTCTTCATTACTATGTCCACGAACAGCCTAAAGTGCCACCTAGCAACTTATTCTTCAGCGCTATGTCCACGAACAGCCTAAAGTGCCACCTAGCAACTTATTCTTCAGCACTGTCCACGAACAGCCTAAAGTGGTTTTCATAGGTGTTTCGTGGACAGTGTTCCAAAATGTCCGTTTGGCAGGGGTCAAAAGGTCGAAGGGGCTCCAAATTTGACACGGCGGTAGTCCAGGGGCCCCCAGTTCAGGATCCTGGCTTTCAGGGACCTAGGTTGGTGTTAAAATTTTCCCTGCGCTCTAGGGACTCGTCCTCCTAGTATGTGACAATGGGGCCCCTAGGCTACCAGGATGCGAAGTTTGGGGCCCCTCGGACCCCTGGGGGCCGAACGACCAAAAAGTCTGTTTGGCAGGGGTCAAAAGGTCGAAGGGGCTCCAAATTTGACATGGCGGTAGTCCAGGGGCCCCCGGTTCAGGATCCTGGGTTTCAGGGCCCTAGGTTTGTGTTAAAAATTTCCCTGCGCTCTAGGGACTCGTCCTCCTAGTATGTGGCAGTGGGGCCCCTAGGCTACCAGGATGCGAAGTTTGGGACCCCTCGGACCCCCCGGGGCCGAGCAGTAGCCGAGGAAACGTGCAACTTATTGCATGCGTTTTCATAGGTGGTTCGTGGACAGCGGACCAAAAGGTCTGTTTGGCCCGAAATTGTCATCCACGCCTCTTCAGGGGCCCCCGGGGCCGTGCCTAGAGCCTCGTGTCCCTTCGACCCGTTTTGGTGCTTAATTGGCCCACTTGTCCACGAACAGCCTACATTAAATAGGTTGCAGGACGGACGTCTGGAAAGCAGGGGTCACAAGGTCGCAGGGGCTCCAAATTCGGCACGGTGGTAGTCCAGGGGCCCCTTGGTCAGGATCCTTGACATCAGGGTCCTAGGTGGGCCCCGAGTCTGTTTTTTAACTCTAACCTAACTTTTCAATGGGCCCTTTGGAGAAGGCCTTTCTGTCTAAGTGGCCTTGCTGGCTGAGTGGTGCTCAATTAACAACTTGTCCCTTAACATCTCTAAAACTAAGGAGATGGTTGTTGATTTTAGGAGCAAAAATATTAAGTCGCTCCAGCCCCTGGCCATCAAGGACAAAACTGTAGAGTGGGTGGAAAGTTTCAGGTTCCTTGGGACCATAATATCCTCCAGTCTCAAATGGAACCTAAATGTCAGCCAGATTGTTAAAAAAGCTCAGCAGCGACTTTTCTTTTTGAGACAACTTAGGAAATTTAAAGTGTCCAAGGCTGGAATGCTTCACTTTTACAGTGCTGTGATAGAGAGCATTCTCACTTTCTCGATCACTGTATGGTGGGGTAGCTGTTCGGCGGAGGATAAGTCTGCATTGAACAGGGTAGTTAGCACTGCGTCAAGAATAATTGGGTTGGACCTCCCAAAGATCTGTGACATTTATAACATCCGTCTACTTAAAACTGGTCTGAAAATACTCAAGGATTCATCACACCCTGCTAATCCCCTTTTCATCCCTCTACCATCAGGCAGAAGGTTAGGAAGCATAAGATCCAGAACCACCCGTTTTTCTAATAGTATTTACCCGCAGGCAGTGAGAGCTCTCAACTCACAACAACAATCTCTATCTACTTTACTTATACAGACACAGCTTTGCCCTCCTTCTTCTTAGGGTCACTAAACGCACTAGCACTTTGTCTGATTAATTTTCTTACTATTTATTAGCAGTAACTAAGTATTTGTTCTCTGTTTAGATTTAATGTTTTAATTGTATATGTGATGTTGCATTGTCTTGTGTGAGCCAATTCACCAAAATGAATTCCAGGCGATGTGGGTCGTTCTGGCAAAAATAAAGACTTGACTTGACTTGACTTGACTTGACTATGAGCGCAAGAGGCCTTTGTGAGAGATATGACAAAGGTAGTCCAAAAAATTTCCCTGCGCTCTAGGGACTCGTCCTCCTAGTATGTGGCAGTGGGGCCCCTAGGCTACCAGGATACGAAGTTTGGGGCTCCTCGGACCCCCCGGGGCCGAGCAGTAGCCGGGGACACGTGCAACTTATTGCATGCGTTTTCATAGGTGGTTCGTGGACAGCGGACCAAAAGGTCCGTTTGGCCCGGAATTGTCATCCACGCCTCTTCAGGGGCCCCCGGGGCCGTGCCTAGAGCCTCGTGTCCCTTCGACCCGTTTTGGTGCTTAATTGGCCCACTTGTCCACGAACAGCCTACATTAAATAGGTTGCAGGACGGACGTCTGGAAAGCAGGGGTCACAAGGTCGCAGGGGCTCCAAATTCGGCACGGTGGTAGTCCAGGGGCCCCTTGGTCAGGATCCTTGACATCAGGGTCCTAGGTGGGCCCCGAGTCTGTTTTTTAACCCTAACCTAACTTTTCAATGGGCCCTTTGGAGAAGGCCTTTCTGTCTATGAGCGCAAGAGGCCTTTGTGAGAGGTTTTGACAAAGGTAGTCCAAAAAATGTCCCTGCGCTCTAGGGACTCGTCCTCCTAGTATGTGGCAGTGGGGCTGCCTTCGACCCGTTTTCGTGCTTAATTGGCCCACTTGTCAACGAACAGCCTACATTAAATAGGTTGCAGGACGGACGTCTGGAAAGCAGCGGTCAAAAGGTCGCAGGGGCTCCAAATTTGACACGGTGGTAGTCCAGGGGCCCCCGGTTCAGGGTCCTAGGTGGGTGCAACTTTTTTCCCTGAACTCTAGAGACCTGTCCTCCAGGTATGTGTTAGTGTGGACCCTAGGCTACCAGAATGCAAAGTTTGGGGCCCCTGGGACGAACTGTTGAAAAATAGGCTCCTAGGTGGATGAATAGGCTGTTTGCGGGACGTGAGGAAGACCACGGTGAAGAGTAGTCCGTTTAGGCACTCCGTGGACCAATTGGTGAAAATAGGCTCCTAGGTGGACAAATAGGCTGTTCGTGGGACGTGAGGAAGACCCCGGTGAAGAGTAGTCACTTAGGTGGCACTTTAGGCGCCCTGTGGACGAATTGATGAAAATAGGCACCTAGGTGGACGAATAGGCTGTTTGTGGGACGTGAGGAAGACCACGGTGAAGAGTAGTCCGTTTAGGCACTCCGTGGACCGATTGGTGAAAATAGGCTCCTAGGTGGACGAATAGGCTGTTCGTGGGACGTGAGGAAGACCCCGGTGAATAGTAGCCACTTAGGTGGCACTTTAGGCGCTCTGTGGACGAATTAATGAAAATAGGCACCTAGGTGGACGTATAGGCTGTTCGTGGGATGTGAGGAAGACCCCGGTGAAGAGTAGTCACTTAGGTGGCACTTTAGGCGCTCTGTGGACGAATTGATGATAATAGGCACCTAGGTGGACGTATAGGCTGTTCGTGGGACGTGAGGAAGACCCCGGTGAAGAGTAGTCACTTAGGTGGCACTTTAGGCGCTCTGTGGACGAATTGATGAAAATAGGCACCTAGGTGGACGAATAGGCTGTTCGTGGGACGTGAGGAAGACCACGGTGAAGAGTAGTCACTTAGGTGGCACTTTAGGCGCTCTGTGGACGAATGAATGAAAATAGGTGCCTAGGTGGACGAATAGGCTGTTCGTGGGACGTGAGGAAGACTATGGTGGGTTCTGGTCATTTAGGCTGCGAGGTGGACGAATGGGCACTTCGTGGACGCCATCCCACAACCTATTCGACGCCCGTCCGAACACCCCGACCGACACCCCGAACTGCAGCATTTTGCAACTCCCCCGGGAGGGACTTTGGGGGCCCCTGGAGGGGCCCCAGGGGGGTCTAGGGGTGGGGGACAGAGCCCCAGGTCACCAGGGGGCGTGGGCCGAGGGACCCAGGGTGGCCCCGGGCCCCCCAAAAATCATCTAGGGGGCGGCGCGCAGCGTCCACGAACCACCTAGCCACGTAGCGTCTAGTAAGCTACGCGACGGACGCAGGTGCCCTAAGGGGAGTAAGAACTCTAGCGGCTGCATTTTGCACTAACTGAAGCTTGTTTATTGAGGATGCAGGACAACCAGCTAATAAAGCATTACAGTAATCTAGTCTCGAGGTCATGAATGCATGAACTAACTTTTCTGCACCAGAAACAGATAGCATGTTACGTAGCTTAGCAATGTTTCTAAGGTGGAAAAAGGCTGTTCTTGTAACATATGAAATATGATTTTCGAAAGTCAAGTTGCGGTCTAGCATAACACCCAGGTCTTTTACTGTAAAAAAAAAAAAAATCATACTCAATTTTCAATTACTGGGGTCAAATTGATAACAGGAGGGTTAAAATCTCTAAAGTGTTGAGATTCAATCAAATGAACTTATGTTTAGTGCCTTCATTGATAAAGGTTTGCATATATTTCATTCTAAAAGTGTACATATTATGCACTAAACGTTTTCAGAGTACATCAGAACCTGTGAAAAATTCCCTTTAAAATTTTAGTCAGCTGAAGATTGTATGCACATGCATCTCCTCCTCAAAATAACCAGTGGTCTGTTGCATGAAGCCGGTTTCAGTTGCTAACCAGGTACATTTTAAATTGATTTGAACAAACTCTGGGTTTTTTTGCTAAAGAAGGTGGATTGGGTTTTAGCGGGTTTTATTGCTATGGTAACTTACGCTACATGCTACATCAGTTATGGTAAACGGAAGCTCAAGCATGTTCGCTTCAGTCCTGCTATGGCCAAGAGGGCTGTCTTCACCTTTTATGCATTGTCTGTCCTGCATATGTGGAAGAAGCACATGTTGTCTGCCGATCCAGAGACCGTTCAGGTAACTGTCCAGCCCGGGGCCTTGGCCGCTGGTCCCGTCCGGCCCGGGGCCTTCGCCGCTGGTCCCGTCCATCCCGGAGCCTTCACCGCTGGTCCCATCCAGCCCGGGGCCTTCGCTGCTGGGTCCGTCCAGCCCAGAGCCTTCACCGCCATGGCCGCCCGATGGGTCTTCACCGCCCTGGCCGCCCGATGGACTGGCTGATGTGCCCTGGCAGCCCGATGGACTGTCTGCTCCACTCTGGTCACCTGTTAAGCCATCCATTTCTGTTCTTGTTCCCTTCCATGGACCTGGCCCCCATCCCTCCCCCTGATCCTCCACCATTCCACCTCCCTCCTGGGGCCTGTACCATGAAGGTAGCTGAACAAACTCGGAGTTACAGGATTAGTTTTGAGTTGACAAAACCAAACCGATGCAATCAGGCTTTATTGGTACCATGACGCAGCTCATCAACTTTCTCTGTCAACTCAGGCTTTGATCTTAAAGGGGGGGTGAAATGCTGTTTCATGCATAGTGAGTTTTTTACACTGTTAAAGAGTTGGATTACCATGGTAAACATGGACAAAGTATCAAAAATGAAGTTGTAAGTTTGATGGAGTATTTCTGTTCCAAAAATACTCCTTCCGGTTTGTCACAAGTTTCGGAAAGTTTTTTTCGAATACGTAACTACGTGACGTCAGAGTGGGCGGAATTTCCTTATACGGGTCTTAAGAGCACTTCTCCCGGAAGTGCGCGTGCGTAGCAGTAGCCTAGAGCGTACGAGAGCGTTCATCAGAGCGCTGTGCTCTGCTGCGTTGCAATCAAAACAATGGCACCAAAAAGTGTGTTTTTGGTTGCCAGGGCAAGACAACACTGCACAAATGTCCAAAGAACCCAGAGTTAAGGGACCTGTGGATGGATTTTGTTTTTCCAGAGCAGCAACGGAGTTGCGCAAGTGTTTTTGTTTGTTCCCTTCATTTCGGCGGTAGGTGCTAATAGTTTTATAAACAAGGCACAGTTCGACGATTTGCAGATCGCCTAATACTTAAAGATGGAGCAGTCCCAATGATAAAGGTTCACGGAACCGCAGGCGGTGAGTAAAACTGCTTCAAATGTCTATGTGTTGTTAACTATCGGCGTGTAAGCTAAGCACAGCAAGTAAACAACATGATCATGTACAGTTAATGTATCGATGGAGCATGCTATGTATGGTGTGTGTGTGTTTGTGTGTTTAAATACAGTTGTTTAGCTGGCCACTGTAGGTGTCAGTTTGTTTATTGTAAAACTAAATCATGTCCTCATAAACCACCAGTCTGTCTGTTTACAACACACGCAAAAGCTTCGCGCGCTCCCGCCCACACGGCACGCCTCCACCCGCTCGGGTTTTTCCGGAAAGACTCGGTACAGCCTATTTTTCTTTTATAAATATAATAAAACTAAAGACTTTTTGGAGATATGAAGGATGCAATACTACTCTATAGGTACTCAAGATTAACATGAGATTGAGTGAAACTGAGTATTTCACCCCCCCTTTAAGCTATGATTACTCCACGAGCGCGTGCACATACCAAAGTGACGTTGGCACCGAACAACCAATCGCGTTCGATATGGATAGAGCGAGAGCGATCTTTTCTTTCCGCGGAGGAGCAAGAGATAATCATTCAGAATTACGATGAATTTAAATATGTAATACAAGCTCGAAACAATACGGTCTCTGCTGCCAAAGCAATGTTGGAGAAAGATTGCTGATTGTGTTAATGTGTAAGCTAAATAAATACGTTCTTTATTCATGTAAAATTATGTATATATAGGCTATGAATGTATGTGTGTGTGAAATATAGCCTATATTTTTATAATATATAAAAAGTGCATGTATATACTAATAAATATTAATATTCATTGATTTTTAGATGCAACTCCAAACGTTCTTGGCAGCTGATAAAGACAAAATATAAAAATATAATTCAAAGTAGCCTAGTAAGTATTTACACACAACCTTTTATAATTTTTTTATTAACACTTGTTTGAGGCAAACCGAAAAAAGAGTGAAAACCAGAAAACCAGTGGAGGGCCACTCCTCCAGAATACACTGAGTTGGCTCTGATAGGAATAAGTGACGGCCGATTATGGATGGGATTACAGATGCTGTACAATCTGCCCCTGGTGCTGGCTCCTCTAAGCAAGTAACACTGGGTACGTGTGCGATACATTAATATTTTAAGTTTTAAACATGGCTTACTGTATGTTCTGCAGTAGAGGGAAATGCAGTGTCCCTGTTGAAGCCAGCACACACACACAGTCTCCCACACAGAGGTCAGTATGATAACAGAACACCAGAAACATATTGGCCTACTTTTATTTATCAGGGAGGAGGAAATGATGAAGACACTCTGTCTGTGTTCTGGGACAGTTGCTGAGGTGAATGCACTGGGCTTTTTATTAAGGCAAACATTTGAATGTGTGGCATAAAACAGGGACTGGCCCAAGTTACACATCTCTTTTATTGTAGGATTTTTCACAACCTGTCCCAGAAACTGAAGCCTCTACCTCAACAGGCTTCAAAAGAAATGTGAACAAGGTAACGATTTAAAACCCTTGACATAATTATAGGTGTTTGTCAAGGAACTTTTTGTGATTAGCTGTTGATATTGTTGATATTGTTGATTAGCCTCCCAAAAACTTGTAATGATCATGTTTGTGGTGGAATTATGTTTCAGGTGGAAACAAACTCAGTCAGGGCCCTTTACAAAAGGAGCCTATGGAGCTAGACTGCACACTAAAGGAGCCTATAGAGCTAGACTGCACACTAAAGGAGCCTATAGAGCTAGACTGCACACTAAAGGAGCCTATAGAGCTAGACTGCACACTAAAGGAGCCTATAGAGCTAGACTGCACACTAAAGGAGCCTGACTGTGAGCTGAGGAGGCTCCACATTTAAAAAATAAACGCAACAGCTAGATTAAACTGATCTCAGTATGTGAACTTATTTAACCAAGTAACACTTTAGCATGAATATTTATTAATGCAACTTTCTATTGTTTTCTTCCCCCAGAAGAAAAAAATGGTTTTACTAACACATGAGGGTCATGATAGGGGGTTCTCTTACGAGAGTATCTCTCGTACTGCGTAATATCTTACGCTATGGGGAAACACTCTTTCCTCGAGATATTGAAGCCAAAAATTATCCTTAATTTTTTTAATCATGCAAAACGCTTTTGCAGCAGCAAGCAGACAAGGGCGAAACAGCTCGCGCGCCCATTGGCTGCCTCGCTGGAAAAGCTGCAGCCTATCGAGTGAAGGCACTGCGTGACGTAATGACGAATGAAGACGCTTCGCGCTCATTTCGTCATGTCCCGCCAGTATAGGCGTGGTCTCACCCTATAAATACCCCTCGATAGCTGTATTTCTCTGATTTTTTCATTCTTCACGCGAAGCTCACGCATCGCGGGATCCAGAGTGAGAAGCCGCGCCGTTGACTTGTAGCCTTCTCAGCGGGACGTGCCATCTTCTGAAGTCGCTGGCCCAGCCGCCTTCAACTGCCGTACCTGCTGCGCTTTCCGGCGTACTATATCCTTTACTCTGTCACTGTGTGTGTGTGTGTTTGCTTACGTGACGCAACACCCATTATATGTTCTAAAAGAGCTGCGTCTTTTTAAAGATGCCTTTCTGTGGCTCGTGCCGCTCTCAACTCAGCGATGAGGACCGTCACGTCATCTGTGTGTCCTGCCTGGGTCATGAGCACGCTGCTATCGCGCTCGCGGATGGTGGATGCCCGCACTGCGAACTTCTGCCTATGGCGACTCTGCGGACTCGCCTGGCGTCGTTCTCTGAACCCGCGTCCCAGCCGTCTGTGCCGCGCCGTAAGAAGCGTCGCGCCCAGCGCGCTCCCGAGCCTTCTCCAGCCCGCCAAAGCTCGCCGGTGCGCCCGCCTGCTTCGCCGGCTTCACCTGAGTCGCTCCCGGACGGACAGCGCCCGCCGTCTGCCGCCGCTTCCGTTCCCGAGCTGGACGAGCCTGCCGAGGTATGCTCTCTTGTGGCTTCCGATAGCGAGGATTGGGCGAGCTCTGTGGACCTCCCCCCCGCTGACGTGTCTAGCCAACCCTCTGTGAGGAGACCCGGCATTGAGGCTGAGCTGATGCGTCTGCTCACCCAGGCCGTAGAGAGCATCGGCCTCGAGTGGGAGGCGCCCGCCTTGCCGCCGCGCAACAGACTCGACGGGCGCTTTCTCAAGAAAGACGAAGCCCCGTCTAAGTCTAGGGCCGCCCCCTTCCTCCCTGAGCTCCACGACGAAGTCGCTAAGTCATGGACCGCCCCGTTCTCCGCCAGACTGCGCACTTCCACTTCTGCGGCCTTCACTTCTGTCACCGGCGCGGGAGATAAAGGATATCTCTCCATTCCTCCTGTCGAGGCGGCGGTCGCGTCGCATCTCTGCCCGCCCTCTGCGGGACGGCGCGCGCAGACGACGCTCCCCTCTAAAGCCTGCCGGGTGACTTCATCGCTGCACGGACGTGCTTACACAGCCGCTGGACAGGCGGTCTCAGCGCTGCATACGATGGCGATCTTGCAGATCTACCAGGCCGACCTTCTCCTTAAACTGGACGAGGAAGGCCCGGGTGCGATCAACGTGGCGGATTTACGAGGCGCTACGGACCTTGCTCTACGCGCCGCTAAAGCCGCTGCTCAGGCCATGGGGCGGAATATGGCCTCTCTCGCCGTTGCTGAGAGACATCTGTGGTTGACGCTGTCTGAGATGACGGAAGCTGAGCGCTCTGTATTCCTCGACGCGCCCATTTCCCCTGCGGGCCTCTTCGGATCTGCCGTCAAGGATTTCGCGGACAGATTCTCGGAGGAGCAGAAGACTTCGCAGGCCATGAAGCACTTCCTTCCGAAGCGCTCGAGCTCCGCTGCAGGTCGCTCTAAGCAGCCGTCTGCTCGCAGCTCGCAGCCTCGGCCTGCATCGCCCGCAGCCGCCGCTACACAGCGCCGCCAGGCCCGGGATCAGAGACCGCGCTCTCGCTCTGCTGGACGCCGCCCCGCTCAGCGCGGGCCTCGGCCGAAGATTGAGCTCAAGCCCGAGGCCTCGAAGCTTTCCTAGCCACTCTAAGAAAGCGACGGTGTTCGGAGCCCGCTGCGGCCGGCTCCCCACCGAAAAGATTCGCTCGTTCAGTTCCTTGCGAAGTGACTGTGCCAGTGTATTTAGCAGTGAAGCAGCCGGTGTCTCAGCCCGCTTGCCTGCACAAAAAAGCCGTTTTCATGGCTACCCAGATAAATCCAATAAAGAGTGTATTTTCTGGTATGCCGGCCACGGCCGATGGTGTTATGAGTGTTGTAAGAATGCCCACGCCCCAGTGCCCATTCCCACACCCAGACACAGCCCGCCACGGTGCGAGGCGAGCACACATAAATCTGACTCAGGTCGATTGTGCAAACAATGTAGCGATTGCGCCCATACAATGCCCGCTCACGCTGCATGCCCCGTGTCCCTTGGTTTCTGTAAAAACGAAACCAACACACAATCTATCGGCTCCGGCCGAAAGCGTGCACAGTGCTGTAGATGTGCCCGTAGGTTTGCGCCCACATCCTCCCGCAAGCACGCCGAATCCCACGGGATTCGCCCCGCTCACTCTCGTTATGCGTCCCGCCATAGAGATTGTGAGCGCGGCCAGACTGCCCGCTGTGCCCAGCGCGCCCCCCGCCTCGAACGCTGTAAACACGGCGTCGTGTTCCCAGGGTACCGGGGCTCTCGAGCCGTTGCCAGGTCACGGCCAGAGCCCGGTCTGCATCCTACCCCTAGCTACTCGCGCAGAAGCGTGGTCGAAGCTACCCGGGGTATCAGACTGGGTGCTGAACACTATAAAGAGAGGCTACTCGCTACAATTCGCACGACGTCCACGCCGTTGTACGGCGCCCGTCGAGACTTCGGTGAAAAACGAAGTATCTCATCTACTTCGAGCCGAGATAGCGAAACTACTGAGCAAAGGGGCCATAGAGCCCCTTTCTCAGGCTCAGAGCGAAGGGGGCTTATACAGCAGATATTTTCTGGTACCGAAAAAAGATGGGGGCTTCAGACCCATTCTAGATCTGAGACAGCTGAACAAAGCGCTTGTGAAGCGCCAGTTCAGGATGCTTACGACCAGGAAAATCCTCGCGCAAGTGCGCCAAGGGGACTGGTTTATGTCGATAGATCTGAAAGACGCGTATTTCCAAATACAAATAGCGTCCCATCACAGGCGATTCTTGAGATTCGCGTTCGAGGGCCAGGCTTATCAATACACAGTCCTGCCGTTCGGCCTGTCTTTGGCACCCCGTACATTTACGAAGTGCATGGACGCGGCTCTCGCGCCCCTGAGACTTCAGGGCATGCGAGTTATGAACTACTTGGACGATTGGCTGATTCTAGCTCGATCACGGTCAGAGCTCATAGAACACAGGGCCACAATGCTCGAGCATCTCGAGACACTGGGCCTGACGGTCAACTGGGAAAAGAGCCTGCTGTGTCCCAGCCAGAGAATTTCTTTCCTGGGAACAGTGTTAGACTCGCTTTCCATGACGGCACGCCTGTCACCGGAGCGCGTACTAAGTATTCAGCGCGTCGCGGAATCCTTCCGCCACGGCTCCATAGTCCCGCTCAGACGGTTTCAGAAATTGCTGGGCCTGATGGCCTCAGCATCCCATGCACTCCAGCTGGGCCTGCTTCGCATGCGCCCGCTGCAGTGGTGGCTGAAAGCACGGGTCCCGCCCCGGGCATGGTCCACGGGCAGGTGTCGCCTCAGGGTCGACCAAAGGTGCGTTTCGGCTCTGGAACCCTGGAAAGTAACCAGCTGGTATCAGTCTGGTGTGAGTCTGGGGACCGCCTCAAGGGTGAAAGTGGTGTCTACGGACGCCTCCACCACGGGGTGGGGAGCGCTGCTCGAGGGCAGACCGTTGGCTGGCCTATGGTCAGAGCGGGAGAAGCTCCTTCACATAAACTGCTTGGAATTGATAGCAGTCGACAAAGCGCTGCGGCGCTTCTGTCCCCTGGTGAGGGGCCACCACGTCTTGGTCCGATCGGACAACAAGTCAGTGGTGGCGTACATAAATCGCCAGGGCGGCCTCAGGTCCGCACGCCTTTGCAGGCTGACGGAACCCCTCTTGGTCTGGGCCCAGCGCAACCTACTTTCTTTGAAAGCGGCGCACGTGCCTGGGCACCTGAATACGGGTCCAGACATGCTGTCCAGAGACAACGTCCTGACAGGAGAATGGTCGCTGCACCCGCAGACGGTCCAGCTCCTGTGGGAAACGTTTGGCAGAGCGCAGGTGGACCTGTTCGCGTCCCGCGAGAACGCTCACTGCCCAGTATTCTTCTCAAAGCGCAGGGACGCGCTGGCCCATACTTGGCCCAGCGGTCCCCTGTACGCTTTTCCCCCGGTCTCGCTCCTGCCACAGGTGTTGGAGCGGATCAGGGAAAATGGATGCCCAGTGCTGCTTGTGGCTCCGCTCTGGACGAACCAGGCTTGGTTTCCGGTCCTGATGCGGATGACCAGCACTGCCCCGTGGCCTGTACCGTTGAGGAGAGATCTCCTCTCTCAGGCAGAGGGCTCGATTTGGCATCCTCACCCAGAACTGTGGTCCCTGCACGCATGGGCCATCAACGGGTACCCGCTAGCCTCCCAGAAGGAGTGCTAAACACGATCGCACAGGCTAGAGCTCCGTCTACCAGACGGCTCTATGCCTCGAAATGGTCGGTGTTCTCTACTAGGTGTCGAGCCCGTGGCTTTTCACCCGTGGACTGCGGGGTTGAGGAAGTGCTTGCCTTCCTTCAGGAGCTGATGGATAAGGGAAGAACCCCATCCACACTCAAAGTGTACGTGGCGGCCATAGCAACGTTTGCTAAACCTGTGTCTGGCCAGTCACTGGGGAAAAACGACTTAGTCGTGCGTTTCCTACGAGGGGCTCGGAGAATGAATCCTCCCAGGCCCCCTTCAGTCCCGGCTTGGGACCTTTCCACGGTCTTGGAGGCCATGAAAGGCGCCCCGTTCGAGCCGATCCAGCTGTCGGATATGAGGCACCTGTCCCTTAAGACGGTGTTTCTATTGGCTCTCGCTTCAGTGAAGCGTGTAGGGGACTTGCAGGCGCTTTCTGTAAGCGCGTCATGTCTGGAGTTTGGGCCTAACGACTCAAAGGTCGTACTCAAACCGAGGCACGGCTACGTGCCGAAATCCCTCAATACACCGTTTAGGGCCCAGGTGATTTCCCTGTCAGCCCTTCCGGTTCTCGATGAGGAGAGGGACGCGAGTCTCCTTTGCCCTGTCAGGGCGTTAAGGGCTTATGTGTCCCGCTCGGCTGGGTTCAGGCAGACCGAGCAGCTTTTCGTTTTGTTTGGCGGCCGTTCTAAGGGACTCGCCGCCTCAAAACAGAGCCTATCCAGATGGATAGTGGATGCCATAGCGCTGGCTTACACTTCCAAGGGCCTACGGTGCCCATTGGGTGTCAAAGCGCACTCCACGAGAGGCGTGGCCTCGTCGTGGGCATGGTATAGCGGGGTCTCCCTGCAGGATATCTGTACGGCTGCGGGCTGGGCCTCGCCGTCGACATTTATCAAGTACTATAACCTGGAGGTGCCCGCCCTACAAGCTAAGCTTTTGGCGGTCTGAACTTCGGGCTTATTGGCCGCCAATGCGGCTATGTTGCCCTTACGGGTCAGTGTCCCTACGGGACTTTATAAAGGAGTGATGCTTTAGCCTCTCCTCCTCTACTCTATGTGAGTTATGGTGATTATGCACTAGATGTGCCCCGGGCTTTGCCCCGGGACTCTGGTGTTGGATCCCTGTCCGCACGGCGTTTTGTATGGGGTCCCCATAGCGTAAGATATTACGCAGTACGAGAGATACTCTCGTAAGAGAACGTACTCGGTTACTAACGTAACCTCGGTTCTCTCTAGAGAGGGAACGAGTACTGCGTATCTTGCCGTGCGTGAACTATGCTCTGGTTCGCTTCGGTGTACAAAATCAGAGAAATACAGCTATCGAGGGGTATTTATAGGGTGAGACCACGCCTATACTGGCGGGACATGACGAAATGAGCGCGAAGCGTCTTCATTCGTCATTACGTCACGCAGTGCCTTCACTCGATAGGCTGCAGCTTTTCCAGCGAGGCAGCCAATGGGCGCGCGAGCTGTTTCGCCCTTGTCTGCTTGCTGCTGCAAAAGCGTTTTGCATGATTAAAAAAATTAAGGATAATTTTTGGCTTCAATATCTCGAGGAAAGAGTGTTTCCCCATAGCGTAAGATATTACGCAGTACTCGTTCCCTCTCTAGAGAGAACCGAGGTTACGTTAGTAACCGAGTACGTTATTATGTAGGTTTTGCTGTCCCAATTCAAATTAACAGTGTTTTACTGTACCAAATTTAACTAGCTTTCCTCAAAGCGCTGACACAACATACTCACGGAAAGTAGATTGTTATCTGTTAATTTTACTATTAATTTAAAGATTCATCTCACAGAAAATAATAATTTCACATGTTCACATAATCTCTACCTGAACATTAAGGCTGTGAAAGGACTTTCTATTAACATATTAATCTGCCTCATGTTCTCCTAGAGAAGTGGAGATTGCAACATGTGTTCAGGGTATTGCTCCAATGACTCTGAATAAGATTAACCGAATAAAAAAAAAAGATTTAAAATAATGCTTAACATGTACTGTATTGTATAGTACATTTGTGAAATTTGCTTTTTGAAAGAAAAAAAAAAACATGATGTCACCCTATCAATATATTTTACCGGCAATTTTATAAAAACCCTCTCTTATGGACATGGTCAATAAATGTCTGGGGAACACTATTAATGTACTTCTGCAGACGCCGTTTTCTCTAAACGCAAACCTGTGATAAAAGCTGATGATGTTCACATGCGCATTAAGAATTTATTATATAGTTATGTGCGTTTGAATATATGTGCGTAGGTTTGTAATTCGCTACAAACCATGCCTAAACAAACTACATGTGTTGCCTACAAATTTTGATGCAGAATTTTATTTTATAGGAAAACCTCGGGGTAAACAAAGACACTAAATTAGCGTAGATGCCATTCTTCTTATGATGTAACGAGTACATCAGGATTTAAGGGAAGTGTTCCTGGTTCCGGCTGACCTAATCTATGCAGCCTAACATTTAATTATAGAAGTCGATAATGTATTATGTGAATGCTAGGTCAAAGAGATGTGTTTTAGTCTAGCTTTAAACTGACAGACTGTATCTGGTTCCCGGACAATGTTAGGAAGATTGTTCCAAAGTTTTGGTGCTAAATAGGAAAATGATCTACCGCCAGCAGTTGATTTTGATATTCTAGGTAATATCAACTGGTCAGAATTTTGAGATCGCAATAGACGTGAAGGACTATAATGCGTCAAGAGCTCGCTCAAGTACTGGGGAGCTAAACCATTTAGTGCTTTGTAAGTAATCAGCAATATTTTAAAATGTATTGTCACGTGTTTAGTCTGTGTTTCTGTATTTGGGTTCATGTTTAGTGGTCATGTGTTTAGTCTTGTGGTTTTGTATGCTCTTGGTTAATTGTTCCCTGTCTGTTAATACTCTTCCCAGGTGTTTCCCATTGACCACACCCTCTCGTTATCATGTTAGCTTATTTAAGCCTGTGTGTCTTGTGTAGTCTTTGTGAGTGCTTAATGTTTGTGAGCTGGTTGTTCTGTTCTAACCTTGTTTCTGAGTTCATGTTTCTGTAGTTTGATTTTGTATGTTTAATAAATAGCCTACTGCAAATGGATCCTACTTTCTTGTTCACCTCAACCGGCCGTGACAGAAGTAGTGATGGGCAGATCGAGGCTTCGTGAAGCACTCCTCACTGTGCATAGTTATTTTGGTCCTGCAAAATGAATATTAATAAAATAAATCAAGCCACAATGTCTCACTTTTTTACATATTTTTATTCAAAAATATTAATTTCTCTGCCGTGGAAGGACTTAGCCTACTTCTTTTTTTACAGATAATTTCTCCAGCCTTTGAAAAAATCCTCTCACAAGGGACACTTGTTGCTGGCATGCAAAGATATTTTTTAGCTAGGACATACAAATGAGGAAAGATTACTGCTCTCTCTTTCCAGTAAGTTAGTGGATCATGAGTTCTGGGCAAATACACATCGTTGATGTATTTTTTCACTTCCACTGTGGCATCAGCTGTAGCATTGTGTATCATCTGGGTTTGATGGATACGAGTATCAAAAAGTTCCCATAAACTGTCCTGTAGGCTACTGGTGTTGATGTTGATGGTGATGGGTCTGATGTTGACATTTCTGGCTCTGAATAAAAATTAAAACAGCAATTAGTAACAAATGCTAAACTGACGGCATATATGAAGTATATATTACATGAATCAGATCACATAACATAACACAGACTGAAACTGCTCACCAGGATTTGTGTTTGAACGCATCAGTGAAGCACTGTCAGTGTCAAATGGCAGGATGAGTGCTCCTCAAATGGCGCATCATGGATGATGTATTGTTGCAGTAGGCGAGCTGCCGATCACAATACACACATCTCACTTTATTTGGGGTTTCTAAATGGAAATGCTCCCACACCACAGATGTACGGCATCTCTTCTGGAGAGCCTCCATTTTATCTATCTATCCAGATATGTATATCTCTAATCTATGTAATTAGATATATGTATCTACAATCTATCTATATATTTAGATATGTATATGTAGCACCCGTACAACCACTCTATGAATTACTTACGTGAGAATGGAGGGTGCTTGGGTTCGATGTAGTTCAGGTGGGTACCACGAAGGTGCACCTAGTAAGTGTATAATGAGTTGTAAAACTGTTAACAATAAAATATTTAAAAATAATGAGACCCAGAGATGATGGTTAGTTTAGCAAAAAAATAGGGTAAAACCCTGGTTTAATTGGATAACAGAACTTGACAAATAAAATGTAAAAGCTTTTCTCCAAAACTCAATATTAGAGAATATACAAAATAAATAACCAAAAGATTCCCCAAACACTTAAATAATAGCCCCTTTAAAGTTAGCTAGAAACACCAATAGTTTCAAATCACATATTACTCCAAAATAAGTGATCTAAAAGTTCCCCTCCTTTATCTCTTTCCTCACAATTGAGAATACACAGAGAACTTTACAATAAACAAAAAAAACACTAACAAGTGTCCTGAAACCAGTCTAAGCAAATGCAGTGGTGGGCGCACTCACACACACATTCACACTCGGTCCAGTTTACTCACAGTAACGTTTTGAACGAAGAAAAAATTATGTTGCAGGCCTGTTTTGGTCTTGCAAAACATTGGGTGCGTTGAACGGACACTTGCAAAACATTGAGTGCGTGGAAAATACCTCAGTACACCGGATCAGATGCGGTGCGATTAACCGACAGCCCCGCCCAGCATTCGCGCTATCTCGGCTACCTCCGATCACGGCTCCCGCTCCTTCTCTCCCGCTCCGTCAGACGGGTCTCCGGCTTCGTTTCTCACTCAGTCTCTCGGCTCACAAACATCCCGAGTCCGCGGTCCTCTTCTCTCAGCTTCCCGCTCCGTTTCGTCGGCGGTTACGGCACTTTCTCGCGTCTTATCTTTTCCTTCTTCTCGTGTCAGTGTCCCGTGCTCCACACGATTACCACGAGGAGAAAAAAACTTCAACCACTTCCTCACACATGTCTCTCTCCAGGTCACGTGTACATCTGCAGCCAAACACTATTGACTATACAGCGCGAATACCCAAATGACCAATAAAATTAGTAACATAAAAACAGTAAGAATAAAATAATAAAAGGCTATCTGCATAAAACCTCTGGTATTATTATTTAGCTAAATAATATAAACTTTAGTTTTAATTACTGTCATGAAATAAAATGACCAAATATCGCTCTCCTTTTAATTATGTAAAATGAATTTCTATTTCCTTATTTAGAAATCAGGTGTCTCCTATTATTTATTTCAAAGTAAATAAACGTTTACTTTTTTAATAGTCATGTACTCGTTTTTGAGAATAAGAGACATTAATTATCACCCACCCGGTTCCCATTACCTTTAATAGCCAAGTTTACCACTGGGCTACACTCTCCCCCTTCTAGAACATTTTGATGCCCTCATCAAAATAAACCTTAGAGGACTCTAATAGTCTTAAAGTCAAGGGTAGAAGCAAGATTAGAACAAGTGAAACACAACGCCATGGGGTGGCACCAGAGAGTTTGACATATACTGCTTCGGGAGTCTCCGTAGAGTCCACTTCCCACTAACACTCCACGGCTTAGGACTGTCACAGGGTATTCACAGGGCTTGCCAAGTTCATCGTAGCTCAGCTTGACCACTGGACGTATGACTCTTTTTGAACGCTCAACTTGTTCAATCTCAGCTGGAGTGTCTGAATAGGGGTTGACAGCTGCTCCCTCTTCTAGAACGTTGACTTCTTGATCAGCGTTGGGAGGCAGGTTTGGAAGATCATTGACCATCGGCTCAATCTCAGCCGGGTCTTGAGCTTGTCTTTCAGGTTCGGTGACGATTGGCTTGGATTGCTTTGTGGAAAGTTCTGGACATGTTAGCAACTTGTCCCAGTCTAAATCAACAGGTCTTGGCAGGTATACTTCGTCGTACTCTAATTCTGAGGACACGTCTTCATCGTGGTTGTTTGTCTGTACCAGTTCTTTTGTCATTTGATGACATGCTCTGGTCACCGGTCTTTGTTGTGGCCCCACTTCCATGTCGTCAACAGGGATTCTCACAAGGTAACCAATGGGTAACAGGTGATTACGATGAATAGTCTTTTCAGCTCCCATGCCGCTCTCTGGCTTGATCTTGTAGACAGGTAAGTTGGGTAGCTTCTCCGTAACGATATATGGTGAGGATCGCCACTTGCATTTCAATTTATGCTTTCCGGTGACCCCAAAGTTTCTCAGCAGCACCCTGTCGCCTTTGTCAAGGACTTGTTCTTTGACGTGCTTGTCATGTGCTTTTTTGTTTCTTTGGTGGTTCTTGTCTGACGATTCCGTTGCAAGACTGTAGGCTCTTTGGAGATCTTTCTTGAGCTTGGCAACATAATGATGGTAGGACTTTGTCGTTTGGTTGTCCTCTGTCACGCCAAAGCAGATGTCTACTGGTAAGCGAGCTTCT
Organism: Chrosomus eos; assembly: GCA_036326025.1. Lineage (NCBI taxonomy): Eukaryota > Metazoa > Chordata > Actinopteri > Cypriniformes > Leuciscidae > Chrosomus > Chrosomus eos. The sequence continues at coordinate 46,656,823 of CM070818.1, read as the reverse complement.
CTGCCGAACATTAGCAGGTAAGGCGAATAACCAGTTGCGTCATTTTGAGAACAGTTGTAGGCGTGGACCAACTGACTGATCTTTTGACTCCATTTTTGTTTTTGTTTTGGATCGAGTGTGCCAAGCATTGACAAGAGCGTACGATTGAATCTTTCCGGTTGCGGATCTCCCTGAGGGTGGTAAGGCGATGTTCTTGACTTACGAATACCCAGCATCATCAGAAGGTCTTGGATCAGTTTGCTTTCAAAATCGCGGCCTTGATCCGAATGTATGCGGGCAGGGAGTCCGTAACGTACAAAGTAGCGCTCATACAGTATCTTGGCAACAGTGGTCGCCTTCTGGTCTTTGGCTGGAAAAGCCTGGGCATATCGAGTAAAGTGGTCTGTCACTACAAGGATGTTGGCGAAACCTTGAGAGTCTGGCTCAAGTGACAGAAAATCAATACAGACGAGGTCTAGAGGTCCTTGGCTGGTGATCTGTTTTAAGGGAGCAGCTCTCTGAGGAAGGGCTTTGCGAGTGATGCATCTGCCGCAGTTCTTGATGTACTGCTCAACCTCGACTCCCATTTTCGGCCAATAGAACCGATTTCTGATAAGTTCGATGGTCTTGTCCATGCCCAAGTGACCGGACTCATCATGCAGAGATCTCAGGACCATCGGGACATACTCTCTGGGCAGTACCAGCTGTTTTACCTCAGTTCCATTTTTCTCAACCTTTCTGTAGAGCAAATTGTTTTGAATGAACAGCTTGCTTGCTTCTTTGTTCAACAGGACAGAAGTTGGATTATCGGAGCTGGTGAATGATGGACCACCACAAAGTGACTGTTTGACTGGAGCAATAGTAGAGTCAACATCTTGAGCGGTGACCAGGTCTTTATGACTGAGCTGACTCAGAGAACCGAGATCCAACCGAACTGGGAAGGCGAAACACTCTGGTATACCATCAGGTGACACTCCGAGTGACTCAGCAATAATTGTGGACTCTGTCGGAGTTTCACGGCACTTGATCTGCTTACACAGAGCTTGAACACTTTCAGTCGGTACACTTTGCCAGCCTTCCTCCGTGGTTGAAAGAGGGTTGCGTGACAGGGCATCGGCATCGATGTTGCTGCTGCCAGGCCTATACTGCAGTGTGAAATGGTAAGTGGCGAGTGCTGAGAGCCAGCGGTGACCTGTCGCGTTGAGCTTGGCAGTCGTGAGAATATAAGTTAGGGGGTTGTTATCGGTTCTCACGGTAAACTGGGCTCCATACAAGTAGTCGTGGAACTTGTCTACCACTGCCCACTTAAGTGCCAAAAACTCAAGCTGGTGCACTGGGTAGTTCTTTTCAGAGGCACTCAGCTTGCGGCTTGCGAAAGCAACAGGTCTTAAACCCTCGGGGTACTCTTGGTTGAGGACAGCACCGAGCCCATGAAAACTGGCATCAATGTGAAGTATGTAAGGCTTGGTGGGGTCGGAGAATGCCAGCACAGGTGCATTTGTGAGGCAGTGGATGATCTTTTGGAAGGCCTCTGAACACGACTGGTCCCACCGTTCACCAAAAGGCTCATTAACTTTGTAGTAGGTCTTGTCTGATGAAGAGGTAGACTTTTGCTTCTTTTGGGTGGGAGGATAGCCTTTGCACAGCTCTGTAAGTGGTCGGACGATGATGGAGTAGTTTTTTATAAACCTCCGGTAGTAGCCGCAGAACCCCAGGAATGACTGCAGAGAAGGAAGGTCGATTGGCGTCTTCCACCGCGTCACTGCTTCAACTTTGTCCGGGTCTGTGGCGATACCGTGCTCAGAAACAATGTGCCCGACATAGGTGACTTGTGAGCGACAGAACTGGCACTTGTCGAGGGACAACTTGAGTCCAACTTCTTCAAGACGAGCGATGACTTTGAGGAGTCTTTGCTCATGCTCCTCCAGAGCCTTGCCGAAAACAATGAGGTCGTCAAGATAGACGATGACTTCCAGCATATGCATGTCGCCGACTGCCTTTTCCATGAGTCGTTGAAATGTCGCAGGGGCCCCTGTGATCCCCTGCGGCATCCGCTCAAATTGGAAGAATCCCAAAGGACAGATAAAAGCTGTTTTCTCCTTGTCCTCCTCAGCCATTGGGATTTGATAATAGCCACTGCGCAGATCCAACACCGAAAACCACTTACTGCCGGACAAGCAATCAAGGGCGTCGTCGATTCGGGGTACAGTGTACTGATCTGGGATAGTTCTCCGGTTCAGGGTGCGGTAGTCGACGCACATACGAAGTTGACCATTCTTTTTACGAGCAAGAACAATCGGTGAAGCATATGGACTTCTTGATTCTTTTATGATCCCAGCCGCCAACAAACCTTGCAGGTGACGCCGAAGATCATCCCAATCAGCAGGAGCAATACGTCGAGATCTCTCTCTGTAGGGAGTGTTATCGTTCAGACGGATGTGATGTTCGACCCCTTTGGCCAGACCGACATCCCACTCTTCAATAGAGAACACATGGGGGTGTTTGGCAAGCTTTTGACTCATCCTCTCTTTCCACTCTTTGCTGATGGGTGACTCACTGAAGTCAAACAGAGAAGGATCCATAGCTGGAACAGAGTCGACTTTAGGGTTTGATGCATCTGTCACCATGTCAGCGACGTGAAGGTGAGCAATCACGGTGCCCATTGGAATGGCAGTTTGCTTTAGAGACTCATTTCGCAGGAGCACCAGGAAGTTGTTTGGATCTAGCATCTTGGAGAACAACACAGTTGGCTGGACAAGTACACTGGGAGGAAGAGCAGGTGAGTGGGCTCGTTCAATGATGAGTATACTGTCTCCGATGTCTTGTTTTTCTTTAACTTTGCAGCTAGCAACGTATTCAGTGCCAGGAGGGATGCTGAGAGGACCAGGACCAGACCACTTAACTTCAGCCACAGGCAAGTCTTTATGGCCTTTTATGGTCATCCCTGCAGGAACGGGTAAGTGTTTTTTCTCCTGAACTTGGATTGTGACTGAGTTGACATTCTCTAAGTCTTCTTTCGTTGTTCTGGACTTGAAGGGCTGAACCCCCTTGACGTTTGTGCCGATCAGGACAGGTATAGTCTCAGAACAACGTGGATCAGGGCACACCAGGGCCAGGATAGGAACAGACTTGATTTTGTTGGACTTAGATTTTTGTGGCAGCTCCAACTCTACCTGGATGTAACCTTTGTACGGGTAACTGCTCTCTGACTCACTTAGCCCCCATATTGCTAGACCGGTTACAGAGTTTAGCTGGATGTGTGACAGGTGTTTGGCATACCAGCTGTCAAAGATGATGGTAACTTGGGATCCACTGTCCATCAGTGCGGTGCAGGAGTTGCCATTGATCCTGACCTGAGCAGTGGAGGGCGGTCCCACGAGTCCCTCGGGCAAACTGTGGGTCTGGACATTTACCGAGCTTCTCTTGACACTTGCATTTGTGGTCTTGGTTCTTGTTTCGTTATCAGATTTGCGGTTCTGCTTGGACTTTCTTTGAGCTTGCAGCAGTTTCTGAATAACTTTGGGATAGTTCTCAAGAGAGACACACTTGTTGGCAAAATGCCCGTCTTCACCGCAGCGATAGCAGAAAAAATCACTTGAGTCTCTGGCTGTAGAAGATCTTGACTGCCAGGGTCTTGACTGGGTCTCTTGTGGGCAGGGCTCAGTAGTAGGACTGTACTTGGGCTTGACTGACATGACAGAGACTTGCTTTCGGAGCTTGACAACTTCTTTCTTTAAAGCTTGAACGTTCTTATCTTCTGAGTTCTCTGCCGCCGGAGTGACTGGAAGCAGTGTGTTCGTCGAAAAGTGACTTGACATGGCGGCTGGGGCTGAGAGTTCACTTACTTGTGCTCTGAGTTGGTGTATTTCGGTTTTCAAATCTTTTAACTCTGTTTCAGAGGTCACAGTTGCACTTTTGGTGTAGACGGTTTTGGGTGGATGGAGTCTGCGACGTGAAGCTTCATGCTCCTCCTCCAGGCGTATCTCATTCAGCAGCCCGAGAAAAGTGGGAGGACTGTCTCTGCGGTCTCTCAATCCGAGATTTAATATCATAATGTCAGACCTGATGGCCCCTTTAATGAGTTGGTCAAGACGTGCTTTGTCTGCCGCCGATGACTGGAGTCCACCCTTTTGGACCACTTTATTTAGGACTCTCTCAAGGCGTCTCAGGAACTCAGAGAGTTTCTCGTTGGGGTGTTGACACAACATTCTGAAGGCAAAGTAAAGTTCTTCACCGCTCTCAGGGTTGCCAAATGTGGTCTCGAGAATATCAATGTAGTCCATAGAGGTTGCAGCTGAGTTGTTGAAACGAACAGCTTGGAGGATTTCGAGTGCAGGACCCTTTACACTTTCCATTATCCTCATTTTCTTTTCTCTTTCTGGGCGATCATATTCTTCAATCATAAGTCTGGCTTGTTCAACCCAGTTTTCCAACTGTTCTTCTCCCGGGGGTGTGGGCATGACCCCTGAGAAAGTACGCAGTCTTCTGTAAAGATTGTTGTCACTGTGTGTGGGCTTGCTTGTCATTTGCAGGACATCACCCACTGCTCGAATGATAGCTTCAGGAGTGGACGCTTGCAGTGGGGAAGAAAAACTAGAATCTGGCAGCGGCACATTTTGGCCATCACCGGCTGCCTGAGCTTGGGGTTCTTCCTCCTGCTCAGAAGGTCCAAAGATTCTCCAGGTCTTAGCAGACCCCTCAGGAACAACATCAAGAGGAATGGCGTCTGTATTCACATTCTCCCTGCACTCACATAGCACGGTTAAACTTTGAGACTGTGGGTCATACATTCTTCCTCTCACCCTGACTCTGCCGAGTGCTTTGACAGTCTGCAGCGTTTCTTCAATGAACCCAACTTCAGTTTCCGGAGGTACATCTTTAACCAGCAATGCTTTCACCGGGTCTATGCCTTCTCCAACACACCAGTTCTTCAACTGAGCCATCCCCACGGGTTGTGCGCTTACAGTCACTTATCAGAACTGAATTTGGTAGGTTATAGTTGTAGTTACAGATAAAACTTGATTTACGTTTTCTTGACTTAGGATGCTTAGTAAAACTCTACTTCTGCAATTTTCAAGTTTTCACAATCGGTAATCTTTAATATGGTTTTACATGTAGTTTAATAGCTAGCCAGCTTTTGGTTCTAAGCTACTTTTTAAACAAACTATTTAAATCTCTGGGTCAAACTAAAATTAAATTACTGATTTAAAACTATTTTTGGACTAACTAAATCCCAGCGGTGCCTCCATTTTATTTATGTAGCACCCGTACAACCACTCTATGAATTACTTACGTGAGAATGGAGGGTGCTTGGGTTCGATGTAGTTCAGGTGGGTACCACGAAGGTGCACCTAGTAAGTGTATAATGAGTTGTAAAACTGTTAACAATAAAATATTTAAAAATAATGAGACCCAGAGATGATGGTTAGTTTAGCAAAAAAATAGGGTAAAACCCTGGTTTAATTGGATAACAGAACTTGACAAATAAAATGTAAAAGCTTTTCTCCAAAACTCAATATTAGAGAATATACAAAATAAATAACCAAAAGATTCCCCAAACACTTAAATAATAGCCCCTTTAAAGTTAGCTAGAAACACCAATAGTTTCAAATCACATATTACTCCAAAATAAGTGATCTAAAAGTTCCCCTCCTTTATCTCTTTCCTCACAATTGAGAATACACAGAGAACTTTACAATAAACAAAAAAAACACTAACAAGTGTCCTGAAACCAGTCTAAGCAAATGCAGTGGTGGGCCCACTCACACACACATTCACACTCGGTCCAGTTTACTCACAGTAACGTTTTGAACGAAGAAAAAATTATGTTGCAGGCCTGTTTTGGTCTTGCAAAACATTGGGTGCGTTGAACGGACACTTGCAAAACATTGAGTGCGTGGAAAATACCTCAGTACACCGGATCAGATGCGGTGCGATTAACCGACAGCCCCGCCCAGCATTCGCGCTATCTCGGCTACCTCCGATCACGGCTCCCGCTCCTTCTCTCCCGCTCCGTCAGACGGGTCTCCGGCTTCGTTTCTCACTCAGTCTCTCGGCTCACAAACATCCCGAGTCCGCGGTCCTCTTCTCTCAGCTTCCCGCTCCGTTTCGTCGGCGGTTACGGCACTTTCTCGCGTCTTATCTTTTCCTTCTTCTCGTGTCAGTGTCCCGTGCTCCACACGATTACCACGAGGAGAAAAAAACTTCAACCACTTCCTCACACATGTCTCTCTCCAGGTCACGTGTACATCTGCAGCCAAACACTATTGACTATACAGCGCGAATACCCAAATGACCAATAAAATTAGTAACATAAAAACAGTAAGAATAAAATAATAAAAGGCTATCTGCATAAAACCTCTGGTATTATTATTTAGCTAAATAATATAAACTTTAGTTTTAATTACTGTCATGAAATAAAATGACCAAATATCGCTCTCCTTTTAATTATGTAAAATGAATTTCTATTTCCTTATTTAGAAATCAGGTGTCTCCTATTATTTATTTCAAAGTAAATAAACGTTTACTTTTTTAATAGTCATGTACTCGTTTTTGAGAATAAGAGACATTAATTATCACCCACCCGGTTCCCATTACCTTTAATAGCCAAGTTTACCACTGGGCTACATATATATATAATATGTATCTATAATCTATTTAGATATGTATTTATAATATATGTAGGCTATCTATAATCTATCTATGTATTTATATAGGCTATGTAGCCTATCTTTAATCTATCTATATATGTATCTATCTATCTAGCTGTCTATATATATATTTATATAGCCTATATGTATCTATTAATGTGTCACTATACTCTGTGTCTCTAGCCTATCAGTCAATGTGTTGTGTAAATTTAAATGTAAGCCTAAATAGCTATAACTAAACAAATCGCACTATAAATGTCACTATATCACCAAAAATCCGCTATCTCAAAATCAAACTCCTCTCACAAAAACCCACGAGGTCAATATGCGTTGATTTCACTTTTAAACAGATGTGCGATTGTGTGGTCTGTTTCCGACCGTGTCAATCAAACGCTGATTCGGCGGATCACACCTGATGAAACACTTGTGAAACACTTCGAGGCTTCGTTTGGCCATAGTCACGTGACATGGGTGTTTTGAATCACGCTTCGAATCAGTGATTCGAAACATCTGCGCTTCGGGATCTCGCAAAGCTTCGGAACGACTGTTTCGCGACAGCCATCCCTAGACAGAAGCACTCACCCGACAAAGGATCCAGCAGTTTTTTGCTCCCGCCAGGAGAATCGTCAGATGGATGAGTATGTGCGGGAGTTTTGTGAATTTTGCCAGGAGGTGGATATTGAGGACGCTGCTTTGAAGGACATGTTTGGTCGGGGAATCGACAAGTTTCTTTATTCACTTATGCCGTTTGATACCCCGCAATACACACTGGCACAGTATGTTGGCTTTGCCCTTTTCATAACCAATTCACCATTCAATGTGGGTTCGGTTCAAGGGGAGCCCCACAAGCTCACTTTATTCCCGAAAGCAGTGATCGCAGCGGAGGAAGCTGTCCCGGTGATCGCGGCGGAGGAAGCTGTCCCAGTGATCGCGGCGGAGGAAGCTGTTCCTGAGATCGAGGCGGAGGAGGCTGTCCCGGTGATCGCAGTGAAGGAGGCTGTCCCGGTGATCGTGGCGGAGGAAGCTGTCCCAGTGATCGCGGCGGAGGAAGCTGTCCCGGTGATCGCGGCGGAGGAAGCTGTCCCGGTGATCGCGGTGGAGGAAGCTGTTCCTGAGATCGAGGCGGAGGAGGCTGTCCCGGTGATCGCAGTGAAGGAGGCTGTCCCGGTGATCGCAGTGAAGGAGGCTGTCCCGGTGATCGCGGCGGAGGAAGCTGTCCCGGTGATCGCGGCGGAGGAAGCTGTTCCGGAGATCACTGCGGAGGAAGGTGTTCCCGAGATTAAGGTGGAGGAGGCTGTCCCTGAGATCGCGGCAGAGGAACCTGTCTCCGAGATCGCCGCAGAGAAAGCTGTTCTTGAGATTACGGCGGAGGAAGCTGTAACTGGGAGTGCGGAGGAGAAGGCCGTCCCTGGATTCGTTGTGGAGAGAGAGGCCGAGTCTGTTCTTGAGCACGCCGTGGAGGTCGCTCGCGGGTTTGTTCCCGAGCAAGCCGTAGAGGTCGCTCGAGAGTCGGTCTTGGAGCACGTCATGGAGGTCACTCTCAGACTTGACCTGGAACAGGTGGAAGAGGGCGCCACTGAGTTTGTTCCTGAACTGCCTGCCCCGCCCTGGTTGCAGGCACAGTTTATTTCATTGTCTTGTCCCTCCCACCTCCCTCTTGGACTCCCTCTGTGTCACCACCACTTGGGATTTATGTTTGTGGAGCGTCTGGTATCCGCTCCATAGAGGAGGGATTCTGTCACGTGTTTAGTCTGTGTTTCTGTATTTGGGTTCATGTTTAGTGGTCATGTGTTTAGTCTTGTGGTTTTGTATGCTCTTGGTTAATTGTTCCCTGTCTGTTAATACTCTTCCCAGGTGTTTCCCATTGACCACACCCTCTCGTTATCATGTTAGCTTATTTAAGCCTGTGTGTCTTGTGTAGTCTTTGTGAGTGCTTAATGTTTGTGAGCTGGTTGTTCTGTTCTAACCTTGTTTCTGAGTTCATGTTTCTGTAGTTTGATTTTGTATGTTTAATAAATAGCCTACTGCAAATGGATCCTACTTTCTTGTTCACCTCAACCGGCCGTGACATGTATACAATGTTTAATAGGCAGCCAATGCAGTGTTGACAGAACCGGGCTAATATGGTCATGGTTCTGGTAAGAACTCTAGCGGCTGCGTTTTGAACCAGCTGTAGTTTGTTTATTAAGCGTGCAGGGCAACCACCCAGTAGAGCATTACAATAATCTAGCCTTGAGCTCATGAAAGCATTAACTAATTGTTACGCATTTGTCATTGAGAGCAGATGACGTAATTTAGATATATTTTTAAGATGGAAAAATACTGTTTTACAGATACTAGACACGTGACTTTCAAATGAAAGATTGGTATCAAAGAGCACACCCAGGTTCCTAACTGACGACGAAGACTTAACAGAGCAGCCATCAAGTGTTAAACAGTATTCTAGGTTATTAGGTGAGGAAGTTTTTTGTCCAATAATTAGAATCTCAGAATTTAGTAGTAGGAAATTACTAGTCATCCAATTTTTTATATCAGCTATGCATTCAGGTAATTTTGTGAATTGATGTTCGCCATACTGAACTTGTGATCGATAAGACATCTCTTCATTTACTGCTACAAACTGATAACGGTCAGATAAGTATGATTTAAACCATGCTAGTGCAATTCCACTAATGCCAACATAGTTTTCTAGTCTATTTAAAAGAATGTTGTGGTCAATAGTATCAAATGCAGCACTAAGATTGAGTAACACTAATAGAGAGTTACAACCACGATCGGATAAGAGCAAATCATTTGTGACTGTAATGAGAGCAGTCTCAGTACTATTGTACGGTCTAAATCCTGACTGAAAATCCTCGCAGACATCATTTCTTTCAAGAAAGGAACACAGTTGTGAGGATACAGCTTTTTCTAATATCTTTGTCAGAAAAGGCAGATTCAAGATCGGCCTGTAATTGACTAATTCTGTAGGATCAAGTTGCGTTTTTTTAACAAGCGGTTTAATCATAGCCAGCTTAAAGGTTTTTGGTACGTATCTTAGAGACAAAGATGAATAACGATATTAAGAAGAGGATTTATGACCTCTGGAAGCATCTCTTTCAATTGTTTAGTCGGTATAGGGTCTAACATACATGTTGTTGATTTAGATGATTTAACGAGTTTGCAAAATTCTTCCTCTCCTATAGCAACAGGAGGAAGATGGCAGCAGGCAAAACAGGTGGATCAGGCATGTCAGGGGCACTGGTTGCGTTTTTTAATTTATAGTTTTATTTTAACGTTCTTAGACACAGGTCCGCCTCTTCAGATAAATTATATCTGTGACAAGCGATTTCTCTACATCTATCGTTCGAAACTACAATCAAGGTATTAGGCTTTACAGGAAAAATGCTGTGACTAATGCATTCATCTACTTAGGTCAACATAAGACTCAAAAACCTTATCAAGCCAAATACCACACAAGCAACCATTGTATCATTACACTCTGTCTGCTCCTCTCTGGCGATGTTCATCAGTGCCCCGCTCCAAATTCAAACGTTGTGGACGGAGCGATGTGGCCTGGTGTAAATCAGCCTGGACTAGAAACTGCATTTGATGTCCAGGCTGCGGCGGAGGGAGAGAGTCGGGAACACATGGCAGCTGCTGCTACAGATGAGGATAAACAATGGTGCACGATGGCTACAGTGAATGATGAGAGCGCCTGTAGCCAAATTGACTAATTATTGTGCAGGGTTTTTCCTGCATAGACAATTATGAGGCGGCCGCCTCCGCCTCTCGACAAAACTCGGACAGACAGTCACGTGCTCATATACACTTTATCCACCGTGACAGTTCTGTCGCGATTCCCTCTTGTGTCCATTCTCTAACCGTGTAGTTTGCCGATAGTGCTGCACGGATCATAATCCGCGGGTCGAGGCGGGCCGAGTAATAAAAACATTCCATTCAATCGAGGGTGAATGACAGCTAAATGAGTGTAATAAAGACACGGAACTCCCATCATGGTACCTAATGTACGGACGGTAACAAAGTTGCGCTGTTGAGTCTCGCGCAGTTATTTATAACATTAATTATAGTTAAGAAACAATATATAGGCTACACACGACCAGAGTGCTGTTTTCCTGAATGCCATCACGATTGAAACCGAGATATTAATTTCATAACAGTTCAATAAACAAATAGTTAAAATTAAGTTACTTACATTTTTAGACTGTTTTTGTTCTGTTTTAGCAGCGAAAATAGTTCCAAACAACAGAACCATATCGCGTCTCACAGCAACACTCATCCATGATTCATTACTGAATCATTCAGCGTTTTGAACTAAACGCTTGAGTCAAAGATTCAATTGCCCATTATTAAACCGTCTCATTCTGAATCAATCAGCCGTTTGAACGAATCGTTTTCATTAATGACTCAATGACTCGCTCATTAAGACGGCCGCCTTCCCCCTCTCTACTGGCGGTTTAGTTTCAAAGTATCATTCTTTTCAACATTCCTTTTATATTCAAAAAATATTCAAAATAATCTCATTTAATAGTTATAATTTTTAAATGTAAATTATTTAATTTGATTGATTGGTAACAGCCTAGTGTTTTATTGAATGTATTGATAAAATGTAAGAATTTGAAATAAAATTTAGAGCATACATTAAATAAAATTAGGGGGAAAATGCCCTTTATAAATGTGGTGATGCGATCAATCATTATCGTGATTAGAGGCGGATACGGCACGTTCAGGGGACATAAAAGGAGATGAGGTTGACATCATTAAGCGCGTCTTTCTGGGTCCTGGGAGTGACGTCATTTCTGGTGCGCCGTGTTTATGTCCAGGAGGTAAGAGCTACTGGTGGCAGTCTCATTATGAATGTTTGGTGTGGAAGGGTAATTTGAGACTCATGTGATTTACAGTGTGTGGCGGAGTACTTTAGACCTGTCGAACTAGTATTTATCAATGTGAGGCCATATTTGGCACGCCATCAAGTGCACTGGGCGGGGTGATTTACCATACGCAGGTATGTTACGCTTATGTTAATGATAGGTTCACGAGACGGTGATTTCTTAAATTGAAATGTGTATTATATTTTAACAGTGACACGGGGGCCAGGAGGTGTTGCAGCAGGCTTTGTGGGCACTGTTAGGCTTTATGCGACCCATTTGATGGTCCTGTGAGGATTACCTGCATCCGGTAGTCATGCGAACTGGAGCGCTTCCGAACTGAGTGGTATTCTCCTCTGCAAGCTGTCTTCGACCATCCCTCTGCCTTTTATTGGAACGAGGCATCGACTGTCGACCTGTACCTTTACTCTAATTATCTGACGATCTCATTTCAGCGAACGAGGGTCTTCTTGACGACCGTGACGACGCATTTGTTGCCGATCTGTACTTTACTCTAATTATCTGACGATCTCATTCCAGCGAACGAGGGTCTTCTTGACGACCGTGACGACGCATTTGTTGCCGATCTGTACTTTACTCTAATTATCTTACGATCTCATTCCAGCAAACGAGGGTCTCCTTGACGACCGTGACGACGCATTTGTTGCCGATCTGTACTTTACTCTAATTATCTTACGATCTCATTCCAGCGAACGAGGGTCTCCTTGACGACCGTGATGACGCATTTGTGCCAATCTGTACTGTATATTTATTCTAATTGTTTGATTGTCTCATTTTTAGCGAACGAGGGTCTCCTTGACGACCGGATCAATAGTGCGTTCACAGCCTATGGTGACGCTTCTAAATTTAGTCTTTAATATAATTGACACTTCAGACCTGAGTACAGTGGCGAGAAGCTACTAGTTTTGTCTCTACTATTGTGTTTCATTGTGAATATGATGTCACTGTGGATGTTGTCTGTAAATGTGTTTTGAGTATTCTGTTGTATTGTAGTCTGAGATTACATTTATAGGACAGTGTTGTGCTGACAAGAGTTCACCAGTGAATATTGTGACCAAATTGATTCCTTCTGGCAACATGATAAGTGTTTGATTGACAGACCATTACGTGGAATTTGTTTGTTTGTATCTCATACTGCTTTCTCTTCTACTCAGAATTGGGGTTCCAGTATTAGCCAGAGTCCTCTGTCTGTGTGTGGTGGTGGTTCGGCGATCGGTCTGCAGTGTTCACAGCGGGTGATTGGTGTTGTGTGGTGAGAGCACAAGTAGTTGCTGTGTTTATTGGACAGGCAAGATGAATCCCCCAATTCTGAAGTGGTAGTGTGCGTGTGTGTCTGTGTGTGTGTCTGTGTAACGTGTTTTATGATTGATGTGTTCCTTTTACTGTTGGCATATTAAAAGATACCAGTTGTATTTTATTGTATGTATTGAAGAATAAAACCTGTGAAGCGATTATCCTTGTCTGATACCTGAGTCAGCCACTACGAACCTGTGTGCTTGCAAATTATCCGTGGGTCCCCGGCTAATTTCCGGGGTGGCGTAGTCGGTTTAGTGCCATGACTGGCATTGTAGTAAACGTTTGATAGCAACCTGCCACATTTGGCGTATAGTCGTCAGGGTGTTGTGGCTGTTGTACAGATTCAGACATTGATATTGTTTCTTTTCTCTTTTTGTATTTTTTTGTTTAGTTGTGACAATACAGTAGAGCTTCGCCCAGTAAGTATCCCTTATAGTATTTGGCCATGGAGGCTGATTTACAGGAAATAAGAGATCTTGTGGCCCAGTTGAAGGCTGATAATGAGCGACTGCGACAGGAACGGGTGCCGGTTGAGCCGCCTGATCCTGGTGCAGGCTCTAGTAGTGCGTCACGGCCAGCAACGCCTAGTTTTGCTGAATCCAATGTCGGTACTGTTGAACGTTTCGTGTTTATTCCCCGAGAACGGCGTTGTCCAAAATTCAATGGTAGGTCCGGTATAGGCATTGGTCGAGGAAGCTGAGGCGTGTATGCGTATGCGGAACATGACAATTGCCGAAAGGGCGTTCTTTTTGTTCGATCATCTTGAAGGAGAGGCTCGAGACGAAATTAAATAAAGACCTAGTATGGATAAAGATGACCCTGAAAAAATTATTTCAGCACTGCGTGAGCTATATGGGTGTGCGGAATCCTACGTTACACTCCAAGAGGTTTTTTACTTGCGGCGACAATTGGAGGGGGAAACATTACAAGAGTTCTCCCTGGCACTGTTGGGTCTCTTTGACAGACTTAAACAACAGTCACCACATGTCATTTCAAATGCAGATGTAATTGTAAGGGACCAATTTATTGAATGCGTATTAGACAATGGGTTACGTAGGGAGCTAAAGCAACTAGTTCGGCGTCAGCCTGCTGCAACACTGTTGGAGGTGCGAGGGGAAGCTATTCGCTGGGAACGAGAGGGAATGCCAGGCAGTGCAAGGGGGCGAAGTCAATCTGTCCCTCTTGTGCATGGGATTCAATGTGGGGTTCAAGGCAATACTGGGTTGAGTCCTAAGCGTGGGGAGCGGTTGTCGGAATTGGGTGAATTGCGGGAAATGCTGACTCAGCAGCAAAAGCAACTTGACCAGCTTACTCAAATGTTTGCCCGTAGCCAAAGTCCCCAGTTTGGTGGTCGTTCGCCCCGTTCCGCTTCTGTGATTTGCCGACGGTGTTAGCAGCCCGGTCATTTCGCACGGGAGTGTAATTGGCAACCTCGCTCTCCTGGTCCTCCAGTTCATCCCCGTGCTGATTTTTCATCTAGCAACGCAAGGTCAGTTAGGCCCAGTTTCCCAAATCAGCCGGGAAACTAGTTCCCACCGGGCTACAGAGCCACAGTCCGGTTGGGGGTAGGTATGGCTCCCATGTTTTCCCTAAGGGCGTATCAGCGTCTCGTTTAGTCTCCTCATGCCCGCACCTCGTTGTTACGATTGGGGGTGTCTCAATTCCCTGTTTGATCGATACTGGTTCCATGGTGTCGACAATTACAGAGAGCTGTTTTAGGTCCCGGTTCGAACCATGGGGCCAGGATCGTTTGCAGTCATGCCATTGGTTACAGCTCAGAGCAGCCAATGGATTGGAAATCCCTTATATCGGGTACATAGAATTGGACATTGAACTGTGTGGTCGCATGGTATCAGAGTGTGGAATACTGGTGGTCCGTGATCCTCCCGGTAGCAGCTCTAGCACTCCTGGCATTCTGGGAATGAATGTTCTTAATCGCTGCTACCGTGAGCTATTCGGGCAGTACGGACCCACCTTATTTGAGTTACCACTCGTGACGCAGGAGGTGGAATTGTCTCAAGCCTTTCAAACCTGTCAAAAGGTAGATGGCGTTCTTATAGGCGGAGGTAACGTAAAAGTCCGTGGTCGCCAAGTATGTGTCGTGTTCCAGGGGGCACTTTGAAATTTGTTACTGCAACGTGTTCATCCGTTTTTAGTGGTAAGGCCGTGTTATTTGAGCCCCTTGAGACCGGGTTGCCTGTTGGTTTGTTGGCCTCCCCGTCTCTAGTGTATGTGCGTGGTGGTACGGTTTTGGTGCCCGTCGTTAACGTTGGTGTTCTTGACGCGGATTTGATATCCCATAACTATTCTTGGGAAGCTGCGGGAAGTGTATTTTGTAGATCTACCTATCGTGCTGTCCGAGGTTTCGGGTGTAAACGACTGTGTAGCAACCTGTGATAGCATTGTTGCATCAGGGGCAGAACGCGTTGGGAGTGTGGAACTACAAGGGTTGTCTGACGAGGAGCAGGTGCAGGTAAGAGCTCTTCTTCAGGAATTTCAGAGCGTGTTTTCCACTTGTGAGGGAGACCTGGGTTGCACGGACCTCTTGTCTCACGAAATTCCCTTAATGGATGAGACTCCAGTCCGACAACGTTATAGACGAATCCCGCCGTCCGAGTATGAGTTAGTTAAGACTCATATTAGCCAGCTTTTAGAGACGCAGGTGATTCGGGAAAGTTGCAGCCCATATGCTTCCCCACTAGTCTTAGTCAAGAAGAAGGACGGTAGCCTACGCATGTGCGTAGACTACCGTCAGCTCAATGCAAAGACTCGAAGGTACTCCTTCCCGCTGCCTCGAATTGAAGAAACATTAGATTCTTTAACAGGGGCTCGCTGGTTCACTACGTTAGATCTGGCCAGCGGGTACAATCAAGTCCCTGTTGCTGAATCTGATCGTCATAGAACAGCTTTTTGTACCCCTTCGGGCTATATGAATGGAACCGTATGCCCTTCGGTTTGTGCAATGCTCCAGGTACCTTCCAACGTTTGATGGAGCGGCTCTTTGGCGACCAGCGACACCAGTCGGTCTTATTGTATCTTGACGACATTATTGTGTACTCCTCATCCGTGCAACACCATCTGCAGAGATTGAGGATGGTGCTGGGTTGCTGACGAGCCGCTGGCCTCAAGGTCAAGTTGGAAAAGTGCGCATTCTTTAGGGAAAAGGTGCAGTACTTGGGACACGTAATATCGTCCCAGGGGGTAGCGACAGACCCAGGTAAGGTCGAGGCTGTGGCTCAGTGGCCATGTCCAAAAACTGTGTCAGAGCTGCAGACGTTTCTGGGTTTTGTCAGCTACTATAGGCGATTCGTAGAGGGATTCGCCCAGGTAGCAGCTCCATTACACCAGCTAGTGACCAAGGCAGGTGGAGGGAAAGGGAGCAGCCGGAGACAGGAATTGGCCGCATTGTGGTCCGAACAGTGTGAGCAATCATTTCGTACCTTGAAGCAGAAGCTTACTACTGCACCGGTCCTTGCATATGCCGACTTTAAGCTTCCATTTATCTTGGAGATCGATGCCAGTCATGTAGGATTAGGTGCAGTGCTCTCCCAAGAAGTTGATGGTAAGGTGAGGCCAGTGGCTTACGCTAGCCGAGGTCTTCGGCCAGCGGAGCGTAATACTGCCACATACAGTTCCATGCGGCTCGAGTTTTTGGCCTTAAAATGGGCCATGGCCGAAAAATTTCGTGAATATCTGTTGGGACATCAATGCATTGTACGAACAGATAATAATCCGCTTAGCCACCTGGCCACTGCAAAATTGGGAGCCACAGAACAGCGGTGGGCGGCCGAACTAGCGGCCTTTGATTTTGAGGTGCAGTATCGGTCAGGTAGGTCTAATCAGAATGCGGATGCATTATCGCGCTTGCCTTCTGGGGGGCAGCCCATGGGAGGGAGTAGTCAGTTAGGAACAGTAGTTCCTGAATTACTGAGGCGTGTGCCTGTTGTGGATCCGATGGGACCCACCACTGTAAGAGCAGTGCAGGCCATGCCAAGTCGATCTGGGCCAGAACTGGTGGTTCTGCAGGAGGAGGATCCCATCATTGGTGCAGCTCTTAAGTATTGGCCAAGGGCGAGGCCCTGGGCCCCAGGAGCGACGATTGCGGCCTAAGCTGGTGTTGGTATTACTTCGGCAGTGGGACCGTTTGGAGGAACAGGAGGGCTTGTTACATCGAAGGGTTCGTCGTTCGGATGGCGGCGAAGAGGTGCTACAGTTTGTCCTGCCTGCTGTGTTACAGCCTGAGGTACTGACCCAGTTGCATCAGTGCCATGGGCATCAGGGCACTGAACGCACACTGGAGTTGGTGCGACAACGGTGCTACTGGCCGGGGATGTCGGCCAATGTAGCCCAGTGGGTACAGCAATGCGAGCGGTGCCAGCAGGCTAAGGAGGCTGCACCAGTTGCTCGGAGTTATATGGCACACCTACTTGCCTCCCGCCCGAATGAGATAGTGGCCCTTGATTTCACGGTCTTGGAGCCCTCTCACTCGGGGCAAGAAAACGTCCTGGTAATTACGGACGTATTCAGTAAGTTTACAGTGGCAGTCCCTACTCGGGATCAGCGGGCAGAGACTGTGGCCCGAGCCTTGGTGGAAGAGTGGTTCTATAAGCTTGGGGTCCCAGGGCGGATTCATTCCGATCAGGGCCGCAATTTTGAATCCCGTCTCATTCAGCAGTTGTGTAGCCTTTACCAGGTGGGTAAATCTCGCACAACCCCATACCATCCGGCCGGTAACGGCCAGTGCGAACGGTTCAACCGTACGTTACATAATTTATTACGGACACTACCTACCGGAAGAAAGAGGGACTGGGCTTCCTGTTTGTCCCAGGTGTTGTTTTGTTACAACACCACTCCCCACCAAGCCACTGGAGAAGCCCCTTATTACTTAATGTTTGGGCAGGAGCCTAGGCTCCCTGTGGATTTTTTGCTGGGACGGGTGCAGGAGCCAGTGGCCGGTGGAGTCCACCATTGGGTGGAAGAGCATCAGGCCCGGCTCCAAGTGGCCTTTGAGGGTGCCCGTGACCGGCTGCAAGCGGCAGCCCAACATCGGAAGGCCAAGCATGATCAACGAGTAAGGGAGAAGCCGCTGTCTGAGGGCCAATTGGTCTATCTGCGAGAGCATGGGTTCTTGGGACGGCATAAGATCCAGGACCTTTGGAGCTCAACGGTATACCAGGTAGTTCGGGCTCCACGAGATGGTGGGTCCGTGTACACGGTGGCCCCAGTACATGACCTCAGTAAGGTCCGTCAGGTGCACCGGATGTCCCTAAAATCCCGTATTCAAGGTAACCCGATACCAACAGAGTCTCTTGGGGAGCGGGCGGAATTATCGGCACCCCTGGAAATAGAGGATGAATCCGAGGAAGGGGACTTGGCCTATGTGGCGGTAGTGGCCCCACCGGTCATTCAAGGGGGTGCAGCGGTGAGTAGAGCTCCCTCAGAGGCAAGGGTCCGTCCCACCGCTGTATTGGAAGAATCAGGCAGTAGGCCTATAGTGGGAGTAAGTGGGGGTGGTGCAAGCTCACAGCCAGAGGCAGGATCCGTCATTCTTGGACCATCTAACGAATCTGGAAGGGCCATAAGGCGAACTGGACGGGTTGGGGCAGGTCAACACTCCAATGTGCACCACTTGCCACGAACTGTAGGAAGTGAAGCTAGTCAAAATTCCATGTCTACCTTAGGGTTTAATTCTGTGGTTACCTGGTTTAGACCTTGGGATCAGTAGAGGTGTTCATCGTCGGGACTACGATGACTAATGGGGGGGTAGATTGTGGTGATGCGATCAATCATTATCGTGATTAGAGGCGGATACGGCACGTTCAGGGGACATAAAAGGAGATGAGGTTGACATCATTAAGCGCGTCTTTCTGGGTCCTGGGAGTGACGTCATTTCTGGTGCGCCGTGTTTATGTCCAGGAGGTAAGAGCTACTGGTGGCAGTCTCATTATGAATGTTTGGTATGGAAGGGTAATTTGAGACTCATGTGATTTACTGTGTGTGCCGGAGGAGTACTTTAGACCTGTCGAACTAGTATTTATCAATGTGAGGCCATATTTGGCACGCCATCAAGTGCACTGGGCGGGGTGATTTACCATACGCAGGTATGTTACGCTTATGTTAATGATAGGTTCACGAGACGGTGATTTCTTAAATTGAAATGTGTATTATATTTTAACAGTGACACGGGGGCCAGGAGGTGTTGCAGCAGGCTTTGTGGGCACTGTTAGGCTTTATGCGACCCATTTGATGGTCCTGTGAGGATTACCTGCATCCGGTAGTCATTCGAACTGGAGCGCTTCCGAACTGAGTGGTATTCTCCTCTGCAAGCTGTCTTCGACCATCCCTCTGCCTTTTATTGGAACGAGGCATCGACTGTCGACCTGTACCTTTACTCTAATTATCTGACGATCTCATTTCAGTGAACGAGGGTCTTCTTGACGACCGTGACGACGCATTTGTTGCCGATCTGTACTTTACTCTAATTATCTGACGATCTCATTCCAGCGAACGAGGGTCTTCTTGACGACCGTGACGACGCATTTGTTGCCGATCTGTACTTTACTCTAATTATCTTACGATCTCATTCCAGCGAACGAGGGTCTCCTTGACGACCGTGACGATGCATTTGTTGCCGATCTGTACTTTACTCTAATTATCTTACGATCTCATTCCAGCGAACGAGGGTCTCCTTGACGACCGTGACGACGCATTTGTGCCAATCTGTACTGTATATTTATTCTAATTGTTTGATTGTCTCATTTTTAGCGAACGAGGGTCTCCTTGACGACCGGATCAATAGTGCGTTCACAGCCTATGGTGACGCTTCTAAATTTAGTCTTTAATATAATTGACACTTCAGACCTGAGTACAGTGACGAGAAGCTACTAGTTTTGTCGCTACTATTGTGTTTCATTGTGAATATGATGTCACTGTGGATGTTGTCTGTAAATGTGTTTTGAGTATTCTGTTGTATTGTAGTCTGAGATTACATTTATAGGACAGTGTTGTGCTGACAAGAGTTCACCAGTGAATATTGTGACCAAATTGATTCCTTCTGGCAACATGATAAGTGTTTGATTGACAGACCATTACGTGGAATTTGTTTGTTTGTATCTCATACTGCTTTCTCTTCTACTCAGAATTGGGGTTCCAGTATTAGCCAGAGTCCTCTGTCTGTGTGTGGTGGTGGTTCGGCGATCGGTCTGCAGTGTTCACAGCGGGTGATTGGTGTTGTGTGGTGAGAGCACAAGTAGTTGCTGTGTTTATTGGACAGGCAAGATGAATCCCCCAATTCTGAAGTGGTAGTGTGCGTGTGTGTCTGTGTGTGTGTCTGTGTAACATGTTTTATGATTGATGTGTTCCTTTTACTGTTGGCATATTAAAAGATACCAGTTGTATTTTATTGTATGTATTGAAGAATAAAACCTGTGAAGCGAGGGGGGGGGGGGGGGGGAGGGGGGGTTAACATTTACCACCTCCGCCTCATTTTGAGCCAGGAAAAACCCTGATTGTGTTTATGAGTAATACGCCTGTGGAAATACTTAATGTTATATTACTGTTGAAAATGTTGAATTATAGTTCACAGTTTGTATAGTTATATATTTGTATAGTTAAATATATATTTTGCTAGTGACTAACAGGCAACAAAGAATGTCAAAGTAGAACTACATTGTGGCCTTGTTTTTTCATAATTTTTTGCAAGTGGTAGATCTTGGTTTACATTTGGACTTGGGATGTGATCTTAGGCTCGAAAAGGTTGGTGACCACTGCTGTAAAGACATCCATGGACCTACTCCTGTAAACCCCGTTTTTAAAAAACATCGCCGTTTTAAACTTTTTAAAACAGTTAATCATTCTAGAGTAATCTGGGATCCCCAAAAGAAACCCAGGGGACTATTAGGAGGGCATTTAAATATCCGTAGTGTAATGTCTAAAATTGAACAAGTCAAACATTTGTTATGTGACTCCCCAATCTAGACTTTCTCTGTCTTTCAGAAACATGGTTAAATAAGAACTCACCATCGGCAGCTTTGGATATACCCGGATATAATTTATGTAGACGAGATAGAGTTAAGGAAAGAGGTGGTGGAGTCATGGTTTACCTGAAGAATAATATTCACTGCACCCAGATTCAACTATCTAATGTTAATCTGGAATGTATTGGATTAACTATTACTCTTTCTTCTCAAATGTCTTTTGTTATGTTTTTACTCTATCATCCACCTTCTTCTACCAATACCTTCTATGATGAATTTAAAAGGTTACTCAAAGAATGTAATTCAAAACAAGAAGTTTTACTCTTAGGTGATTTTAATATACATTGGGATGACAAGAGAAACAGGAATTCCTTAAAAAGAATTACAGATAATATGGACTTTACACAACTAATTAAAGCTCCTACTAGATTAACTACATCCTCACAGACACAAATTGATTTACTTTTCACAAACAGAAAGAGTTGAGAAAACATATAACCTCATTCCTGGATTAACTGACCATAACCTAATTTTATTCTCAAGAAAGCTTAGAAATAATAGATTTAGGACAAATAAATATCATTCTCAGCATTCTAGAATTCCTAAAAGTGAACTTGAGCATTTCCAAATGACTATAAATAAAATAAACTGGAATGAAATTATAGCTGGGATGAAATGTAGAGGAAGATAGTGAGAGATTTATAAACACAATTCAAAGTATAGCACAAGAGTTTACAAAAACATCCCAAGGTACGAAAAAGAGTAAAAAGAACTCTACCATGGTTGAACACAGACTTACTGAAACTGATGAAGGACAGAGATCATGTATTCAGTTTAAGTTGCCAATTGATAGACAAAAGATTATAATGTTACGTAATAGGGTCACTCGAGAATTAAGAAAGGCTAAAGCAAACTTTTGTATTAGTATTATTCATGAGTCTAGAGGTAATACTACACAAATCTGGGAGCATATTAAGAAATTAATTGGTGCAAATAACAGTGGATCATCAAAGCAACTACAGTTAAAGCTACATGGTAAAATATCAGAGGATCCCTTTGAAATGGCTGAAGCCTTTAAAAGATACTTCATTGATTCTGTAGATGAGATTACTCAAAGTTTCACTGAAACAAAGGATAACATTTTGGTGGACTGTCAGCTCCAAACTTCTAAACCCCAATTCTGTTTAAGTAACATCTCCTAGCAAGAGGTATTAAGGATAATTAAAACACTTAAGACTTCCAAAGCTAAGGACTGTTACAGAATGGACTCGATAATGCTTAAGTCGTTAAACGACTGCTTAGCTTCATCCATTACAAATATCATAAACCTTTCAATATTTCAAGGGATTTTTCCAAACACATGGAAAACTGCTATTGTGTCACCAATTTTTAAAGGAGGAGATCCCCAGATTATCAGTAACTGTAGACCTATCAGCATTTTGCCTGTTGTATCCAAGGTGATGGAGAAGTGGGTTTCAGAGAAAATAGTCTTTTATTTAAACAACAGTGACTTTAGCCTGCACCCTATGCAATTTGGTTTTAGAGCTCACCATTCAACAGAGACTGCTACCCTTTTCCTTCTGGAAAACATTAAATCTATGATGGATACGGGTGGTATTGTGGGGGCAATTTTCTTGGACATTAAAAAGGCCTTCGACACTGTGAATCATGGAATACTTGTTAACAAATTAGCTTCTTTTAATTTTTCCAATGATACCATTAAGTGGATTGATTCATATTTAAAGGGAAGAACAAATTATGTAAAGGTTCAAAATCATAAATCCACTGCTTATACAAATAATACTGGTGTTCTGCAAGGATCTATATTGGGCCATTGCTGTTAAGTCTTTATGTTAATGATTTGCCTTTAGTTTGTCCCGATATAGAAATCCTATTATATGCTGATGATGCTGTTATTTATGTACATAGCAGCACAAAACAGCAAGCTGCTTTAAAACTAACCAGTGCAATGAACTGTATCACAACATGGCTTGACAGATCATGTCTAACGTTCAATGTTTGTAAAACAGTTAGCATGTTCTTTTCAAAAAGACTATGTAGCGTTCCAGACCCTGACATAATGATATCAGGTCAAAATTTGCAAGTTGTGACTGAATACAAGCATCTGGGTGTTTGGATTTATTTGAATCTCTGTTTTAGAACTCATGTAAAAAGTATGTGCAAACGAGTTAGATTTAATTTAAAGGGCCTATATGCGTTTTTCTGAAATTTAAACTCGCGACTGACACCTGTGGCCAAAAAACAGAACTGCTTTTCCTTTCTGCTCGCTCTCGCAGCCAGGGTTGCCAGGTCTGCACAACAAAACCAGCCCAATTGCTCATCAAAACTAACCTAATCACGGCCAAAAATAGTCAAATCGCGTTCCCGGGTGTTTCCCCGATAACAATCATGTTCCAGTGAGTAAAACAATCGCGTCAACCCGTGCACTACACAAACAACCCGCGGAAACAGTGCAGGCATACGGACCTGGCAACACTGCTCGCAGCGCTCGTACGTGCGTGCACACTTCACAAGTCATCTGCTGCCTGCAAGGAGGTCAACATTATGTTTACAGAGGTAAGAACAGTCAAAAACATATATTGTTTGAGATAAGTTTGCGAGTGTAGGCTACTTGCTGACTAGCGGTGGTGGCAGAGTGATCTGACACGTTTAACATGAACGCGCTTGACGTCACATCCGCAGACATCGCGGGAAAAATCCGACCCGACAGAAAATAGGAAAAATAGGATACAGGCTTATAGCTGCACCCACTGTGAGCGGACAAGGTGTCAGTATGCTCAACAGGAGATGTTATGTCATAAATGGTAAAATAAAGCATGGGCGTAATTTCCTATGGGGACAGGGGGGACATGTCCCCCCCACTTTTCAAAATCCCGTTTGTGTCCCCCCCCACTTTCAAGTTCGTTTATGATTTTTTTAACCGCACGCCGTCATCGCCCTGGAGGAGCAGGAGATAGCCTGTGTCGATTCGCGCTTCCGCATCCAGGTACGTCGCGTCCACACCATAGTCCACACTCTAAAAAGAGCTCGCTGAAAGTTCTAATGAGCAGGTATAAAAGAGAACTGGATTCTGGCGCGCTGTCTTTGCGTCGTGTGCGTGTGCGTCAGGACATTCACAGACAGCGCGCCAGAATCCAGTTCTCTTTCGCACTTGAATAATAATATCACACACATTTATGCCAAAATTTCCGTTTTGTCAATTGTATCCTCACAAGAACAGTCTTAAATGAGTTAAATAAAACCTTAAATGAAAGTCAAGCGTAAATGAGAAAATTAAATGGGTAAGATCCTGTCATCAGCGATAGATCTTAAAGGGACAGCAGCCAATTGTCTGTTAGTAAAGTTAACCAAAGAACAAAGGGGAACAGAGCAAATTACTCAATGATCTTGTCTAAAGAACGTTGTAGATTTAATAAGGATTAATCTATATTTAATTTAATGTATGCAGTGCAGACTATTTTAAACCTTATTCAATTTCTGTATATTTCATACCTGTTAGACAGGAAGGCACAGGTAAATATGACATTTATTATGGGTTTAAGTGAAGATTGTTTCAAGTTTACTTAAATTAAAAGTTGTTATATTTTGGAGCCTAATAAATGTTTCAAATTTGGGGGAGGGGGTCCTTTTCATCGAGACCAGTAGCCAGTCCCTCCAGGATTTCGCGATGTCGCGATCGCAACTATTAACGCAACTTCAACAAATCCCCGTGAATTCAGTGCGCGTTGCAATTTTGACCAATCACCGCAACTTTTCTGCAACTTTGACCAATCGTCGCGGTCTCCTGCTAAGCGTCATCAAACTCACTTCTTTGTTTTGTTCAGAAGACGCAGCAGACATGTGTGCTGGGGGGCGCGATCGGACTGTCTGTGTGTGTGTGTGTGTGTGTGTGTGTGTGTGTGTGTGTGTGTGTGTGTGTGTGTGTGTGTGTGTGTGTGTGTGTGTGTGTGTGTGTGTGTGTGTGTGTGTGTGTGTGTGTGCGTGCGTGCGCACGCGCGATCGGACTGTGTGTGTGTGAGAGAGAGAGAGAGAGAGAGAGAGAGAGAGAGAGAGAGAGAGAGAGAGAGAGAGAGAGAGAGAGAGAGAGACGCGGGGCACGATCGGAGTGTGTGTGTGTGCGTGTGTGTGTGTGGCGCGATCGAACAGTGGAAACATGAACAAAATGACGTTTATTTTGTTCATGCAGGACATTCAAACAGCAAAGTGTTTAGTGTTGTTTCCACGGACTTATCACGTATCTGCTTCTCTTTTGTTTTATATTTAAAGAATTGAGTTTGACCATTTTATTTTCCTTTCTTTTCTTGCGTTTATCACTTGTAATAGGCTACTAACTATCACAGTGCATTAGTTCACCCAGTTCCCGAACTCTCTCAATTCAGATAATTTTACACATAAAAAATAGCTACTCGTTCTATTGTCTGACAAAAAAATTAAGGAAATGAGAACAGCTTTATTGGATATTCGGGTATATAATATTATATTATATTAAAATACAGTATTAAACTTTTGATTTTTCCACCATTTAACTTTTGTGGCTAGAAAACAGTATTTTGCACTTTATTAGTAGGCTATATTGGCATCTTTCAACATAAATGCTACTTAATGTTTGTGAGGTTCTGCACATTTACATTTTTGCAGGTGCAGATCTTGTTTTAAAAAAAAAAGCTTAGTTTGTTAGATTTTGCTGTGTCTTTAAATCGTTTGTTTTGCCTTTATAAGGTTACTAAAGGTTAGTTAACTGGTTTTGTGCTCATTAACGTGTGTTACAAAGTGAGCACGTTTGTCTCTGAAGTAAATTCTGGACTACAGAGCAGATGGTGAACAGTGTTTTCTGTGGGACATAAGTCTCTTTGGGGTGGACTTTGGGCTTTTTTTTCACTTAGTAAACCTATAACATGCACAAAAAAAGATATATAACACAATAAAAGAAAGGGGAAAAGCCAAAAAGCATAATATGAGTACTTTAAGTAAAAATCTATCTACCTTTGCTGTTTTAACCTAAAAACAAATGCAGAAAAACATCGCAACTTTCATCGCAACTTTTTAGAAAAGCGGCCGCAACATCAGGCATTTTAGGCCGCAACAATCACAAAAAAGGCCCGCGAAATCCTGGAGGGACTGAGTAGCTATACTAATAACAGTGATACTGGCCTTCATTCGTAAAAAGATGCTATTAAACAATTATTTAAAATATACTATCTTTATGTAGTTTTTACATTACAGTGGAAATTGGGTCTCACATAATTTCAATTTTATTTTCACACAAAACATTAATGGTGAACATTTTTGACTTTATAAAATGATTACCTCAAGTCTTGGCAATTGGCCCCTATTAAACAAAAGTAAAATCTTTTGTTTAATAACACTTTATTTTGATGGTCCCTTTTGAACATTCTGGTGACTATAAGTAACTTTGCAACTACATGTCAACTAACTCATTAGATTATTAGTAGACTCTGCGTAATATCTGCTAACTCTTTATTGTGATGGTCCTCCAACAGACAGTCTACTGACTATAAGTAACTATGCAACTGCAACTTATTCTAACCCTAACCCTACCAGTATACTAATACTCTAATAACACTCTAATGAGAGTTAGTAGACATGTAGGTGCAACGTTAGTTTATAGTCAACAGAATGTGTTAAAAGGACCATCCAAATTTTTGTTATACATAGTTTAGTAGCCTACTTTTATTTTTGGCAGAATTTATCATTATAATCAACTTAATTATTTCCTGGATTTTGTATCACCATAGTCCCTAAATGTATGTAAATGCAGGAAATGGGATTCAAAGCGGAAAAAAAAAAATCCCCTATTTTGTGTCCCCCCCACTTCTCAAACCAAAGTTACACCCTTGAAATAAAGAGTCATAAATGGTAAAATAAAAAGGCTATTTTTACGTTTATTTTGGGGAAAAAGTTGCATATAGTCCCTTTAAGTAATTTTAGATTTGTTAGGGAATCATTCAACTTTGAAACTGCTATGATATATAAGAATGCCATGATTATCCCGCATTTTACATACTGTTTGACGACAAGCTGGGCACAAGCTAACAAGTCTACAATGAAGCAGGCCCAGAGTGGGTAATCGGGAGAATCAGGAGATTTCCCGGTGGGCCGCTTCACTTTTGGGCCGGTCGAGGAATTATAATTTTTTTTTTTCACGTTGTCTATCTTTTCTTAAATTAGGCTACACGCGTTCCGCATTCACAGCGCGCAGCCTATGCATGGGTTGTACCATGTGAGCGAGTTCTCGCCTCCCGTCCATAGCCCGTCTTTTTCAAAACGTTTTTGTAGGGCCGGGCCGGCCCTGCCGTAATGGTAGCCTACGCATCAGAGAGGATGGATGGGAGGAAGAGGCCAGGAGGGGCTGAAAAAGCCAGGTTAAAAAAAGAAAGGCATTGGAGGAGGAGGATGCGGCCAAATGTGCCAAACTTACAGATTTATTTTCAAGACAAACACAAGTGGCAACAGGTAAAGAGAGATAAGTTCGACCTAGTAATGTCTAGCATTAGCAACTTTTTTAAAAAGGAGCCGGATAGTTTGCCTAAATGGTTGTAGTCAGGTGTAAAGCAAAGACTCACAAGACGTAACGTTAACTGATATTCCACCGTGGTGATTTAGTATCAACGTCATCGTCGGTCCCACGCACACATGGGCATTTTGCAACACACCGCTAACAACAACTGTGTTACTGAATAGAAATAAAAGCAGAATTAGAACAACAGAAATATAAAACGGGCTTGCACGCATACATGCGATGTTCACAGCTCGCGCTGTGAACATATCGACTGAGTACGTTCCGTCTTAAAGACGCAGTAACTAATTCTACTTGTTGCAGATTCACAAACAAAATATTAGGGCTGACTTCTAATAGTCGAGGATTCGACGATTCGATTTGGAGAGGTCTGATTCGACTATGAACCTCATAGTCGAATAGTAGGGGGTCTGTTCACATATCGCGTCTTTTGCGCGCTCAAGTTCGTTATTTCAAAATAGGCGCGCGGTATGCAACGAATGAGCAGCAGCACACTACATGCCTGTAACGTCCGGACCACATTTGTTAGCATTTACGGATTTATTGATTCACAATGGCTTCTAAAAAATCATCAAAAGTGTGGGAGTATTTCGAGAAGGTTAAAGATGACCCAAAGAAAGTTAATTGCAAGTTGTGCCAGCAGCTTCTTTCATATCACACGACGACGACCGACAACCGGCTATTCATAATAGCCTAAGTCTTTATTCATTATTTTAAATGAATAAAAGGTATTTGTTACACACCATGTTTTTCTTTTAATTTTTTTAGCTCTTTTGTTTGAAATGGAAAAAAATCTAGCTGCCATCTAAAAAAAAAAAAAAAAAAAAAAAAGGTTCGACTATCAGTCGACTATGGCAAAATCTAACGAATCAGATTCGACTATGAAAATCCTTAGTCGAAAACAGCCCTACAAAATATTAAATTTTATTACAATATTAGCCTTTTTGTATCACCCAATATATGGCGATTCATAGACTTTGCAAATATTATGCATATTGAAAACAAAACTCAAGCTTGATCTGTGTATGCAGTAAAATGACCTCTTATTTTTTTTTTGTAGCTTGAGCAGCAGATAAGCCAGTCCCCACTGAAAATGAGGAGGCCATGACTAGGGACAGGGAGAGAGGATACCAGAGTAAACAATATGAATTAAAGTTATTTAATGTAAGAAAGAGCAGTATATGACGATACATGATAAACCAAAATGTATTGTTTGGTCAGAAGTGGGTGTAGTAAAGGAGTAAATTACCACAATATGATACTCATGTAGAAAAATGATAATGACCATGATATTTTTTGTTAACTTCTCAGCTTAAGTGAATTATTTTTTAACCTTTACATTATTTGTTGAACCATGGTATTAATAACAACTACACAATAGTAAGTAAGAGCTGAACTGTTGCTTCATTTATCCAATTTCCACCACCATGGAAAAGGTGGGCCGGTCTTGGGCCTGAAAATCCCGGGCTGAAAAGTGGCCCCACTCCGGCCCTGCAATGAAGTCACTGGAAAGTCTTTATAAACGTACTCTTAAAATTTTAGTTCAGAAACCTAATAGTTTTCACACCTGTCAAATTTTAAATACCCATAGACTTCTGAGTTGGGAAAACTTGATCACTTACAGTAACCTTTGTCTAGTTTATAAGATATTGCATAGCACGGCTCCACCTCCACTGAAGAGATTTGTTATGCAGAGAGCAGGCACTCATGTCACTAGAGGTATCACAAGAGGGGACTGTATCATTCCCACTCGAAAAAGTGCCTTTAGTCAGTCCGCGTTCTCTGTAACTGCAACTAAACAGTGGAATCTATTGCCAAGTCTGATAAGAGAAACAAAGATTTATCGTTCTTTTACTGGTCAGCTTAAGAACTGGCTAATTGTTAATCAGATATGTGCACATTAGACTACTGACTGCCTACTGAGAATTGTTGCTTGCTAGCAGATTGTCTTGGTTCTCTTACGAGAGTATCTCTCGTACTGCGTAATATCTTACGCTATGGGGAAACACTCTTTCCTCGAGATATTGAAGCCAAAAATTACCCTTAATTTTTTTAATCATGCAAAACGCTTTTGCAGCAGCAAGCAGACAAGGGCGAAACAGCTCGCGCGCCCATTGGCTGCCTCGCTGGAAAAGCTGCAGCCTATCGAGTGAAGGCACTGCGTGACGTAATGACGAATGAAGACGCTTCGCGCTCATTTCGTCATGTCCCGCCAGTATAGGCGTGGTCTCGCCCTATAAATACCCCTCGATAGCTGTATTTCTCTGATTTTTCATTCTTCACGCGAAGCTCACGCATCGCGGGATCCAGAGTGAGAAGCCGCGCCGTTGACTTGTAGCCTTCTCAGCGGGACGTGCCATCTTCTGAAGTCGCTGGCCCAGCCGCCTTCAACTGCCGTACCTGCTGCGCTTTCCGGCGTACTATATCCTTTTACTCTGCTAACTGTGTGTGTGTTTGCTTACGTGACGCAACACCCATTATCTGTTCTAAAAGAGCTGCGTCTTTTTAAAGATGCCTTTCTGTGGCTTGTGCCGCTCCCAGCTCAGTGATGAGGACCGTCACGTCATCTGTGTGTCCTGCCTGGGTCATGAGCACGCGGCTATCGCGCTCGCGGATGGTGGATGCCCGCACTGCGAACTTCTGCCTATGGCGACTCTGCGGACTCGCCTGGCGTCGTTCTCTGAACCCGCGTCCCAGCCTTCTGTGCCGCGCCGTAAGAAGCGTCGCGCCCAGCGCGCTCCCGAGCCTTCTCCAGCCCGCCAAAGCTCGCCGGTTCGCCCGCCTGCTTCGCCGGCTTCACTTGAGTCGCTCCCGGACGGACAGCGCCCGCCGTCTGCCGCCGCTTCCGCTCCCGAGCTGGACGAGCCTGCTGAGGTATGCTCTCTTGTGGCTTCCGATAGCGAGGATTGGGCGAGCTCTGTGGACCTCCCCCCCACTGACGTGTCTAGCCAACCCTCTGGGAAGAGACCCGGCATTGAGGCTGAGCTGATGCGTCTGCTCACCCAGGCCGTGGAAAGCATCGGCCTCGAGTGGGAGGCGCCCGCCTTGCCGCCGCGCAACAGACTCGACGGGCGCTTTCTCAAGAAAGACGAAGCCCCATCTAAGTCTAGGGCCGCCCCCTTCCTCCCTGAGCTCCACGACGAAGTCGCCAAGTCATGGACCGCCCCGTTCTCCGCCAGACTGCGCACTTCCACCTCTGCGGCCTTTTCTTCTGTCACCGGTGCGGGAGATAAAGGATATCTCTCCATTCCTCCTGTTGAGGCGGCGGTCGCGTCGCATCTCTGCCCGCCCTCTGCGGGACGGCGCGCGCAGACGACGCTCCCCTCTAAAGCCTGCCGGGTGACTTCATCGCTGCACGGGCGTGCTTACACAGCCGCTGGACAGGCGGTCTCAGCGCTGCATACTATGGCGATCTTGCAGATTTACCAGGCCGACCTTCTCCTTAAACTGGACGAGGAAGGCCCGGGTGCGGTCAATGTGGCGGATTTACGAGGCGCTACGGACCTTGCTCTACGCGCCGCTAAAGCCGCTGCTCAGGCCATGGGGCGGAATATGGCCTCTCTCACCGTTGCTGAGAGACATCTGTGGTTGACGCTGTCTGAGATGACGGAAGCTGAGCGCTCTGTATTCCTCGACGCGCCCATTTCCCCTGCGGGCCTCTTCGGATCTGCCGTCAAGGATTTCGCGGACAGATTCAGATGTGGGAAACGTTTGGCAGAGCGCAGGTGGACCTGTTCGCGTCCCGCGAGAACGCTCACTGCCCAGTATTCTTCTCGAAGGGCAGGGACGCGCTGGCCCATACTTGGCCCAGCGGTCCCCTGTATGCCTTTCCCCCGGTCTCGCTCCTGCCTCAGGTGTTGGAGCGGATCAGGGAAAATGGATGCCCAGTGCTGCTTGTGGCTCCGCTCTGGACGAACCAGGCTTGGTTTCCGGTCCTGATGCGGATGACCAGCACTGCCCCGTGGCCTGTACCGTTGAGGAGAGATCTCCTCTCTCAGGCGGAGGGCTCGATTTGGCATCCTCACCCGGAACTGTGGTCCCTGCATGCATGGGTCATCAATGGGTACCCGCTAGCCTCCCAGAAGGAGTGCTAAACACGATCGCGCAGGCTAGAGCTCCGTCTACCAGACGGCTCTATGCCTCGAAATGGTCGGTGTTCTCTACTTGGTGTCGAGCCCGTGGCTTTTCACCCGTGGACTGCGGGGTTAAGGAAGTGCTTGCCTTCCTTCAGGAGCTGATGGATAAGGGAAGGACCCCATCCACGCTCAAAGTGTACGTGGCGGCCATAGCAACGCTTGCTAAACCGGTGTCTGGCCAGTCACTGGGGAAAAAACGACTTAGTCGTGCGCTTCCTACGAGGAGCTCGGAGATTAAACCCTCCCAGGCCCCCTTCAGTCCCGGCTTGGGACCTTTCCACGGTCTTGGAGGCCATGAAAGGCGCCCCGTTTGAGCCGATCCAGCTGTCGGACATGAAGCACCTGTCCCTTAAGACGGTGTTTCTATTGGCTCTCGCTTCAGTGAAGCGTGTAGGGGACTTACAGGCGCTTTCTGTAAGCGCGTCATGTCTGGAGTTTGGGCCTAACGACTCAAAGGTCGTACTCAAACCGAGGCACGGCTACGTGCCGAAATCCCTCAATACACCGTTTAGGGCCCAGGTAATTTCCCTGTCAGCCCTTCCGGTTCTCGATGAGGAGAGGGACGCGAGTCTCCTTTGCCCTGTCAGGGCGTTAAGGGCTTATGTGTCCCGCTCGGCTGGGTTCAGGCAGACCGAGCAGCTTTTCGTTTTGTTTGGCGGCCGTTCTAAGGGACTCGCCGCCTCAAAACAGAGCCTATCCAGATGGATAGTGGATGCCATAGCGCTGGCTTACACTTCCAAGGGCCTGCGGTGCCCATTGGGTGTCAAAGCGCACTCCACGAGAGGCGTGGCCTCGTCGTGGGCATGGTATAGCGGGGTCTCCCTGCAGGATATCTGTACGGCTGCGGGCTGGGCCTCGCCGTCAACATTTATCAAGTACTATAACCTGGAGGTGCCCGCCTTACAAGCTAAGCTTTTGGCGGTCTGAACTTCGGGCTTATCAGCCGCCAATGCGGCTATGTTGCCCTTGCAGGTCGGTACCCCTACGGGACTTTTATGAAGGAGTGATGCTTCTAGCCTCTCCTCCTCTACTCTATGTGAGTTATGGTGATTGTGCACTAGATGTGCCCCGGGCTTGGCCCCGGGACTCTGGTGTTGGATCCCTGTCCGCACGGCGTTTTGCATGGGGTCCCCATAGCGTAAGATATTACACAGTACGAGAGATACTCTCGTAAGAGAACGTACTCGGTTACTAACGTAACCTCGGTTCTCTCTAGAGAGGGAACGAGTACTGCGTATCTTGCCGTGCTTGGACTATGCTCTGGTTCGCTTCGGTGTACAAAATCAGAGAAATACAGCTATCGAGGGGTATTTATAGGGCGAGACCACGCCTATACTGGCGGGACATGACGAAATGAGCGCGAAGCGTCTTCATTCGTCATTACGTCACGCAGTGCCTTCACTCGATAGGCTGCAGCTTTTCCAGCGAGGCAGCCAATGGGCGCGCGAGCTGTTTCGCCCTTGTCTGCTTGCTGCTGCAAAAGCGTTTTGCATGATTAAAAAAATTAAGGGTAATTTTTGGCTTCAATATCTCGAGGAAAGAGTGTTTCCCCATAGCGTAAGATATTACGCAGTACTCGTTCCCTCTCTAGAGAGAACCGAGGTTACGTTAGTAACCGAGTACGTTATCTCTCATTGTTTAGCCTGTGTTGTGTGCTGTATCTGTCTTATCATTACTTTTCTATGCTGTTATTATTTGTGGACTGTAAAAAAGTCATTTTTTGTTTTTATATCTTGATTTTAGGTTGCCTTCATAATAACTGGCCAGGGACAACAGATGAAAATTAGCCTGTTGAACTAACTCTGGCTCATTTAGTTATTTTACTGTTAATTAATGAGCACTGTCCCTGTAAAATAAACAAATAAATGAGATGAAATGAAACAAATGAATACAATTTTTCGTCATGAAGACTACACTGCACTGTCTGATGCGATACTGTAGTAGACGTTTGCATAGTTATAATTTTGTCCCTGATATTATCGATCTTATAAGTGAAGTTCATAAAGTCATTACTGCTGTGTTTCTTGGAAACTTCTGGGCTTGAAGCTTTCTTTTTCGTTATTTTAATCACTTTTTCAAATAAATACCTAGGATTATGTTTATTTTCTTCTAATAGGTTTGAAAAATAATCAGATCTAGCAGCTTTTAAGGCCTCTCTGTAAGCAATCGAGCACCCATGCAATCCGAAATACCTCTAGTTTAGTTTTCTTCCAGTTGCGCTCCATTTTTCTGGCTGCTCTCTTAAAGGCCCAGGTGTGCTCGTTGTACCACGGCCTTGAACTATTTTCTTTAATCTTCTTTAAGCGCAGCGGAGCAACTGTGTCTAAAGTGCTGGAAAAGATAGAGTTAAAAGTTTCTGTTGCAATATCAAGTTCTTCTAAGCTATCAGGGATGCTGAGATGATGAAACTGATTAGGAAGATTATTGATAAAGCAATCTTTAGTGACAGAAGTGATAGTAATTTACTGAGTCGTAATTTAAGAGGATCAAGAGCGTTGAATGAAGTAGCCGTGAACCTACAGTCAATTAAAAGTAAATCTAAAAACGCATCCTATTGTTTACCAGTGATGAAGATCTTTATTAGTTGAACATCTGCAAATGCTGTCTGTGAATGAGCTACATTCGATTTCAATTCATTCTACATTTTACAACCAAAAAGATTATAACGCCATGATACCACTACTATGTGTCACGGATGATACAGGAGTCAGACAGGTGGAAAGTGAAATCAGTGTTTATTTACAGAACAGTAGAAGCAGACGGAGTTATGGTGAGTATTCAAACAGATGATAATAGGATGAGAACTTAGCCACTGGATAATAAGAGTCTCTCTTTCAGATGCAGATGGTCTGTCACTGGAAAGGGTTGCAGTAGGATGGCTGGGAACTGAAGACGGCATGCGGTGATGAAGATAATCCAATAGAAGTCAGGTAAGTAGCAGGTAAGTAGTAGGTAAGTCTCTGGTTGAGCATAGGAGAGTCTGTGTGTCAAGTAGCGACGAGATCAGACAGTGACTGCAGGGAGAGTGAGTGTTATGTAGAGAATTTACGGATGAACCAAACACAAATTAATCTTTCTAATCTTTCATGGGATTCATTCAAATGTGATTCAGCAATCCAGATCTGAACACATTCCAACGTCACAAAACTGGCTCCAAACTGTCTCCAAAACCCCCTCAGAAAGGACTTTTAGGGCTCCGCAGGCCTTAAAGGGATAAGCCAAAGCAGGAAGAACTTGTCACTGTTCATTCTTAACCAAGACAAATCTCCTCACAGATGGTCAAACAGGCCTGACCACCTTTGACCTCCCTCAGCATCACCACTGCTAAACAGGACAGAGTTATTTAACAGACCACGCTTTCATTCAGAGACTAGAAAGACTTTTACACTTTACATATCAAACCACATTAATTCTGCACATTCTGCAGAAAACAACTCACACAGAACAATGCTCAGTGGACTCATAATCAAACATCATAATTCTTGTTTTCCTACAATTCATGTTTGTATTATGCTTAGGTTCCATATAAATCATGTAATGATGATTATAACTGTGTGTATGAATGAACGAGTATCGTGCTTCCAATCGAAATAATCGTATGCCCTTAATTCTTAAGATGGCTTGAGTGAAATCTGTGTAAAATGCTTTGTATGATTATAATAATCTATAATGTTAAACTGTGATCTCTTGTTCTCTCTGCTAGTGTTGGAGAGCAAGCAGATCATAGATACCGTCTGATTTACGATAAGAAGAAACGAGGTCCACCTCCTAAGATGATGCCATTGTCCAATTGGCCAGAATTCTCCAAAAGAGGTTGGACTAACTTTAAGTTAAAGACCCGAACAAGGCAGTTCAGAACCTGTTCAGTTCGGTTCAGAGAGCAGTTCAGTTTCGGCTCGGTTCAGTTCGGTTTTGAGTCGGTTCTGTGTTAAATTAAGTTTGTGCCTCTCTCTATGATCAAACAGCAAGAGAGTGTTCATGTTCGTACGCTTTTACATCGACCAGACCAAGTTAAATTAGACCAGCAGACAAACCCATCAAGATCGGAGTTTAAACAGCTTCATTCAAGCCATCTCATCTCTTACTTTCCTTTCTTCCTTTATTTTATTTTCTCGTTAAAAGTCTCGTTCTAAGTTAAGTTTTGCTGTAAAGTTCGTTTACACGTCTCTCCTGCAACGCACTTCGAACTGTAAAGACTCTTGTTCATCCATCCGCCAACACATCACGTGACCGGCGGTTCAGAAACTCCAGCCAGGCACTCCAAAGACAACCAGCCACGCAGCCGGGAAACCCCTTTGACGAAGCACCTCGAATAGGGAATTCCCTGGCCTAAGCAACGCAAAGACAAGCAAGTACTCCAGACTGTAACTGACCTGGTGCTTTTTAATGTACATGTAATAACCTGTCTAAGAAACGAAGGTTTAAATTAATGCTTGGTGGTTCGTTCAGGTTTATGTCTTGCAAAGTGCATCTCACTCTGAAAACTCACTCTTTCTCTCTCTTCCTCTGCGCCTCGTATGAATGTGTGTGTGTGATTGTGTTTAGACCTTAGTTTTATGTGTTTAGAATAATCAATAAAGTCTTGTTTATATTTGAAAAGATATTTGTCTTGTGTTTTGCTTACACATTTAATGTCTTGTACTGCCGATCTAAAGTTACCTTGCTAATACATAGTGTTTCACTATAAATTGGATAAATATCTGTTGCCAAGGTTAAAATTACGGCCCGTTCAAATGAACTCTAAACGAGTCATTTGCTCGGTTCCATAGTGATTCGGTCAATGATTCATTGCAAATCGATGAATCATTCCCTTTGAGCTAAATTGGCCTTCCGGCCCCCTTAAATACATTTTATGTATATTATTATTATGTAGGCTCGCTACATTATTTGGTGGAGAATGTGGGCAGTTCAACCTAAATTGTAAGAATATTATCAAGATTTATCTTTTCATATTGTGCGGATGAGAGATCCGATTCTCTGAGAGTCTGTGTGTGACGCACGCAGCGCGCGCCCCGTTTGAATGAATGCTGCTGCTGCTGCTGTTGTTGTCTGTGAGTGAAGCTCCCAGAGAAAGCTGAAAAGTCTAGTCTGCCGCCCTATTTGCTCTCTTGTTAACTGCAGTAAATAAGATATAAAACCTCACACTACGATAAGGTAAAAATTGAGCGTGTTCCTCATTTCCAGAAATACCTCGTTAGAGCTGTTCGATTTCTGCGTGTTCCAGAGTCTTTCAGGAAAGCTGTAACGTTGTGTGTGTGTGTTTATATCAGTTAGAGAACTGAACGAAATCAAACTGCAGTAATTAAAATAACCCTAACGTTATAAGGACTAATATTCTCCTCACAGAGCGATGAGCGTGTTCCTCATCTAAGTTAGTCATAAGCCTTATATTTATTTATCTGGTTCAATGCGTGTTCCACTGCGATCCCCGTGATAAACAGCGAGGCTTAACTAATCTTATCTGTTTGTGTCCGTTCAAATAATTCTCGTGTAACATTGCGCATGTCCGAGTGTAATTTGAATAGTGGTTATTTAAATTCGTTATCAAGTAAAGCTTGCCATTGAAACTGAACCAACAGTTATTGTTTTATGTGCCTAGATAAACTTGCACAGCGACGATCCGCCGAGGTCGTCCTAATATTATAACGCAAAGCTGTCGCTTGCTTAAAGTTAATATCACTCTTGACAAACTGAGTGAAGCCCCACGTCGTAAACCCAGCTACGAGTGGTGTATCTTATTTGAACAGTGTGAAATGCGCCGACATTTCCCGTAATAGGATCGATTGTTACTGTACATGCATGTTCTGTGGACATTGTTGAAATGCTCCCATATTGCATGGAACTGTAACAAACTGTTTTCCAACTGTCTGCAATTCCCGGTTCGCCCACTAGAGTTCGTTTGGTCGCTATAGTTACGATCGTGACACGGAAGTCTTAGCAAACGTTTCCGGGTGAACTTTGACCCAACTCTCGGTGTAAACAAACGCTAGCTACGCTAAGCTAACCTGAGCAGTTTACATTGAGGCCTGTGCTAAAGCCTTTAGCATCAGTTACTGTTATCAATACTAGCCCCAGCAGTTAAATACAGTGTCTGTTTGAACAAAGTTAAAGTGATTTAACCATTTAAACACCTCGACTTTTAGACCTGTTGGTCTTTTCTTTCTTTTTTCCCCTTTTCATCTCACACTTTACCTATACGTTACTGGAAAAGGAAATATTGGTTTACAATTATTAATTACTTTACCTGCATTTTACTTGAAAAAGCAAATGCTGGTTTACTATTATTAATTGTCAATGTTGAATTTGATTTTGAAGAAAAGGAAATGTTAAAATAAAATTGAAATTCTATTTTTCTAGACAGGTCATTTGTAATGATTTCTAGATTTATTTTTAATAATTCTAATTTCATAATTTTCATAATTTCTAAATTTCTCGTTGAGATCTAATCACTTTAGGTGAATAAGTCTTGCACTCTGAGAGTTAAAATTTGAAAGTTGTTATTACTATTACAAAAATAGTGTTAGACTCAGACTTGCTCATTATTGTCATTGCGTTTTATCCTTGCGTTGGTTATAAACTTAACCACTATATTTGTTCTGATTAATTAATTTTCGGGACGCTTCAATAGGGGACATTACCATCTCCATACGAGTTTCAAATAAACCAGAGACAATCGTCTTTTACAAAAGTTTATTTGTGTGTTTAGTTGTTCCTCAACTATCAATTCTATACTCGTGGTAGACGTAAAGGTAGCGGGATCCAACCTCCTTGCTTCATTTCTTCCTCATCACGTCTTTCCTGTTCTGTCCTGCTTTATTCCATCTTATTCTTCACATTTGTAGGAACAAACCTGGAAGAACCACCAATCGACTCTAAAAGAGACAAATATAATCTGTCCCAACAAACAGATTATTAGATATTTGATTTTTAATCAAACCCTCTTGTGTTCTTCATACTCTCCCTGCATTTGTAACGCAATTTAAACTTTGACATCTTATCCAAGATTAAGTAACAGAGACAAGTGCCGAGCAAACTCCGCCTTCACAGCATCCCTGCTGTAACCCTGCTGTAAGCGGTCGAACTGAAGGTGTGTGGTGTCAATCCTGTCAAACTCAGAGAAGAGGTATCAACATCATTATTGTATTATTTTTCCTCGCAAACATAAGCAATAATATTGTTTACCTTTCCGGAACAGATTTTCATTGATAAAAAAAACATTTATGAGAAATTAATACTTCCCCTAGTTAATAATTTTCTTTTTGTTTTTCCCCTCATTGAAATTGGTTGTTAACTTTTCTCTCTTTTTCCCTTACTCAGTTGAGCGACTAAGTCCTCACACCACGAGTTGAAACCAGCTTTTCATTGATAGAAAATATTTATAAAAATATTTCTCCCATTGAAAAAAAAAAGGGGTTTCTTTCCATTTGAGATTTGTTTTAACCTTTTTCTCTCTCTTTCATTTACCCAGTTGAGTGACGAGATCTTCGCATCACTAGCCTCACTGTGTACCCTTAGACCAACACTTAGTCATCACAACACTTCACTATTGATGTACAATTACTGAAACGACACTTAGCCGTTCAACCACATATAGGCTTATACCCCACACAGATCTGTGTCAGTCTCTTCACCAAGCGTGCCAACATGTCGTGGACGACAAACCCCACTGCCCAACGGGAAGACGTGGACGCCTGGCTCAGAGGCATTACAGACTGCCTCACACCAAAGACAATTGAACTGTTATTATTTTTAATAATAATCATAATTCTGAGAAGATTCCTGACACATGATTCAAGCCAGAACCAAAACCACGTGGAACTAACCAAGATAACCTGTTCCTTAAGTAATGCCTTCACAGCCCAGCTAAACCTAAGCCACCAGCACGTCACCCACCTACAGGAGGAGCTGACACGTGCCCAGAACCGCATAGACAAGCTGGAAGTGAAAGTCCAGGATGACTCCAAGACCACCGAGTTCCTGAGAGAGCTGATGCACACTCAACACTGCAAAGACCAGCTCAAAGGTAAAGCTCAAGACAAACTCAAAGTGACTGACGAAGCGGAGCAAGAAACAAAGACACAAGTTGACAAGCTCCAAGAAGCCCTTGCAGTCACTGAACGTGACAAACAAGAGTCAAAGACTGTCCAGAAACACCTGGTGAACCAACTCCAGGCTGTTGAACATCAGCTAGAGAAAGCCAAAGCTGACATTGAAAGTAAGAACTCTAAAATCACTGCTCTGGAAGACCACCTGCAAAGGTGCAGCGTTGAAATGGACCATCTGATCCAACAGCGAGACGCCGCCAACGACGAGCTCTACGCGGTCAGAGATGAACTCCAGCACATTTTCCAACAGAAACCAGAGCCAAGAAGGGAGAGACCTCCCTCAGCATCACCCCTGCTGAGCAGAACAGAGTCCTCGATCCAAGAACTGGCATACAGTGAAAGAAGTGAATGGCCACAACCCAAAACGTCACCGGCCTTCACCACAGAACTGTTCACTGCCAACAAACGAAGAGAGCTCATCCAGGCAGATGCCCAAGCTGCACATGGGATGACCATTAAAGACCTCAACCAGCTGGTTAAGAATATCACTCAGTTCAACCCGAACTCCACAGAGGGTCCCGACATCCAGGCCTACCTCCGAGATATCGACTTCCACCTCGAGGTGAGACCCCATATGACTGACAGAGACATGTTCTACCTCCTCAGATCCACATCCAGTCCAGAGGTACGAAGCTTCCTAGACCGACAACCTGCTAATGTCATGTCAAACTACCAGCTACTACGTGAGACAATGATTAAAGAATTCACAGGTCCAGAGTCAGAACACGGTGTGTTAATCGCCTTGGAAACCAAACAATGTCGTCAAGACACTCCCCAAGCCTATTACCGCCGCTTTCGACAAGCCTATTTAGGTGGACATAACAAACCTGAACTTGAAGAGGATGTGAACTTCAAAACCCTCTTCCTGAGAAACCTGCACCCTGGTTTGAGTCATCATCTTGGCATCATGGCCTGCCCAGGCACAATGAAAATTCAGGAGCTACGTGACCTGACACACAAGGCCTACATCAAACAAAAGATGTCCTCCAAGAAAGGTTTGAAAACATCCACAGTGTCAAACTCCATCAGCCAAGACACAAGCCTTGCACTGGAAGACACCCAGTGGCATGACAACACCACAGTCCTTCGTAAGGAGCACAGAGAACGTGACTCCCATGCCGATGACAGCTACCACTCCAACCACATGGAAAAGTCATGGGACCCACCAGAAGGAAACAACTGGAATCAACGAGTGCATCCAAAAGCATTCTATGTGGGTAAGCGACAACGACACCCACCTCCGCACCACTCAGCCAAACACCACACTGAGTGTGCCCAAGAACACGACAGTCTCCCCTCAGAAGACATGGAGCAACTACTGAGGCAACTGCTCATCAAAGACAAGCTGAACACAGAAGACCAGTGATCACCTTGTACACCTTCCTGCGACGACCACCTGTTCCACAACAACCCCGAACAAAGTGGTCTCTCACAGTCAACCACTGACAAACACCCCGAGGTACCAGAAAACACCATCCTGGTTACCCATCACACCACAAGCTCCAAACTCAAGAACGATGTGTGTGCTACAGCAACGACAGTAAGCCCAGAAGGTCAGAAAGTCTGTCACAACCAGAAGGCATCACAAGAGGAATGCAACAAAGGAGACCACGTTTTGCACTACAGCTTCACGCATCCATGCCAAACCATCTCCCAATGTCTGCCAGAGAACTTCCTGCCTTACTGGACTGACCCCCAGCAGATCACAGAAGATCCCTTTCCAAGGCAAAGATGCAACAAGCCCATCAAAGCTTAACCATCAAGCAAAAGGGGGGAGCAAAACAGACTGAGACAGATCTGACATACATACAGTATACATGCAGTACATGCACTACCCTACACTGTACCACTAACATACACAAGTTAAACACAGCTACCATGAAAAACATTCAACAAACATGTTCTTCCCACAGGTAGACACTGAAATCGCAACACTGACTTAGCTATCCTTTCCATAGGAAACATGTAGCAATACACCCAACAAGTGTAACCCTCTCATTACATTGTGACACCTGACACTGCACAACAGTAGCCATACAGGAGTCACTCAACTGCTTTGTTT
Organism: Chrosomus eos; assembly: GCA_036326025.1. Taxonomy (NCBI): domain Eukaryota; kingdom Metazoa; phylum Chordata; class Actinopteri; order Cypriniformes; family Leuciscidae; genus Chrosomus; species Chrosomus eos. Next base: position 46,615,171 of record CM070818.1, on the reverse strand, counting down.
TGTTTTACCTCTTCCCTTTCTTCTTCTTTTATTAGGTAAAATCCCTGTTACCCCATAAGGGTCAAGGTTACCATATAAGGATTGACGCACCACACCTGATGTTTGCAAGTCACCTTAAAACGAATGTTAGCCTAGAGAACTCTCTGCATCATTCGAATCAAAATTTGAAAGGTAAATTGGTCTAAACCTAGAACAATTTAGAAGAGAATAAAACAAACAAATCAAATTTAGTCACAAAGTTGATCAATCACCGTTTTAAAACAAACTAGAATAACGGTCCTAAAATCGAACTAAACTTTTTCCACATGATTGACTATATTGAGAGAGTGAACCTGTTTAGGCCTAGATAATCTAATGCCCTGCACCAGTAAAGGGACCAGTCATGGAGGCGTTTGCCTTGTTGTTTGCTGTGTGTGTTTGCTTCTTCTGTTTCTCCAGCGTTCAATGATGTCTTCTCTCATCAACCCATCATCGATCGAAGGGGGGATATGTAGAGAATTTACGGATGAACCAAACACAAATTAATCTTTCATGGGATTCATTCAAATGTGATTCAGCAATCCAGATCTGAACACATTCCAACGTCACAAAACTGGCTCCAAACTGTCTCCAAAACCCCCTCAGAAAGGACTTTTAGGGCTCCGCAGGCCATAAAGGGATAAGCCAAAGCAGGAAGAACTTGTCACTGTTCATTCTTAACCAAGACAAATCTCCTCACAGATGGTCAAACAGGCCTGACCACCTTTGACCTCCCTCAGCATCACCACTGCTAAACAGGACAGAGTTATTTAACAGACCACGCTTTCATTCAGAGACTAGAAAGACTTTTACACTTTACATATCAAACCACATTAATTCTGCACATTCTGCAGAAAACAACTCACACAGAACAATGCTCAGTGGACTCATAATCAAACATCATAATTCTTGTTTTCCTACAATTCATGTTTGTATTATGCTTAGGTTCCATATAAATCATGTAATGATGATTATAACTGTGTGTATGAATGAACGAGTATCGTGCTTCCAATCGAAATAATCGTATGCCCTTAATTCTTAAGATGGCTTGAGTGAAATCTGTGTAAAATGCTTTGTATGATTATAATAATCTATAATGTTAAACTGTGATCTCTTGTTCTCTCTGCTAGTGTTGGAGAGCAAGCAGATCATAGATACCGTCTGATTTACGATAAGAAGAAACGAGGTCCACCTCCTAAGATGATGCCATTGTCCAATTGGCCAGAATTCTCCAAAAGAGGTTGGACTAACTTTAAGTTAAAGACCCGAACAAGGCAGTTCAGAACGTGTTCAGTTCGGTTCAGAGAGCAGTTCAGTTTCGGCTCGGTTCAGTTCGGTTTTGAGTCGGTTCTGTGTTAAATTAAGTTTGTGCCTCTCTCTATGATCAAACAGCAAGAGAGTGTTCATGTTCGTACGCTTTTACATCGACCAGACCAAGTTAAATTAGACCAGCAGACAAACCCATCAAGATCGGAGTTTAAACAGCTTCATTCAAGCCATCTCATCTCTTACTTTCCTTTCTTCCTTTATTTTATTTTCTCGTTAAAAGTCTCGTTCTAAGTTAAGTTTTGCTGTAAAGTTCGTTTACACGTCTCTCCTGCAACGCACTTCGAACTGTAAAGACTCTTGTTCATCCATCCGCCAACACATCACGTGACCGGCGGTTCAGAAACTCCAGCCAGGCACTCCAAAGACAACCAGCCACGCAGCCGGGAAACCCCTTTGACGAAGCACCTCAAATAGGAAATTCCCTGGCCTAAGCAACGCAAAGACAAGCAAGTACTCCAGACTGTAACTGACCTGGTGCTTTTTAATGTACATGTAATAACCTGTCTAAGAAACGAAGGTTTGAATTAATGCTTGGTGGTTCGTTCAGGTTTATGTCTTACAAGTGCCTCTCACTCTGAAAACTCACTCTTTCTCTCTCTTCCTTTGCGCCTTGTATGAATGTGTGTGTGTGATTGTTTAGACCTTAGTTTTATGTGTTTAGAATAGTTAATAAAGTCGTCCATATATTTGAAAAGATGTACCTTGTGTTGTGCTTACATATTTAATGTCTTGTACTGTCGATCTAGTTACCTTGCTAATACATAGTGTTTCACTATAGATTGGATATTTATATCTGTTGCCAAGGTTAAAATTACGGCCCGTTCAAATTAACTCTAAACGAGTCATTTGCTCGGTTCCATAGTGATTCGGTCAATGATTCATTGCAAATCGATGAATCATTCCCTTTGAGCTAAATTGGCCTTCCGGCCCCCTTAAATACATTTATGTATATTATTATTATTATGTAGGTTCGCTACATTAATATAGTCCGTGCTGGTGATGGGACACAGGTGACGGTGATCATGAGGTGCAGGTGCAGATGATAATGGATGGGGATGCTGGGAAATGTAGTGAATACAGATGAAGGAGGTGAATGTGAATGTGACATTACACCCCCCTCCGGAAAGCGCGACCTCGCGCTGCAGAGGAGCCAAGGCGGAGCAGATGAGAGAGGACGTGGCCAGGGCGGAGCCGGCTGTGGGCGTGGCCAGGTCGGAGCTGTGGGACCCTCGGGTGTCCAGGGCGGAGCTGTGGGACCCTCGGGCGTCCATGGCGGTGAGCCCCCTTCGGGCGTCCATGGCGGTGAGGCCCCTTCGGGTGGCCATGGCAGTGAGGCCCCTTCGGGTGGCCATGGCGGAGAGACCCCTTCGGGTGGCCATGGCGGTGAAGACCCTGTAGAAGTTCCAGAGATCCCCAACTGAGCCGAATGGACCCAGAGCCGAGGTGACACCACAGGTCTGGAGGGCCAAGGCAGATCTGCAGGCTCATGGGACCGAAACGGAGAAGGGGCTCTCATTTCGCTCTCAACACCCACCAACCCGCAGTTATATTTGGACATATACCTTAATTTATACATTAAATGATTGAACACCCACCAACCCGCAGTAATTTGTGAGGAGCCTATTGCGCAGTAGAGGCAACCTGTTTGTTTTGAAAACGAATGTCTTTGCTTTCTTTTAAGAGGCAGGGTCAAAAAAGTTTAGGATATTTTAAATGAGCTAACCAACGGTCTTTCTGAAGGAAATAGTCTGACCTTCTCCATCAATTTTAATTCTATGAACTTTTTACTTTTTATGAACTTTACTATTTCTCACAGGGCTGTTTTCAACTATAATATAAATATCAAATCTATGAGCTTGAATATAAATATTATAAATTATGAATACGTTTTCACAGGGATACACTTTCCTCAAGAGAGCTTTATTTTTGAAAACCTCATGAAAACACATTTACACATGAGTGTATGGTATGATGCTGCAGGTACTTAAACATGTTACCGTGCTCCCACTGACAGGCTAACCTGGTGCAGAATAGCAAATAAACAATAAGAAACAACTTGTAAAACCTTCGTCATCTGGCGAGGAGCGAGCAACCAGCGAAATAACCTGTCCTCTGAATGGCGTCGAGAGCACTTTTGAAACATATCCATGCCTTGGTTTGATGCTGCGTTAAAACCAGATGCGAATAGAACGTCTGGCGTGTGTGGGGAAATCTAGAATATATAGATATTCATAATATAATTGTGAATTAAGAACTAGACCCCCCCCCAAATAATAGTTTTTTGACATTTCAGTTATTTTATTAATAATGGTTATTTAATTATTCAGTACATGCACGTATATTTGTAGTATACAGCTATGTGAGGTGTGTCCAGTGGGTGGCAGTAAGCCAGAGGAAAAAGCTAGAAGAGAAAAACGAGTTAGTTCACACGAGGTTTTACGGGACTATCAGAATTGAATTGTGTTGTATACCATGTGGTATTGGGCTGTTGTAAAGGCGTTGGCTGAATAAAAGAACCCCCAACCAAATTACAGATTACACGCTTGTTATTTCCTTCAAGTGTGCTATAAAATACTGGCGATGAGGATGGGATCAGCGGTGCCGTTTTGAGTGAGTTGTCTACGAAGACGCTGAGCATGGACATTGAGCAACTGCAATCAGCTGAGCGCGGCGTTACTGAGCGCGGCAGTGTGTGTGTATGCAAAACTGTCAGTAGAGGGACAAGCCAAACGGCACTCGCTGATCAGATTAATAAGTGAAGCAGTAGAGAGTGTTATAGAGACAGAGGACGATTATGTAGCCCGTCAACATGTGGAAAATTTGTTAGAGTTTTCAAGCGGGATAACGCAAATCTGTGACCGCGTGGTACAAGATGGCAAAGAGGCAAAGAGCCGCCCTCGCTTGTGAGTGAGATTTCAATCATAGTTCGTCATTGTTGATTCACTGGAGCAGAATGGCGCCTAAGCGATTGTGGTGTTCTGTTCTTGGGTGTAATAAGGAACACAGCAGTCATTTTAATGTTCCTAAATCCGAACCGCTGAAGACGCAGTGGCTGAGTTTTGTTTATGAAGGGAATATTTCCGACGAGCAACGTCAATGCGCTCATGTTTGCGCAAATCATTTCTCACCAGACCATAGCTGTCAACCCTCCCGTTTTTTCCGGGTTTCTCACGTATTTTAGCTCTTTTCCCGCTGCCTTCCCGTTTTAGTATTTTCCCGTAAAATATCCCGTATTTTTACGGCCTGATTGTGTGAAACGTAGGCCAACAAGCTCGATCAGATTCGGCTTGAAGTCGTTCATCCTCGGATGCGGCGCTGCGCGCGCTGTTACAAAAAAAGCTGTGCACACAGCCAAGCGAAATGAGGTCTTGCCGGTCTTGTGCACCCAACTCGTCATTTTTGCCGTGCTCGTGCGGACGCGCGATGTAAACAAGGCTTTACTCCGTGTCAGCGCGTGCTCTGATCGGTAAAGGTGCACAGACCTCTCCAGTAGTTGCAGAAGCACCACTAACTCCGCCTCCGTTTCCCTCGTAAGCTGATATTAGTATTTAAACATTCTCTATGATAATTTTTTTTTTTAAATGACTAATGTCTCTTTCTCTCTAACACACACACACACACACACACAGACACACACACACACACACACACACACACACACACACACACACACACACACACACACACACACTGTCTCTTTCTCTCTCACACATATGTAGTTATAAACTCTAGACTTTTAATGATTAGTGCTTTATTTTTAAAATTTGTGGGTAAGAATCGTGTAAAAAAAAATCCCTTATTTTGGGGATGGATTCCAGGAAATCTCCCTTATTTTCAATGTTCAATGTTGACAGCTATGCACCAGACCGCTTTATAAACGAGTTCGAGGGTCAATATAAATCAGGTTTTGCTAAGAAGCTGCTACTGAAAAATGAATCGGTGCCAACTATACATAGTTCCCACAGGCCAATTCATGTCACGTGACTTTCCCAGAGACGCCATCTTTGAGGGCATAAGCTGCTGTGTTTACCCAGGTTTACAAGCAAATTTCAAATATTTCTTTCTGTTTATAAAGTTACGAAAATCATGAAGAGACAAAGTGACAGAGATTATAAAGAGACACTATTAACACAAGACAGAGAGAGGTACAATGCAACGTTGGTGACGTTTGCTCAAGTGCAATCAATGGAAAAGTAGTCATCATAGCGAATGTATGTAGCATGATGCTAGACTATCTGTCTATTAAAAAGCCATAGCCTGCTCAATTTAATTCCTATGTTCCCCTTAAAACAGTCATCGGTGCTTTCTGTAATATGCATGTACTTATTTGAACAGTGTAGAACAGGGTTGGAACGGTACATGTATTCATGCCGAAACTGAACGGGCGTCACGGTTCAGTGCATGAATATACGCGGTATAAAAGTAAATAAAACTCACGTGCAAATTAATTAATGTAATGCGGAACTACTTTATACGCGGGTTCTTTAGGGACATAATCTGAGATTGCAATGCTGGAATATGTGTGTGAGTCTGAGTGAGAAAGAGAGGCGCGGGTGGGATCAAACAGTGGAAACAATGTTGTTTTTAATACCTGGTCTTTATGTTCATACAGGACATCATTCAAACTGCAAAGTGTTAACTTTTTTATCCTCGCCAGCAATAACCTCCGTTGTTGTTCTGACAAAAGCTTAGTCTTCTCACATTCATGTAGTCTAAAGACGGGTATACTGTAAAATCCAAATTTAACTGAACCTCCGGCACAATTTGAACATCCATTGACCCAGCAGGAGATGACCATTTTCACTTTTTATCAGCCTTTACAGTCTATGTATTCTGTCCACAACATGGCCACAGAAATGGCGCCGGGTCGGCAAATGCCCGTATGTTGTGACGTCATGTAGGAACTATGTATTCATGTTCCTGCTGGACCTCCAAAAGAAGTGAGTGTAACGTTTTATTTATTAACCTTTATATTAATCTTTGCAAATCCCTTGCACGCTTCACGATGATTAGTGGCTAATGTTTACACGTAGGGTGCATTACGGCATGTATTCTATGCAAGTTAACGTTACGACGTTCTCAATATAATTCATAATCCCACGTTTATAATGAAAAACGCGTTATAGTTATTGTGTTATTAAAAACTGTGTACGCCGGTGTTAACGTAACAGGAATATTAACAGGAATATCAATGCAGTTACAATACTATAGATGTACTTAAAGTTCTTAAAACAAAAAACATTTTCGTACTGCACTAAACATAAACATACAACAAATTCTTAGGTGTCCTTCAACTACTGCTAGAATCATTACTGACATGACCTCATGTCAGTTTCAGTCACGATAGTTGAGTAACACTGAGATAACGTCACGCATCACTGACAAGCCTACATTTAAAAAAAAAAAAAAAAAAAGTTTTTCAACATAAATCTGTCAACGAACTAACCTATAACTTACATTAGTAACGTTAAACACATAGCGTTTGTATCTCACAACTCTAACGTTACCCTGTAGGCCTACATACAAAAATAGATCAAAGTGACATTGTTAACCAACCATTCAGAACAGTGGCGGATGCAGAACGTGACAGATGGGTGGGCCTGGATTAAGTCGAGGTGGGCCGAATCTAGGGTGTCAGACAAGGATTTCTAAGCGCAAGGGTGTCAAAGTCTGGACAAAATATGTACAGTGACATGACTTAACTGCCAGATCCAAACTGCGTTCGCGCGTTGGCTGGCGCTGAGCCAGAGATGGAGGCGCTCAGCGCTTGTCATATTTCATAAGTGTTCGGCGGGCCGTATATGGCCGTAGTTTGAAATGAAATTCTTTATTAATTCATTTTATTATTATTATTAAAATTAAAATGTTTATTTTTTTTATTACTCTGATTGGGTGGGCCACCTGTCAATCTGGGTGGGCACGTGCCCACCCAGGCCCAGCCATAAATCCGCGCCTGATTCAGAAACGTCCTGTTTGAGCCTTATTGTCGAACTTCTTCGGGGCCGTCATCTTGTTTCAGGTCCGACTCCGGTTCAAACTGATACGGTTGCACAGATGTGTCCTCAGAGAGAATCCCGCTGCCATAATAAACCCTCAAATGTTGTCAAGTCAACACTCCACATGCGTTGTGTCAAAGCGCCTAGAACCTGTGGTCAAAGCCACAGAACAGAGGGGCGGAGTCAGCGAAGCTCATTATCATTTAAAGGCACATGCACTGAAACGGTGTGCTGAAAACAGAGCTGTTTTTGAGCAGGTAAAATGAGTGTTTTCTTAAAATACTAATGAGAATTTTTAATAAAAGTATATTACAAAGTTTTCATTTAGACCATAAAGATTCATATTAACTTGTACAAAAATGGCATTATATGACCCCTTTAAAGAGAAAATGGTAACCATAACATACCAGAAGAAAACACAAAGTAAATTGTTTCCATGGGGCAAGGTTAGATTCCTTCAGTGAAAGTACAGATTCCTGTTAATAAACAGTGATGGTGGTAGAAGATCATGGTGCACAATGATGTGTGCTACAAACACACTGCATGGAAAATGAGATACATGTTGTGTCTCTTGTGACAGTATAGCACAAGTACTAAAACTGTTGTATCACTGACTCCTACCAAAGAAATGATCTAAGGGTGGATAACCAGTAATGTATTCTGAGAATGTCGGGACTACATTCTGTTTTGTAGGGGAGAATGTGGGGAAATCTAGAATATATAGATATTGATAATATAATTGGGAGTTAAGAGCTAGACCCCAAAAAATAATAGTTCTCTTACGAGAGGTTCTCTCGTATTGCGTAAGCTAGCTTACGCTACGGGAAAGATTTCATCTTTCTGAGAAATTGAAGCCAAAAAATTATCCTATAATTTTGTATCCATTGTCAACGCAGTTCAGCTGCAGCAGACCATGAGAGGGCTAGCTAGCCGCTCATTGGTTCGCTCACGGAGAACTGCTTAAGCCTATGAGGGAGCGCGAGTGAACCCGCGACCAATGAGAGTCTGACTCGCTCTCATTACGTCACCGCCCGCCGAAACGGGTGTGGACGAGACTATAAATTCCCTGAAATAGGCTGAATACTCTGATTTTTTCATTCTTCAGCGACGCTACCTGCATCTGCTGATCCTGAGAGAGAAGCCGCCATCGTCGAGAAGGCGACCGCCATGTCATCTGCGCCCTCTGCCTCAGACCGGAACACGCCGAAGTCGCCCTTGCCGATGGCGGCTGCGACTTCTGCGAATCAATGCCTATGTTGACCCTGCGGGCTCGACTGTTGGCCGCTAAAAATGCTCCCAAGCCGCCTCTGACTTCGCTGCGGAAGAAGAAACGCCGCTCTCAGAGGCCGCCGGAGCCCCAGCAAGAAGCGTTCATTCCGCCGGAGCCTGTAGCCTCCCGCTCTCCTTCTCCGCCGCTTCCGGACGAACAGTTGCCGCCGAGTGGCCGCTCTGTTGCCTCCGATGACGCCGCGGACATCAAGGACACATGCTCGCTTCTCGCTTTCGACAGTGAGGAATGGTCCGGTTCTCAGGCCTCCTCGAACCGTGAATCTTCCAGGACTCGCGCTGGTATTGAGGAAGAACTAATGCGCCTCCTCACACAGGCCGTCGAGCGCCTCGGCCTCGATTGGTCTCCTCCCCCCGAGCAGACCATCAACCGCATGGACGGCAGCTACCTCCGCCAGCGCTCGACTCCCGCTGCCAAACGGGCTGCGCCCTTCCTGCCCGAGCTGCACGCAGAGCTATCAAAGTCCTGGAATGCCCCGCTCTCTGCCAGATCTAGCTCTGACTCTTCCACCCCGCTCCGCGTTGTGGACGGAGCCGCAGAGAAGGGCTATCTCTCCATTCCACCTGTTGAACACTTGGTCGCCGCACACTTATGCCCGCCCTCTGCTAGATGGTGCTCATCCCCTGTGCTTCCCTCTAAAGCCTGCAGAGCGACTTCAAGTTTTCACGGCCGCGCATATTCAGCCGCCGGCCAGGCAGCGTCTGCACTTCACTCTATGTCCGTGCTGCAAATTCTACAAGGTGACTTGCTGCGTGAGTGGGATGAGAGCGGAAAGAATCCCCCTTCTGTTGCGGATTTGAGGAGCGCCACGGACCTTGCCCTTCGCGCCACAAAGTCTGCTGCTCTAGCCCTGGGGAAATGCATGGCCGCCATCTGTGTGTCTGAGAGACACCTATGGCTCACTCTCGCCGAGATTCTGAGCGTGCCGCTTTTCTCAACGCCCCGCTCTCTCCAGCCGGCCTCTTCGGATCTGCCGTCACGGGTATCGTCGACTGCTTCTCCGAAGTACAGAAAGCTTCTCAGGCCATGAACCTCTTTCTGCCTCGTCGCGCTAGCTCCTCTGCAGGCCGCCCACGTGATCAGCCTCCTGCACGAGCCCCACCCCAGCGCACAGCTCAGCACAACCAGACTGTTCAGCGACGCCAGGGCGGCCGCCCGCGTTCCCGCTCTGACAGCCGTCACAGACCGCCGCCTCCTCGGGGGCCTCGGCCTAGAATCGCGCTGAAACCCGAGCAACCAAAGTCTGCCTAGCACAGCTGAGAAGAAAAAGACGGCGCTCTCCCGCTGCGGCCGGACCGCCGTCAAAGTTTCGCCCTCTGTTAGTCCCCGCGCAGGCGGCTACTACAGAAGTGTTTTCTGCCATAACCAAGCCGGTCTCCCTTCCCGCTTGCATGAGCACAAACGCCGTTTTCACGGCGACCCAGAGAAATCTCAAAAAGAGCATAAAAGCCTCTTGTGTACGAAATGTGCCCGCAACACTGTGTTCACTCATACACAAAAGCACTTCAGTTCCCCTGTCTCACACAGAGTCCACTCTCATAAAGCGGGCCAGGCCCGCTCGAGTCTCAGAGTGCATAAGCACGCCCACAAGCCCGTGTGCGCGTCTCTCCTCTGTTCACTCTGTTACAGGGCCCATAAACTCCTCTCCGAGTGTAAGTCCTGCTGTTGTAAACACTATCAGCGCGCTCATGCAGCCCGCGAAGTGCAGCGACGGGGACCATGTAGCCATTCACCCCCTAGCGTCACGCTTCAAAGCGTGGGAAGCTATTCCGGGAATCTCCCAGTGGGTGTTAAACACAATAAAGCTAGGCTATCACTTACAGTTTCGCCGCCGCCCTCCTCGCTTCCGAGCGCGGCTAGAAACTACTGTGAACCCAGAAGCAGTGACGCTGCTCCGTTCAGAGATAGCAATTCTGTTGTGCAAAAAGGCTATAGAGAGGGTGCCTCTGGCTATGAGCGAGTCGGGGTTTTACGGCCGTTATTTTCTTGTCCCCAAGAAAGACGGCGGTCTCAGACCAATATTAGACCTCAGATCTCTGAACAAAGTTCTCATGAAGAGACCGTTCAAAATGCTCACTATCAGAAAACTCCTCGCACATGTGCGCCAGGGGGACTGGTTCATATCACTAGATCTGAAAGATGCATACTTTCAGATCCAGATAAATCCCCTTCACAGGCCATTCTTACGTTTCGCCTTCGAAGGCCAGGTTTATCAATACACCGTCCTACCGTTCGGCCTATCCCTAGCACCCCGTACGATCACGAAGTGCATGGATACGGCGCTCGCCCCCCTGCAGAGTCAGGGGCTGCGAATACTGAACTACTTGGATGACTGGCTGATTTTGGCACAATCTCAGAGAGAGTTACTGTCTCATCGTACAGTTCTCCTCGACCATCTGAAAGCTTTGGGCCTCTCTGTCAACTGGACAAAGAGCATACTACAACCCAGTCAGACTATCTCCTTCTTGGGTATAGAGCTGGACTCGGTCACGATGACGGCGCGTCTGTCAACGCAGCGCGAGCACCGTGTGCAGCGTCTCGCCGCATCTTTTCAGATGAACAGACTCACGCCTTTGAAAACATTTCAGAGAGTGTTGGGTTGTATGGCCTCAGCCTCCGCGGTACTCCAGCTGGGGTTACTGCGCATGTGCCCGTTTCAGCTTTGGTTGAAGAGCCGTGTGTCTCACCGAGCGTGGACTACGGGTCGCCAGCTGATAAAGGTAACGCAGACCTGTATCACAGCTCTGCAGCCATGGCAGAATGGTTTCAGCGGGGCGTTTCCATGGGGAGAGTTTCACGCCGAAAAGTCATCTCGACAGACGCCTCCAACACGGGTTGCGGAGCGGTCTGCGAGGGCTCACCGGCCTTCGGCCCCTGGTCAGCTCAAGAGAGCCTCCTACACATAAACTGTTTGGAGATGTTGGCGGTCGAGAACGCGCTCATGCGTTTTCTCCCGCGCATTCAGGGCCACCACGTGCTGATCCGTTCGGACAATATAGCCGTGGTCTCTTATCTAAACCGTCAGGGCGGAATCAGATCCAGGAATCTTTTCCAGCTGACAGAACGCATCTTAGTTTGGTCTCAGTGTCACCTGCTCTCGCTCAGAGCGACGCACGTGCCGGGACATCTGAACGACGGTCCAGACAGCCTGTCCAGGAACCCCATTCCCCCCAGTGAGTGGTCCCTGCATCCTCTTACAGTTCAGAAACTGTGGCGTTTATTCGGCAGAGCAGAGGTGGACCTCTTCGCCTCGGCGGAGAACACCCACTGCCCAATATTTTTCTCAAGGAGCGAGGACGTGCTAGCCCAGACCTGGCCCAGCCGCCCGCTTTATGCTTTCCCTCCGGTCTCTCTGCTACCACAGGTGCTTCAGAGAATCAGAGAAATGCAGCACTCGGTGCTCCTCATTGCCTCAGAGCAGATCTCCTCTCCCAAGCTCGCGGCACGATCTGGCATCCCCACCCAGAGCGCTGGGCGCTACACGCGTGGGTGCTCAACAACTACCCGTTGCTTTGCCAGAGGGAGTGTTAAACACGATCATGCAGGCTAGAGCGGCTTCTACCAGAAGGCTCTATGCGTCAAAATGGTCTGTGTTCTCAAAGTGGTGCACCGAAAAGGGTCTGGACCCACGGTTATGTGAGGTTCCCTCCTTGCTAAATTTTCTCCAAGAGATGCTGGACAAGGGCAGATCCCCGTCCACTCTTAAGGTGTATGTGGCAGCCGTCGCGGCGTTTGCTGAACCCCGGCGCGGCCAGTCACTGGGCAAAGATGGGTTGGTCGTCCGCTTCCTCAGGGGAGCTAGAAGGATGAACCCCCCACGCCCCCCTTCGGTGCCGATTTGGGACCTTTCCATAGTTTTTGATGCTATGAAAGTCCCCCCATTCGAACCGTTAAACATCGTGGACCTAAAGTACCTGTCGCTAAAGACCGTTTTTCTACTCGCGCTCGCGTCAGTAAAATGGGTGGGAGACCTACACGCGCTGTCCACCAGCGCGTCCTGTCTCGAGTTTGGACCTAATGACTCCTTAGTCGTTCTCAAACCTAGGCATGGTTATGTCCCCAAAGCGATCGGCACCCCGTTCAGGGCACAAGTTATATCCCTATCGGCTCTGCCTGCATCCGATAGCGAATCTGATTCTAATCTCCTATGTCCGGTCAGGGCCCTGAGATTATACGTTACTCGCACTGCTCCGGTCAGACGATCCGAGCAGCTTTTTGTTTCGTTCGGTGGGCGCACCAAGGGGTTGGCCGCCTCGAAACAGTCCCTATCCAGATGGATTGTTGATGCCATTGCGGCAGCATATGCATCTAAAGACCTGACATGCCCTCTGGGCATCAGGGCTCATTCCACTAGAGGCATGGCCTCATCGTGGGCATGGTCCAGCAGAATTTCCAATCACGACATTTGCGTGGCAGCGGGATGGGCTTCCCCCTCCACCTTTGTCAGATTTTACAATCTGGAAGTACCCGCCTTGCAGGCTAAACTACTAGCAGTCTAGTGTGTTTTCAGCTCTTCTGGTTGAGCTGCACTATAGGGGGTTAATTACACAGACCGAGTTCGCTCTGTCCCTCTCTATCATGTGCTTATGTACTACACAATCACCGGCTCGCTCTGCTGGCCTTTTGTCACAGGTACATTTATTTATTCCCCCCTGGGACTAATAGTGGATGCTTAGCACGCACGGCGTTGACCAGGTGTTCCCGTAGCGTAAGCTAGCTTACGCAATACGAGAGAACCTCTCGTAAGAGAACGAATCGGTTACCTAACGTAACCTCGGTTCTCTCTAGATGAGGGAACGAGTATTGCGTTCCTGGCCGTGCTTGTGCTACTAGCGTTTTTTCGCTTCAGTATATGAAAAAACCAGAGTATTCAGCCTATTTCGGGGAATTTATAGTCTCGTCCACACCCGTTTCGGCGGGCGGTGACGTAATGAGAGCGAGTCAGACTCTCATTGGTCGCGGGTTCACTCGCGCTCCCTCATAGGCTTAAGCAGTCCAATGAGCGGCTAGCTAGCCCTCTCATGGTCTGCTGCAGCTGAACTGCGTTGACAATGGATACAAAATTATAGGATAATTTTTTGGCTTCAATTTCTCAGAAAGATGAAATCTTTCCCGTAGCGTAAGCTAGCTTACGCAATACTCGTTCCCTCATCTAGAGAGAACCGAGGTTACGTTAGGTAACCGATTCGTTTTTTGTCATTTCAGTTCTTTTATTAATAATGGTTATTTAATTATTCAGTACATGCACATATATTTGTAGTATACAGCTATGTGAGGTGTGTCCAGTGGGTGGCAGTAAGCCAGACGAAAAACCTAGAAGAGGAAAAACAAGTTAGTTCACGCGAGGTTTTACGGGACTATCAGTATTGAATTGTGTTGTATACCGTGTGGTACGGAGCTGTTGTAAAGGCGTTGGCTGAATAAAAGAACCCCCAACCAAATTACAGATCGCACGCTTGTTATTTCCTTCAAGTGTGCTACACGTGAGCGATTTCAATGTTAACGGTACAGATCCACCTCTGTAATCGCGCTGCCTCTGTCATCTTGTCTGCACTCTGTGTCGGAGGCGGGGCGGTGTTTGATGAGTTTGATGTGGTGTCCCCACACACACACACACACACACACACACACACAGAGAGCAGACACCGTCACGTGAAGAAAAGGCGTGAACCAACTGCATTTTAAAGTGTTCTGTTTCGTGACATCTACAGCGAGCCAGTTAGGAAGAATGAGTCCAACATGGAATTGAGCCATGTGAGTGATTTTATTCAGAGTGAACACGGTGAATCTGGCTGCAGTAGATGTGAAAGATATGAATAAAAGTGATGTTAATTCAGCCAGCTCACATACCTGTATTTACTTCCTTTCTTCGGTCGAAGTCCACAGTAGTCAATTGTCGAGTTCGCGCGCACCATCATTAGGAGGAAATAAATAAGGAAATAAATACAGGTATGTGAGCTGGCTGAATATACATCATTTTTTTGATATCTTTCACATCTTTATTCATATCTTTCACTGTGTTCACTCTGAATAAAATCACTCACATGGCTGTTCACTTAAAATGACACATCAAGGATGTTAACAGGTTTAAAACTTGCCCCGTTTAAGTCAACAGTGTGCATATTTTAAAAAGAGCATAACAGGGTGTAGGCAACACCGATTTTTGTCGTTGTTCTCTGTACTGACAGCACTCCAAATTTACAAAAAAATGAGCTCAATGTTAAAATTGACCGGAGTTCTCCTTTAAGCCCCACAAGGTAAACATGTTGGTGTTCCTTTCTCGGAATCTGCCTAACAATTTATTTATTAATTTATAAAATTAATCTGGCAGCAGAAATGTCCTGTTGATGCATCTGTGCCTTTGTGTGAGACACTTTAAAAGTTTAAATTGACATATTACTTAGTTTTGACCTAGTTCTTGATACCCTGCACTTTTTTGTTAACGAAAGTTTAATTATTTACTTGTTTTATTTATTTGGGATATATTTTTTCACATTTCACAATGTCTAAATATTGAATAGAATAAGATATATATATATATATATATATATATATATATATATATATATATATATATATATATATATATATATATATATATATATATAGCTGCGAGCAGCGATTACGGGCCCAAGCCGGTGGCACCGCAACCCCGGTGCCTTTAGTTTAGGTAACTAAAGGCACCGGGGTTGCGGTGCCGCCGGCTTTGGCCCTTCATCGCTGCTCGCAGCTATATTTATATTTATAGAATAAAGTTAGTGTTGATCAAAATGAAGGAAAACAAATATATTGATCTGAAATATAGCACATTAATTTTAAATTTATTTAGGTTCAATTACCAAACATACAATCTTAATTTAATTTAAAGCAAACAATACATTTAAAATATATGGGTTGTATGCACATTTATTTTTTTATAAAAAAAAGATATACATCCAAAAAGACAAGGCCTTAAATGGTTAAAATCTTGTCACAGTAACAGACACAATCTCTCTCTCTCTCTCTCTCTCTCTCTCTCTCTCTCTCTCTCTCTCTCTCTCTCTCTCTCTCTCTCTCTCTCTCTCTCTCTCTCTCTCTCTCTCTCTCTCACACACACACACACACACACACACACACACACACACACACACACACACGTCAAGTCACTTACATTTTAGATGCAATATTGAATAAGCAGAAAAATCGGATTTACTGCTCTGAAAATATAAATAAGCATAAAAATTGAATAAGCACTTATTCTAAACAGAATAAGCACTAGTCGCTAATGAATAAGTACTAGTACTTAATGGAATAGATACTAGTATCTAAAAAATAAGTACTAGTAGCATGAAAATAGAGACTAGTAGGTTAAAATGATTAAATGTCAAAACGGCTTGCCATATTGGCTCAGAGAGAGAGAGAGAGAGAGAGAGAGAGAGAGAGAGAGAGAGAGAGAGAGAAAATTACCTTTTAGATACTAGTACCTATTAATAGATACTAGTATTTATTCAATACATACTAGTTCTAAGTCATTACATACTAGTACCTATTAAATAGATACCAGTACTTATTCATTAGCTACTAATACGTACTCAAAAGAATATCTAAAGAATAAGCACTAGTATCTAAAGAATAGGCACTAGTACTAAAGAATAAGCACTAGTCGCTAATGAATAAGTACTAGTACTTAATGGAATAGATACTAGTATCTAAAAAATAAGTACTAGTAGCATGAAAATAGAGACTAGTAGGTTAAAATGATTAAATGTTAAAACGGTTTGCCATATTGGCTCAGAGCATCAAAAGCATCAAACAAGAATATTAAAGTTTGATGCGTTGCCACGGCAACAGTATCTAAGATATCAATAATCCTTTCTCAGGTCTACATCTGCCGTGTGTTTACATTATACACAAATTTTGAAGCAAATTAGGTAAAAATAAGAGGGTGATTTCAAAGCATTTAGGAAGTGACACTTCCTGCTGCCAGTTGGTGGCGCTATAACTTTGACTCACAATAGTCACATCCATGTGATCGGACTCTTACAGCAAACACACTGCTGAAGTTTCATCAAGATCAGTTAATGTATGCAGAAGTTATAACAAACTTCCATTATTCGCCATAAATTTGTTTCCTCACCACGGCCAAACTGTTCGAGATATCAAAAATCTCCTGGCAATTTTTCATCCTCAATGTCTTGACTTCACGCTGACCGAGTTTCGTGGCGATTGGTTGAATTCTCTAGGAGGAGTATATCGAATTCCAGGGGCATACGCTTCCAACCAACCCTTAAAGTAACACTAAGTAAATTTTCCTCTTCGGTCGCCCTACTGGTTGGAAACAAAATTCTCCATTGCCGCTGTCATAAATAATCTAGACTACCGTCGCACGCACGCTCACTGTTTATCCTGTACCGGCTTCAGAATGAACGATGTCCACAGACAAGATAGAGTATGTGGTAACACTTTATTTGAAGGGGTGTGCATAAGACTGACATGACACTGTCATAAACATGACATAACACCTGTCATAAACATGAAGGAGTCTTTATGAATGTTTATGACTGTTGTCATTAAGTGTCATTCGGTAAATTATGACACTTTCAATGCAAAGTTGACATTGTTTAAAATGTCTTTGTTATGACAACTTGACATTACCCAAGACAAAAATGTCTTGATTATGACAACTTGACATTAACAAAGACAGAAATGTCTCTGTTATGACAACTTGACATTAACCGAGAAATCATAACCTGTCAACCTGTCACAACTTTGGCCGTCATGACACCATTATAACTGTGTCATGAATATTACCTGTCCTCAAGTAAAGTGGAACACATTGTACTAGTTATAAAGATGTCATTAAGGGTTATTACACTGCAAAATGCTTGAAGTTTGATAATTAGACCTGTTATGACATATTTGTGACAGGTTGACAGGTTATGATTTCTTGGTTAATATTAAGTTGTCATAACAAAGACATTTCCGTCTTTGTTAATGTCAAGTTGTCATAATCAAGACATTTTTGTCTTGGGTAATGTCAAGTTGTCATAACAAAGACATTTTTGTCTTTGTTAATGTCAAGTTGTCATAACAAAGACATTTTAAACAATGTCAACTTTGCATTAAAAGTGTCATAATTTACCGAATGACACTTAATGACAACAGTCATAAACATTCATAAAGACTCCTTCATGTTCATGACAGGTGTTATGTCATGTTTATGACAGTGTCATGTCAGTCTTATGCACACCCCTTCAAATAAAGTGTTACCGAGTATGTTACATGATTTCATGAAAGGATGATGTATTGCGACATCAGAAACGAAGAAAAACGAAATAATGACTATTGTAGCGCTTGACGTAAAGCAGTCGAGTTTGTAGTTCTTTTTTGTGCACGGGTTCCTACCCGAAACCCGAAGTTACATAGTGCCAGTAAAAGCGATACAGACCACCTCAGGCTATGTTAGACGAGTCATTTAACTTATTTTAAGTCGATGTACCATCACAAGGGTCTTGGAAATATATTGTGAAGGTTGAAAAACTACTTAGTGTTACTTTAATAGACGACTTCCTGTTGGGCTGGGGTAAAAAGTAAAAGTACAAAGGATATATGAAACGATGAGATCTATACCAAGTTTCATATTACATGCAAGCGTGTTTGATTTATGGACCAAGGTTTCGGACCCCGTTCCAGGGGGCGCTGTCAAGCCCCCCTGCCACGCCCGGGTACCAACTTCACCCCGGCCCTGATGGCCGCGGGATCTGACCCGTGTGCAAAGTTTCAAGAGTTTGAGCACGTTAAGGTCCCCAAAAGTGCCCGAATAGTCGTAAGAAAAATAATAATAATAGAAAAAAATAATAATCCGTTAGGAAAACAATAGGGCCTTCGCCTTTTAAAGGCTTGGGTCCTAATAAAGAATAATCCTTAGGAAAACAATAGGGCCTTCACCTTTTCAAGGCTTGGGCCCTAATAAAATGTTCTTTGTTCTTTGAAACAGTGTACTTGCATTATTATGCTATTATATTGTCATTTTGTAATCAGTGGCATAAAATGGTCTGAAAATTACAATAATATTGTTTATCGCAATTAATTTTGGTGCAATATATCGCACAACAAAAAGTAGTTATCGTGACGGCTCTACCGGTGTGCCTTTTGGAGCTAAGGACACTGCCGAAAACTGCGAGAGTAGTTGTGAGGTGACTGCGCTTTGTCAGCGGCCACAGTGGCATTATCTGTATGCTGGGACTGCATCTGCGTTGCTTGATGATCATGGCCTGATGCTTCGGCTATCTTAGAGAGATATTTCTCGTGGATCGTTATTCTCTGGAGATGTTCCGCGTGGATTACGCTGCTTGTGGTCGCACGGGAACGGGAGATTCTTAGCCCATGCGACGCCTACCTGCTGTGGAGATCAGACGACAGAAGGCCGAGCAAGGAGATCGTGGTTAGTTCTCATCTTGCTTCTATTATCGGTTAATGTTCACCCCAACCCGGGTCCAACGTTAGCCCAACTTCAAACGCCCAACGAACTCAAATCTTCAAATGGATTACGTTTTTTTCATCTGAATGTGCACAGTCTGATTAATAAAATGGATTCTCTAAGAGTTTGGGCCGACACTACCGGTGCAGACATAATGGTCATAACTGAGACATGGCTAAAAGCATCAGTCACTAATGATATGATAAATATCGATGCATATAAAGTCTTCAGATCTGACTGTGCAAAAAAAGGAGGAGCAGTTGCAATTTATGTGAATTCTAATTTAAAGGGGGGGGTGAAATGCTGTTTCATGCATAGTGAGTTTTTAACACTGGGCACTGTTGCCAGGGCAAGACAACACTGCACAAATTTCCAAAGAACTATATAGTGTAAACAATAAATCACGTTTGAGAATTCTGCTGGCTACTGTACAGAGGCCACCAGGGCACCATAAAGATTTTATCAAAGAATTTGCTGACTTTCTATCAGAATTAGTATTGACTGCAGATAAAGTACAAATTGTTGGTGATTTTAATATACATGTAGATAATGAAAAAGATGTATTGGGATTGGCATTTAAAGACATTGTAAACACGTGTCAAGACCTACTCATTGTCATAATCATACTCTAGATCTTATATTATCACATGGAATATATGTTGATGCCGTTGAAATTCTGCAGCAGAGCGATGACATCTCCGATGATTATCTAGTCTTGTGTAAATTACATTTAGCCAAGGCTGCAAAGCCGACTACATGTTATAAATATGTCAGACATATCACTTCTGCCACTAAAGATTGCTTTATCAATAATCTTCCTAATCAGTTTCATCATCTCAGCATCCTGGATAGCTTAGAAGAACTTGATATTGCAACAGAAACGTTTAACTCTCTCTTTTCCAGCACTTTAGACACAGTTGCTCCGCTGCGCTTAACCTGTTAAGCTTCACCCCCAATTTTGAAAAATCCCCAGAAATGGCATACCCAAACTGAAACAGATACAGTTCATGAACCATTTGTTCTAAAAGCACAAGTATGATCTCATTTGAAAGCTGACACCTGGCAGTTTATTGCAAATGTAGAATTAATTATTGTCATAATGAAAAATAAATGTTATAAATAGCTTCAAAGTTTTGTCAAGTTATTAGAAATTTATTTTTATGAAATATTTTCATGAAAATAAAATTGAAGTTGGCCCTGTAGCAATCTAGAAATGCACTGCAGCTAAAGCCACATGTCTGACCATGTTATATTTAAAATCTGAAGATGATATGTCTAAAACTCTTTATTTAGTTAAATGTTTTTCAAGATCATGTCAAACGACTTTATTTTGATTAGACTCTAAAAAGCAAACTGATGTTTATTGTCATTTTCTAAGCATCTATTCAGTCTATTTTCTCTATTGTGTTGTGGTCTAAACGATCTCCATTCAGTGTCAGTCTCCCCTGCACACATTCACACCTCTCCAGCCTCTGGTTATTGCTCTAAATATGCTTTCTTTTGTCTGCATTATAATTACTAACGACTGGCTATTCACACTGTTTCAACCCCTAATCTCTTTTAGGGAAAGTTCTCAAAGTTCTCACCTTACATTTGAAACTATATAAAATGACCTTCTTGAAAAAATAAACATTTCAGCAAGCAGTCCTATTTAGAAATATTCATAAATATAACAGCTAGGTAGCAGGTGCACCAAGGGCTAGCTAGCATGTTAGCTTAGCACACCATCAATACACGACAATTTATGAGATTAAAACCATTTTTGTGCTCTAAAACTTACTTTATAGCACAAGTCGAGTGTTTTAAATAACCTTCTGTGCTCTGATTTGGCTTCAGATAAAAAAATCGGACAGAAAATATAGTATTTTATAGTATTCTTCACCATGATAAAGTCT
The DNA here is from genome assembly GCA_036326025.1 of Chrosomus eos. Lineage (NCBI taxonomy): Eukaryota > Metazoa > Chordata > Actinopteri > Cypriniformes > Leuciscidae > Chrosomus > Chrosomus eos. Next base: position 46,594,186 of record CM070818.1, on the reverse strand, counting down.
ATATCATTAGCATTACATTATAAATATAATCTATTATTATGAAAATACCTGACATGGCTCGAAGAACACAGGTAAACCAAATATCATTGCAATCATGTTTATTGTCTTCAAAACATCTTTATCTGCATGTTACAGCGATCTCTGTTAGTGTTTACGTCGTGAAGGACTTCCTGAAATGTCACATGATATGATTCTTCTTCGTGTTCCAAATTTGGACTGCATATGTGTACAGGGCGCCCTCAGGCTGCCAGTATGTATTGAAAACACAGTACATCAGAGTCTCCAGCGCTCATAATGATTAAATCGACGCATTTGGGTAGATATTCAATAAATATGATTCCTGTCTATATAAATCTGATGTAAACCTATGAGAATCTATCAATATTTCTCCAAATCTGTACACTTTTGAGCTAAAAGCCCTGATGGACGTTGTTTTGTCAAGCTCTGTCGTGACGATCTCACTGGAGTTTTTTTCTGAATGGAAGCGGCTGACGCTCATAATTCATATCAAAGGTATCGACTCATTTTTTGATTACATAACTCCAGACACAAATTAAGACATAACTGTCACTATAAGATTCTCAGAATACAATAGTGGTCAAATACTAAACCTTCAGTCTTATATCTTTTTAATGATGTATTGTTTGTCAAGGTATTAACATTGAATCTGATAGTAACTTTGAACGATTTAAAAAAACAAAAACGCTCAGAGCGCCCTCGCTCTGGCGAAGGTTAAGAGGTTAAAGATGATTAAATTAAAGATTAAAAAGATTTTCATATTCCATGATGAAAAACTTGATTCATTTGTTGCAATAGGAGAGGAAGAATTTTGCAAACTCGTTAAATCATCTAAATCGTGTAGAGATTCTGGATGCAATCATTAATTCTCTTGTATTGACTCACGAACTCGCAACAAATTTTAAAGGACAACAGCTTTAACAAACATTCCTAAAAGGCCATGTGGTCAGCCCGGGGGACCCCTATCTCCCAAATCGGTGCCGATGAGTCTAGAGAACTAATGGACTTTTGGACAGTTTAAGGTGACAAATGGTCTTAAGTGTTCCCCAAACAGCAGGTCCTCTCACTTGAGACAACACCCAGACCATCTTCTCCCTCCCAGCGGAAATCAGGGGGGAGAAGCGCAAAAACAGATGCTCCTTTGTCTGTTTCCCGCATGAGCGCAACACGCGTTCACACCCACGTCCCCGCACACACACACTACATACGAACTCTAATTTCCTCTCTGTAAATCGTTACTAAAATAGATTTGCTGTCTTCAATACATGTAATAACTGTAAGTGTGCTGACTTGTCCTACGTATGTTTTCATGAATGTAAGATACTTCTGAATGCTTAAACGTATGCCTTAAGATATAATTCTGCAATAGTACGTCTGTAATGTGTGATATCGTTGTGATCCTACAAATCTGATCTATCTATTAAGCTGTATATCAATATCGTAAGATGTATAATCACATGCATATGCAATTTCCAAAGTAAGCTTAATTTTCTGCTTGGTCATAAATTCATATTACGGCTGAACTCCACCCGCTCAGGGGCGTACGCGCTCCTCGAGATGCGCTATTGTCATTGGCCGGCACGCCCCCCCAGGGGTGATCAGTTTAGCCTTGAAAAACCCCAAAACAGAGATGATCTCGCTCTCTGTTCCTTTATTCCCTCTCTCATGTGTACCCTGTTCCTGTGTATTCTTTGTAATCTTCGTATTTTATTTTAATGTTCCTGATTTACTTTAACTTCGTTTCATTTTGCGCATAGCCAGTCCGTTCTTAGTGTTCTCGTCTCCCGACTGAGACCTCCACGTGCGTTTCGTAAGTCTTCCAGCACTCCGGTGAAAAGACTCCCTTCACACATACAGAACTAAGTCAGAACGTTTGAATCTCCCGCGAATCAACCACGCTTGGAGCCAAAGAAACCCGCCCTCCATCTTCTGGACGTCGCACGTTTGTTCCCGAACACCAACAAACATACAGGTCTGAATGCAAAGCTGTTTCACCTAAATTTTAGACGTTGTAAAGTATATCTCCTGTGGCTGTCTCAAAAGGGTCTAAAACTGTGCTAGCAATTGTATTTTCCTTGTGTTTTTCCTTTCTTATTGTTTTTATTTCATTTTGTTTAATCTATATCCTTGTTTTACATGTAGTGTAGTTCATTCATTAAACCTCATTTTATACTTTATTGACTCTGTGGTTGTTGCTCGTATAACAAAGCCTCTTTAATATAAAGATCCTAGCTACAATCTGATAATCGTTAAAGTGCACAAAACATTGTCAGTTAATTTAAGCTAAAATAGACCATAAGTCATTTGTAGCCTCCAGCCGGACTATACGGCGGACGTGTGAATGAGCGAGGAGGGGTCAAATGCTTTTGGTATTTGGTATTCCTCTGTGTAGGATGTATATTAATAATTAACCAGAATTCGTTGTGTTTAATTGTTATATACTTACCCTGAACAGACGGGTACGCTGTACAACCCTTCGTGGGTAATTTAAATACGTAAGGACCCGGTTCAAACTGTATTCAATAATTTGTTGATCATAGATTAATAATTATTGAATATCTATCCCCAAACTTAAAATTGATAAAAGAGCTTATGAACCCTAAAAACCTTACAGGATTTATGGTGGAGAATGCGGGCAATATTTTAAGCTTTGTTGTGTGAGCAATTAATGCAGTGGCAATATTGTGTATTTTGTTGTGTTTTCGGATTAAGAAACGCGAGCGCGCCGCGCGCCGCGCATGTTGGAAGCTGAAAGCCAAGTTTCAGCCGAGCACATTACAAACTGCTAAGTTCGCCTAAGCGTATAGTCGTTGTAATTGCTAAAAATGAATTGCAGTTCGTAATACTGATTCTCACGGTTAAAGTATTGAATGTAAACTGTAGTTCGTAACAAAAAGAGATATTACCTCTGTAAAGACGTTTACATGTTAAGATATTTTCTTTTGATCAGTCTGTTTTCAAAACGAGAATCTTTTGAACAGATGCGATAGAGGATTTGAAATACAGCGATGCTCCTGTATTCAACCTAAAAGGCCTGATATATAATCGTTAGATTAACGAAAACTCCTGGTTTCAACTTTGGCTTAGCTAACCAAACGTTAAACCAAAACATTTTAAATCATTAAAGTGCTAAATGATAAATGTATTGAGAGTTAAACCACAGACGTCAATTCCTGTTGGTACTGTTATGTAAGTGCAGTGAATTAAATCTGCTTTACTAAACCCGTGAAACATAGCACTGTAAAATCCGCCTGAATCTAAATTATATGCAGTGTAAGATTCTGCGCGTGCCCTAAACAGGTACAATTGAAGCGTGTGGTTGTGATTCTGTTGCTGAACACTAGAGCGCAGCCTTGCGCCTCAGTCTCAAATCACCGCCACACCCTCTTCTTCGACGTGAGCGTAATAGCGCCACCGTATGGACGCTCTCAGATAAGGTCACTCTCCCCTGAATTTTCCTTTCTAAGTCATTTCTAATTCCTCACAGGAAGTGACTCGCCGAAAAGACGCCCCCTTTAGGGCCTCCAACGTTGAGTCATTTCCCCGTGATTTTCGATTTCTGTTTGAGATTTCAGCCTGTTTTCAGCTGGGTTTGTTCTAAGCTGTCACTGATTACCTTACAGCAGTCGTGACTAGCATTAAAAGTAAGCCTATCCGTTAACTTTCATAGTCTCATTCATATTTGGTCTAAAGAAAAACTTTGAAGGTAAAACTGAATTAAACTCTCACTTCACTGTATGAATTAGGTTACGAATAATTCTACTTGATTTTGTTTTCTGTCCAGATAAGTTTATTGATTGTCTCTCAGATAAATCAATAAGTCTTATTAAATACTTTCCCTTTCTCCTTCTCGATAAATTAATGAGTTTGATAATTTGTTTTAATAAATTGATAACTCTTATTTAACATGACCGTCTATGCTTATTTGAATTGAATTCAAACCAGTTGACTTACAATTTCAATTAAGTTGTTTTCCTAACAGGCTAACCACTGGAAAGTACCCCCTCTTGTGGCCCAAAGCCGCCACTACAGCCTACTTACTCCTGTGTTTATCCTGCCTTACTCACTGACCCTTCTCCGTAGGTTATTCTGACAACTAACAGTGTCACAATTCCCTCTCTGTTTTTCTCTCTCCCATTAGGTAACAAGGTTTTGTATTTTCTACACATACAGATACTCAATTTTGTTTTAGACAAAGTAAGCTTTGAAGTAATTCTAGAATCACTTTTCTCTATCACATTTGGTATCTACAGGTAGATTTCTCTTGCGCTGGTGTGATCTGACCGTCATATCTGGTTGGTGTCCAGTGGGCGGGGTCGTCTGACCGGCGTAACCAACGCTTGCTTTGGGTGAGTCGCGGACCTCCCTGTCTCTCCATTGGTGCGGCACGCAATAAGACATCAGCAATTTGGCGCTCCCAAAAAGGGGGAGACCCACCACGCGACAAGACACAAGGCAATTTCGGACCTAGTACACAAACCGGGGCCTAAAAGGGGGCCACTCGAAAGAGGGTTCTGGGGAAAAGTCCCCTTTGCAGGTCGTAAGCAGGTGACCTCCCCGGGAGTGCCAGTTGTGTTAAAGTCTATGTTGTTTGAGAAGGGCGCACGGTGGTTGACGCACAGGAGAGGCCGTGGACACCTCGGTTAAGTGCTTGGAGCGACGGAAAGATTGTCCTCGACGCTTGCTCCCGCTAGTGTGATTTCAGGTCACCCCAGACAAGCTAAATTAAGGTAAAGCAAAGTCATCCACTTAGTATAAACCACAAGAATATTAGATATTCTCCCGGGACATTTAAGAGTGTCCACCCCTTTTCTCAGAAAACCACACATAGTCGGCTCAAGCCCTCTTAGTTCCCGTAACCATTTCTGTACTATCGTTTACTCTGTCTTCACAGATCCATTAATTCCTATTGTCTAATCTCACTTTAAGTTTTTTTCTTGCTATTCTTCTGTTACTTTTCTCTGTTCTGTGTGAACTGTGCCTTCCAGGTCACCAGAGACAGAGCCTACAGAGACACCCCAGGAGAGCTAAATAACAGACTGACAGCCGAGCCGTTAGCACCAACCGTGACCTACTAGGCTCCGGTCCTGTCAAAATCTTTATTTAGGCCCTGCGCTGACCTAAACAATTTGTCCCTACCTAACTGTCTGCATCAGTTAGTCAAAGTACCGTAAACGGCATCGCCGTATTAAGGGTATAAGCGCATAAATTGTAGAACAAATTTGCATTTGCTCTGTTTGTGTGTGTGTGTTGTGCTCCTCTCGCCTGCAGTAAGCCAGCATGTCCCGGTCTCCCAGCCCCGCAGCCCACTGGGACAGCCTTGAGACATGGCTGAAGGCCATGACAGCCACCGCCCTGCCCGAGGATACCGGCGACTCCGAGCCCCGGGACCAGGCGCAGCTGGACACCGACCTGGACCTGCTGATGAGGCACGACCCAACACAAAGCTACAACCACAAAGAATGGGCCCGAATCGTGGGAAACCTGGCCCACACGCTCGTCACACAATCCCGCCTTCACGAGAGACACGCCATCGACCTGGAACAGGAGACGGCAACTCTGCGGCTCCAAGCGGAGGAGGCCCGGCGCGACCAAGCAAAGACCCAAAGTCGGCTAGATCAGCTACTACTCGAGAACGAGGAGCAGGGCGAGGAGGAAACGGACCCAGAGTCACGGAAGGAAGTAGAAGAACTTCAAACTGCTCTGGAAAGCCTTCGTCTAGACGCCGATCAAAAGGAATTAAAAGAAAGAAAAGCCAGAGAGACACTCACCGAAAAACTGCAACAAGGTGAAGCTCTCCTTGAGAGAGCAAACAATGAACTAAAAGAAAGAGACGCCAAAGCCTGTGAGAAACACGTAAAGGCGGCCAGAGCTGAAATCAATGAACTTATCCAGCAAAAAGAACTTTATAAAGATGAACTCGAGGCTGTCCACCGTGAGTTAAAACACTCCTTTAAACTTCAGAGTGACCGGGAAAGGGAGACATACACTACAAAGTTTTCCCCGCCCGGTCAGTCTGCACACTTCAGCCAAGAACACAGAACGGTGAAAGGAGACGGACATCCACCGTCCCAGACATCAACGGACAGCCTGCAAGAGCCCTCGCCCTCAGGAAAAGGAGGTGCGTCACAGCCAACCCTTGCCATGTACCACGGCATGGCCTTTAAAGAACTTGACAAGCTTGCTAGGAACATTCCTACTTTCACCCCAAATCCTGCTGGAGGCCACGATGTGCACGCCTACTTGAAAGACATTGACTTCCACTTATACACTGTTCCCCATGTCACCCCGTGGGACAGATTATACCTGCTTCGGATTACGTCTAGTCGGGACGTACGCAGTTTTCTGGATCGCCAACCAGATACCGTCAAAGCGGATTACCAACAGCTGCGACAGGCGTTCATCAGGGAATTCTCTGATCCAGACACCGATCAAGGACTCATCACCGCGATGAGCCTCAAGCAGGCAAGACTGGAAACGCCGCAGGCCTTTTACACTCGCCTCCGACAAGCATACTTCGGGGCACGGAATGATCCCGGGATGGAGGAGGACTTTAACTTCCGAACTTTGTTTCTCAGAAACCTGCATCCCACTGTGAGCCATCACTTAGGGGTCTTGGCCTGTCCTCGCACAATGTCTACCCAGCAACTGAGGGATCTCGCCACAAAGCGTTTATCAAGCAGAAAATTGTTTCTGAAAAGACTGTAAAAACTCCCTCTATCTGCCCTATCACTGATCAGCATTCAGAGCTGTCACTAGAGGGCACCCCACGACACCACACTAACAGACTTTCTAATAACGAGCCAAGACCGTTTCAGGCCAGCAGAGGGCAACGCAGCTACGAGGGTGCTCGTCCTAAGCATCAGGGCGAGCGCACTGAAAGATCATACAGCAGCCCACGACACCCACACACCCAAAAAGGGGGGGCCACCTGGGAAACCAGCCGACGGCCCAGACAGAGCCGGACTCCAGCGACAAGAACGTCCAGTCCAGACAGCCCGCAGCGAACTCCCTCTCGGCAGGCCTCCAGCAGATCCAAGCCCAAACCCAAGCCTGCTGCAAAAGAAAACAGTGAGTCCACGTCAGAGACCGCAGAGATCCTGAAGATCCTAAAAGGGCTTCTTCAAAAGAAAACTGACAAAGAGGACAAGCCAGACTCTGCGTGACTAAGGGTAGGGATTAAAACCCTTCCTGACAGCCCTCCTACTGAACCAAGCACCCCGAACACTGTTCTCCTGACACAAACCACAGAACCAGCTGTCATAACACCAAGTGACAGTGACACCCACTCGCTGCTGTCAACAACCGCACATCCAGAAGCGGACAATCCAACACAGCATACCAGTGAGAAAACCCCAGAGATACCAGAAAGTGCTGTTTTGGTCGTGTGTCTCCCCAACGAATCCCAAGACACTGACCCTAACTGTTTATCGATCGCCACACAAGCCCCGACACTAAAACTACTAGGGAACCTGGTCGAAAAAGGACTAGCACGCAAACTTTATCTTTCTATCACATTGGAAAATGTGGTGAGGCTCGAAGCTCTGGTCGACACCGGATCGGACCTCACTTTGATATCAGCTGAACTCTTTGAAAGACTCAGATTTGAAGCTAACAGACAGAACAGAACTCTAAAATCTCAGAATTGTGAGCTGAATGTGCGATCTTACAGCCAAACTGACATCCGGCTTGAACAAATAGCTCCCCTTCACTTAACCCTTGGTCACATGAGCTTGCTACACCCCGTGTACATTTCACAGATGAACACGTTTCCCCTTCTCATCGGCAAAGATCTACTAGATCGCTTCGAGCCCCTGCTGGACTTCAGACAACTGAAGATTTGGGCTCAAGTGCGAGAACCTCTCCCCTGTCAGCCACCCAGGTCAACTGAGCCAGACTGTCAGGTCACGGGAACTGTCACCGCCAGCCATGGGAACACAGGCTCTGCACCTGACCGAGATTCAAGTTCGTTACTCTGCACTTTTCAACTCCCCAAAGACTCTGAGTCCTTCTGCCCCAAGGTCATCACCGACCTGCAGCTGAATGGTGTAACCACTACTGACGTTGTACTCGCCATATGGGCCGACAATTCTGCTATCAGCCTGTCACTTTTCAACGAGCTAATTAAAGTCACACCAGATCTTCCTTCTGCAAGCAAACGCACACGTTTCCCTTTGAACTCATGCCCATCAAACCTGGTGACTGCAAAAAGTATCTGTGCTTTGAACTTGAACTGGAACTACTGGTGCCTGACTCATTACTTCTTGATCCTTCCGGACCTGCCCCACGATGTCTACATTGGAGCAGACATTCTGATTCGCCTCCAGGCGCATGTGGATTTTATTAATGAGGTACTTTGGGCCCCACTGACTTTACAGACAGCTGTTGTTCCTACACACACTGACAATCTTCTGTCAGGACAAACCATCCCAGAGGTTTGCACTCTAATCAGCGAACAGGCAACTGTAGTACCTGCTTACACCAAAGGGGTCGCTGTTCGGCTCAACATACGACGTGGCCAAACCCTAAACAACACACTGGGTTTCTTTCAACCTTCACCCGAATGCGTTGAACTTGGACTCACACTTGAAGCCACACCCCTCACGGAAGTGTCATCTCGTGCAGTCTACATCCTTTTCAACAACTGCATAGCAGTGGACATTGCAATTCCAAAAGCGTATCGGCTAGGATGGCTTGTGAGCTATGATTTTCCTGATTTTGAACTGACTTTACCTGTCATTGGGCCCTTTCCAGCTTCAATGATACCAGAAGGATGCACAGGCGACACACTGCGCACAGCACCCTTCAAAACCATCTCCATCGCCTCAGTCATGCCGATGGACAAAGACCAAGTCTGCAGAACGGAACTGACGGAGGACCAACACCTTGCCGTGTACACAGTTTCCAAACAGCCTATCTGCCAGACTGAAACACCTGCACCCACACCTGCAAACACCACGGGCGGTTCACCCACAGAGAAGCCATATCCAGGATTTGAGGCTCAAGTTCAACAAATTCTACAAGACGCCGATGCAATCAAAGAGGATGCAGATCTACAAAGACTCAGACAAGTCCTTTACAAATTCAAAGCGTCATTTGCCAAAGACTCTCTAGACTGTGGTCTCACTCACCTTCACACCGTGCGCATTCCAACGCACCCTGACGCTCCTCCCACCTTTGTCAGACAGTACAAGATCCCCATTGCATCACATTAACCGGTGCAAGAAATTATTGACTCTATGCTTCAAAAAGGTGTAATTCGCCCATGCAATAGCACCTATTCTGCTCCTATCTGGCCGGTAATTAAACCAAACGGCAGGTGGCGCCCCACCATCGACTACCGCAAGCTGAATCAACAGGTGCCACTGTCACGATGGCCCATGACCCAGCTGGAGCAAGAAATACCCAGAATCAGGGGAGCCACAATCTTCTCTACGCTCGACGTAGCTTCAGGTTTCTGGACCCTGCCAGTACATCCAGAAGACCAGCACAAGCTAGCTTTCACGTTCGGTAACAGACAATTCACTTTCACCAGGTGCCCTTTCGGCTATGCCAACTCACCCGCTGAGTTTAACATCTTCCTGAACAAAGCATGCCCTGATGCAAGAATGAGAGGAAATCTCATCTATGTGGACGACGTGCTGATGAAGAGCACAACAGTCACCGAGCACCTGGCAGAAATAGACTATGTTTTGAACCAGCTAACAGCTGCAGGCGCCAAGATCGCCCTCCACAATGGTCAATGGTGTCAAACCAAGGTCAACTACGTGGGACTGCTGATCGGGTCGCAAGGCATCGAACCACAGTCCAGCCGCATACAAGCTGTTCAAAACATCAAACCACCCACCAACCTTTCAGAACTGCGAAGCTTTCTGGGGGTGTGTAACTACTCACGGCAGTTCATAGAAAGCTACTCAGACATTGCAAAGCCTCTAACTGCCCTGCTGAAAAAAGACTGCCCATTTGTCTGGACACCCGTCCAGGACAATGCCATGAATGAGCTGAAACGTCATCTGTGCACAGCTCCATGTCTGGCCTACCCTGACCCACAAAAAGAATTCTACTTAGAAGCTGGATTCTCCAACCACTGTCTCAGCGCTGGCCTGTACCAACGACACGATCAAGACAAAAGAGTTGTAGCGTATGCCAGCAAGACACTCCTTCCACCGGAGACTAAATTCTCAGACTGTGAAAAAGCGCTGCTTTGCACTGTATGGGCCATACAACGGTTCTCCAACTACATTGGAGCTCAGAAAGTTATCATAGAGACTTGTCATCAGCCTGTCATGTTCCTCAACAGCCAACGCATCCGTGATGGCGTGGTCACCAATTCCCGCATCGCCACGTGGTTAATGGCCCTCCAAGGGCGCAATGTTGAAGCAAGATATGCCCAGAACCACAAATCTGCGCTAGGCAACGGCCTGGCTGCCTGCCAGAACTGCTCTGATAACGCACCACCTGTAACGGCTAATGTGGAAGAACCACAACAGCAGACATGTCACAGATACTTCGATGACAACACGTGCCAAGGTATGCCCACAGCTTACGTCGATGGATGTTCCTACAACCAAGAGGGCATCCGCCAAGCTGGTGCGGGTGTGTTATGGGTAAATGATCTGCCATGCCCACCACAACACTTCAAGCTGGGGCCTCAGTCATCACAATATGCTGAGGTGGCAGCGATTCTCATAACTATGCAAATCGCAGCGACACATAACATCAAAGAATTCCTTATCTGCACAGACTCGAACTATGCCAGACTAAGTTTCACATGCCACCTTCCAGGGTGGAAACAAAATGGCTTTAAGACGTCAAACAGCAAGCCTGTCAAACACCAACACTTGTTTCAGGCATGTGACGACCTGACTAGACAACATGACATGATTGTCTACTGGAAGAAGGTGAAAGGCCACTCCAAGCAACCGGGCCTCGACAAGGACCTAAATGACCAAACCGATGCCCTCGCCAAGACTGGCGCACTGCACGGTAACCTATGGTCACCTCCAGCCCAACCACCAGCCTTTGATGTGGCAGTGCTAACCCGCAGCAAACGAACCTTTCCTGCCGCACTGCCTGCTTCCCAGCCTCTCACTCTGACTCCGCAGATGTCAAACAACGACATAGCAGACATGCAAGCCTCTGACACGTCCATAAAGACTTTTCTAAACCACCTCTCTGACCCCTCCAACCACCCACTCACACCGTCTGATCTCACTGACAACCCGTGCCTCAGACGGCTGCATGACATCAAGCACATGCTGCGTGTCATTCACAGCATTCTGTGGTATGCACCTGAGGACAACACAGCGCCAAGGCTTGTGATCCCTCAGTGCCTAAGGGGGGTGATGTTAATGTACGCTCATGACGCCCCATGTGCTGGACACCACGGGACCAGGGCCACCTATAAGACACTGAAGCAAGTAGCATATTGGCCCCGCATGCAAGAACACGTGGCGGAATATGTCAAAGAATGTCTAATTTGCTGTCAGTTCCAACCTGCAAATCCGAATCACAGAGCTCCACTGCAACGCAGAAGAGTCACATTCCCCTGGTCAGACCTCCAAATCGACTGGGTAGGACCTCTGCCAAGGTCAACAAGGGGCAACAAGTACTTCCTCACAGTCGTGTGCCAGTTCACAAAATGGGTAGATTGTCTTCCAGCACCCAACGACACCGCCCAGACCACGGCATACCTTCTGATGAATCACATCTTCTCCCGATTCGGATTGCCAATGAGTGTCAACTCAGACAGAGGTACCCACTTTACAGCTGAGATTATGCAGCAGATCTGGAAACTCCTGGGGGTCCATGTTCAACTACACATCAGTTTTCAGCCGATCTCATCTGGCCAAGTTGAACGTTCTAACAGGACTGTGGTCAGTATGCTGAGAAAGTATGTGGCCGCCAACCAGAAGGACTGGGATGTGAAACTCCCGCTGGTGTTAATGGCCCTCAGGGCCACTCCCCAGGACTCAACTCAGGTGTCTCCCTTTGAACTAATGACTGGACGACAGATGACACTGCCACTGCACCTGTTGTATCAGCCAGGGAACTCCAGTCTCATCACAGCCTGCACCACTCACCAGTACCTCGATGAGCTGCACCAGCATCTGAAATCAACCTTTGCTTTCGCCCAACAACAGCTTCAAAAGAGCGCAGAGGGCCAGAAAGCCTACTATGACCGGAAAGCGTCACACCAGGAACTAGCCGTGGGTGACAGGGTCTGGTATTACAGCTTCGCACAGCCACCACGCACAGCCTCCCAGCGGCTGTCAAAGAAATTCCTGCCCCACTGGACAGGACCTCATGAAATTGTTGACAAACTTTCCCCAGTGGCGTACCGAATCCAATTGAGCCGGGGACAGAAAGACCCAGTGCTCAAATGGGTTTACCGCAACTAAATTAAAAGACATTCTGCTGCTGGCAGAGAAAGGCGGTGAGGGGCCAATGCAAACTAACCTGCTTACCATCCTAGGAGCGAAACGACTGTCCTGCCAACACCAAGGACAACTCTCGCTGACACACTGCTTCTCTCTCTCTCTCCCTCTCTCTCCACATCTCCCCTTTCACCTCTAATAGGATGCTGCTATGGTTTGCAATCTTCTGCCTTCAGTCGACCAGAGGACAACCGCCACCTGACGTCATCACACCCGGCCCGTCGACAGGCATCGTGCTGAGAGAGCAACCAGGCCTTTTGATCACCAACTGTCGGACCCACACCCAGAAGGTGTACGTTCGACTCGACCCCCGCAACGTGTACAGAGCACATTACCCCAGCGCAGAAGCCCAGTACAGCTGGGCCGGAGCCCGATGGACAGAGGATGCCATCGCCCACGCCGAGGCCGACGTCAGACACATGCTGAACCAACTTGAAAAGATGACCGTCACCCAAGCGGAATTAGGCGGACACAACCGCCGCCCCAAACGGTTCCTTGGAGCCCTCCTGGGAGCCGCAGCTGCAGTGGGAACTCTGTTCAACATTGGTATGTCAAGCGTCAGCGCTGTTAACCTAGCCACCGTGAGACGACATGTGGCTGAAATTCAAACAGAGATTCCACAGTTAAAAGAGCAGCTCACCGTGCAGAGTGCTTCTCTGCAGACCATCGGAAGGACCTTAAGGGGAACTGTGGTCATTCTCAACACCCACAGCGTCATGTTGAACCAGACTGTGAATTCCATGAAACAGCTGTTCACTGTTTTTCAAAATGACTTTGCCCAAACTCAGCTGGTCACCGCCCTGATGACGGACATGTTGCGGGAGGTGAGCTCATCCATTGACAGCCTAGCCATGGGTAGGATCCCACCCTACCTCATACCTCTGAGCCTTGTCCAGAATGTGCTGGCTTCCGCCATCACCACGCCAGCTGATCCGCTCCAAGTACACCTGGCCTACTCTCTGGGCAGCGCCATCCCACTCTATGTCGACCCAGAGCAGAGAGAAATGGGATTCCTCCTGAACTTACCCATCATAGAGTCAAGCCGAATCTACAGACTCAAAGACATTGTCAGCTTCTGGAAAGGTAACACGCACATCAAGATCCGCACCCCAGAAGTGGTAGCTTACCACGACAGCGATCCACAGCTGTACCTGGCTCCAAACCTGCACATGTGCACCTTGACGAAAGACATTCATTATCTCTGCCCTAGCAAACCCTTCCTTAGAGATAACACTGATGGAATCTGTGGACTGCAAACCATGTCCAGCGACAACCGCTGCCCTGCTGAAGCTAAGCCTCGCATACAAGTGGAAGAAACCCGAGCAGAGATCATCGGTGACCGGTGGCTCGTCAACACTCCGGTACTCACTGCCACTCTCACCTATGACCAACATGACACCGCCACCCGTGTCAGCCTGCTCAACCAGAGCATGTGGATTCAAGTACCTAAAGGTGCCATCCTCCACGTAGACGATCTGGCATTGTATCATCTTCCGAGCCATGAGTACGAAACAGAATTGGATATTCCCTCCTTCTTCAAGGACCACAATTTCACCCTGAGTCCAGAGCTGGAACTGGATATTGAGACAGGGGGGTCACAGCTAATTGACATTGCTCCTCTTGACTCCGCCCTACAAGCTTTGTCTCGACAGCCCACTTTGACTGCTTCACCTGTTGCCCGAGCCTGGACCGCAGCCGACACTGCGCTCTGCCTCTCTATGGTAGTCAGTCACATCCTAACATTGGGCTTGGCTTTCATCCTGTACAGGAGACTCAACGAGACACGAGAATCTACCATCAGGCTCACTAAAGCCGTGTCCGGAGGCTTTCGAGGAAACCCCCGGAAATAGGATAACACGCAAGAAGCCGCCGGCAACCTCATTGAGCTAAGCCCTCAGCCTTGATAATCACTTGTTATCCGAATTCATGATTTACCTTCCATCCTCTCATGTGATGATTGTCGGCAGACGATCTCGCCCCAGGGGCATCATCTCCCGAAAGGGGGGAAAACTGTAGAGATTCTGGATGCAATCATTAATTCTCTTGTATTGACTCACGAACTCGCAACAAATTTTAAAGGACAACAGCTTTAACAAACATTCCTAAAAGGCCATGTGGTCAGCCCGGGGGACCCCTATCTCCCAAATCGGTGCCGATGAGTCTAGAGAACTAATGGACTTTTGGACAGTTTAAGGTGACAAATGGTCTTAAGTGTTCCCCAAACAGCGGGTCCTCTCACTTGAGACAACACCCAGACCATCTTCTCCCTCCCAGCGGAAATCAGGGGGGAGAAGCGCAAAAACAGATGCTCCTTTGTCTGTTTCCCGCCTGAGTGCAACACGCGTTCACACCCACATCCCCGCACACACACACTACATACGAACTCTGATTTTCTCTCTGTAAATCGTTACTAAAATAGATTTGCTGTCTTCAATACATGTAAACGAACTGTAAGTGTGCTGACTTGTCCTACGTATGTTTTCATGAATGTAAGATACTTCTGAATGCTTAAACGTATGCCTTAAGATATAATTCTGCAATAGTACGTCTGTAATGTGTGATATCGCTGTGATCCTACAAATCTGATCTATCTATTAAGCTGTATATCAATATCGTAAGATGTATAATCACATGCATATGCAATTTCCAAAGTAAGCTTAATTTTTCTGCTTGGTCATAAATTCATATTATGGCTGAACTCCACCCGCTCAGGGGCGTACGCGCTCCTCGAGATGCGCTATTGTCATTGGCCGGCACGCCCCCCCAGGGCGTGATCAGTTTAGCCTTGAAAAACCCCAAAACAGAGATGATCTCGCTCTCTGTTCCTGTATTCCCTCTCTCGTGTGTACCCTGTTCCTGTGTATTCTTTGTAATCTTCGTATTTTTTTTAATGTTCCTGTTTTACTTTAACTTCGTTTCATTTTGCGCATAGCCAGTCCGTTCTTAGTGTTCTCGTCTCCCGACTGAGACCTCCACATGCGTTTCGTAAGTCTTCCAGCACTCCGGTGAAAAGACTCCCTTCACGCATACAGAACTAAGTCAGAACGTTTGAATCTCCCGCGAATCAACCACGCTTGGAGCCAAAGAAACCCGCCCTCCATCTTCTGGACGTCGCACGTTTGTTCCCGAACACCAACAAACATACAGGTCTGAATGCAAAGCTGTTTCACCTAAATTTTAGACGTTGTAAAGTATATCTCCTGTGGCTGTCTCAAAAGGGTCTAAAACTGTGCTAGCAATTGTATTTTCCTTGTGTTTTTCCTTTCTTATTGTTTTTATTTCATTTTGTTTAATATATATCCTTGTTTTACATGTAGTGTAGTTCATTCATTAAACCTCATTTTATACTTTATTGACTCTGTGGTTGTTGCTTGTATAACAAAGCCTCTTTAATATAAAGATCCTAGCTACAATCTGATAATCGTTTGTGCACAAAACATTGTCAGTTAATTTAAGCTAAAATAGACCATAAGTCTTTTGTAGCCTCCAGCCGGACTACACGGCGGACGTGTGAATGAGCGAGGAGGGGTCAAATGCTTTGGTATTGTTGAAGATCAGCCATTCCTCTGTGTAGCATGTATATTAATAATTAACCAGAATTCGTTGTGTTTAATTGTTATATACTTACCCTGAACAGACGGGTACGCTGTACAACCCTTCGTGGGTAATTTAAATACGTAAGGACCCGGTTCAAACTGTATTCAATAATTTGTTGATCATAGATTAATAATTATTGAATATCTATCCCCAAACTTAAAATTGATAAAAGAGCTTATGAACCCTAAAAACCTTACAATCGACAACTTGTATGTTAGACCCTATACCGACTAAGCTACTGAAAGAGATGCTTCCAGAGGTCATAGATCCTCTTCTAAATATCATTAATTCATCTTTGTCTCTAGGATACAAGCTGGCTATGATTAAACCGCATGTTAAAAAAACGCAACTTGATCCTACAGAATTAGTCAATTACAGGCCGATCTCGAATCTGCCTTTTCTGTCAAAGATACTAGAAAAAGCAGTATCCTCACAACTATGGTTGTTTCTCTCTATTAGTGTTACTCGATCTTAGTGCTGCATTTGATACTATCAACCACAACATTCTTTTAAATAGACTAGAAAACTATGTTGGCATTAGTGGAATTGCACTAGCATGGTTTAAATCATACTTATCTGACCGTTATCAGTTTGTAGCATTAAATGAAGAGATGTCTTATTGATCACAAGTTCAATATTATTCCCTTTGACCATAACTACACTATCTTTTAATTGTATTGTATCTCATTGCTTTTTAAATTTTGTTATTGTTGTTGATGATGATGTAAGGTGACCTTGAGTGTCAAGAAAGGCGCCTATAAATAAAATGTATAATAATAATAATAATAATATGGCTTACCACAAGGCTCAGTACTAGGACCGCTGCTGTTCACTCTGTACATGCTACCATTAGGAGATATAATTAGGAAACATGGAATTAGCTTTCACTGTTATGCTGATGATACTCAGCTGTATATTTCTTCAAAACCTAACGAAACTTACCAATTCACAAAATTAACGGAATGCATAGCTGATATAAAAAATTGGATGACTAGTAATTTCCTACTACTAAATTCTGAAAAAACAGAGATTCTAATTATTGGACAAACTTCCTCACCTAATAACCTAAAATACTGTCTTTGTCGTCAGTTAGGAACCTGGGTGTGCTCTTTGATACAAATCTTTCATTTGAAAGTCACGTGTCTAGTATCTGTAAAACAGCATTTTTCCATCTAAAAAATATATCTAAATTATGTCATATGCTCTCACTGACAAATGCGGAACAATTAGTTCATGCATTCATGAGCTCAAGGCTAGATTACTGTAATGCTCTACTGGGTGGTTGCCCTGCACGCTTAATAAACAAACTACAGCTGGTTCAAAACGCAGCCGCTAGAGTTCTTACCAGAACCAGGAAGTATGACCATATAAGCCCGGTTCTGTCAACACTGCATTGGCTGCCAATTAAACATTGTATAAATTTTAAAGTATTGCTGATTACTTACAAAGCACTAAATGGTTTAGCTCCCCAGTACTTGAGCGAGCTCTTAACGCATTATAGTCCTTCACGTCTATTGCGATCTCATTGTTCCGGCCAGTTGATAATACCTACAATATCAAAATCGACTGCTGGTGGTAGATCCTTTTCCTACTTAGCACCAAAACTTTGGAACAATCTTCCTAACACGGTCCGGGAAGCAGATACAGTCTGTCAGTTTAAATCTAGACTAAAAACAAAAACTAAAAATCTCTTTGGCTTAGCATACACATAACACATTATAGATTTCTAAATTCAATGTTAGGCTGCATAGATTAGATCAGCCGGAACCTGGAACACTTCCCATAATTCCTGATGTACTTTGTACATCATTAGAAGGATGGCGTCTACGCTAATATTAGTCTCTCTGTTTATCCCGAGGTTTACCGCAGACCGCCGGATCCAGGGCATATCCAGATCTGATGAAGGACCATCACATGGACACGACGACACGCATTATCAGGGTTGTGAAGGCCCATGGACACCTCAACACACTCATCTCCTCACCGGCCGGATGACCCAACCCAACCAGATGAACTGGATAATATCGTGAAAGTTCTGATCCCATCTGACTCCTGACATTATGCTGCCTAACTCATAATCATACACTGTTCATTCGTTGGCCAAAGGAGGACTGGCCCCCCGACTGAGCCTGGGTTCTCCCAAGGTTTTTTTCTCCATTCTGTCACCTGATGGAGTTTTGGTTCCTTGCCACTGTTGCCTTCGCCTTTTGGCTTGCTTAGTTGGGGACATTTAATTTTCAATTGAACAATACTATTACAACATTGTTTTCCTGTTATCTCTGTAAAGCTGCTTTGAAACAATTTGTATTGTAAAAAGCGCTATATAAATAAAGGTGACTTGACTTGACTTTACTATTCAATAAATATGATTCCTATCTATATAAATCTGATGTAAACCTATGAGAATCTATCAATATTTATCCAAATCTGTACATTTTTTAGCTTAAAGCCCTGATGGACGTTGTTTTGTCAAGCTCTGTCATGACGATCTCACTGGAGTTTTTTTCTGAATGAGAGCGGCTGACGCTCATAATTCATATTAAAGGTATCGACTCATTTTTTGATTACATAACTCCAGACACAAATTAAGACATAACTGTCACTATAAGTTTCTCAGAATACAATAGTGGTCAAATACTAAACATTGAGTCTATATCTTTTTAATGATGTATAGTTTGTCAAGGTAATAACATTAAATCTGATAGTAACTTTGAACTATTTAAAAAAAAAAACGCTCAGACCACCGACGCTCTGGCAACAGTTAAGAGGTTAAATTATATATTTGTCTCTGACATATATTTGTCCGCTCGGACAACATGTCTGTGGTGTCCTATGTGAACTGTCAGGGCGGTGTCAGATCCAGGAATCTCTGTAATCTAACAGAAAGCCTCCTTGTTTGGTCTCACCACCATCTGCGCTCGCTAAGAGCTGCGCATGTGCCGGGCCACCTGAACGACGGCCCAGACAGACTGTCCAGGGACAACGTTCCCCCGGGAGAATGGTCCCTGCATCCCCAAACAGTCGCTATGGCTACAGTTGCTATGGCGCTTTTTCGGCAAAGCGGAAGTCGTCCTTTTTGCGTCAAAAGACAGCGCTCATTGCCCGATATTCATTTCAAAGAACGAGGACGCGCTGGCCCAAATCTGGCCTAGCCGCCCACTGTGTATGCTTTCCCTCCGATCTCACTGTTGCCACAGGTAATCAAGAGAATCAGGGAAACGCGCCACTCTGTGCTCCTTATAGCCCCGCGATGGGAGAACCATATCTGGTTCCCGGAACTGACGCGGCTGTCACGCACAGACCCTTGGCCGATTC
Source organism: Chrosomus eos (assembly GCA_036326025.1). Lineage (NCBI taxonomy): Eukaryota > Metazoa > Chordata > Actinopteri > Cypriniformes > Leuciscidae > Chrosomus > Chrosomus eos. Next base: position 46,574,819 of record CM070818.1, on the reverse strand, counting down.
CGGTGAGGAGAGATCTCCTCTCTCAAGCCCGCGGCTCAATCTGGCATTCCCCATCCAGAGCGCTGGTCTCTGCACGTATTGTTGATCAACGGATTCTCGTTGTCCTGCCAGAAGGGCTTATGAACACGATCACGCAGTCTAGAGCTCCCTCTACAAAAAGGCTTTACGTGGGGTCTCGCGGGTGCTTGCCTTCTTTCAAGAGCTGTTGGACAAGGGCAGGTCCCCCTCCACGCTTAAAGTGTATGTGGCGGCCGTTGCAGCGTTCACTGAGTTGACGCGCGGCCAGTCAATGGGAAGGAACAAGCTTGTCATCCGCTTCCTTAGAGGAGCCAGGAGGATGAATCCCCCCGCGGCCCCCGTCGGTTTGAACCGCTAGATTCCGTGGATCTAAAGCAGTGGTTCTCAACTCCAGTCCTCGGGACCCGCTGATCTGCACATTTTGTATGTCTCTCTTATCTGACACACTCAGTTCAGTTCATGTAGTCTCTCCTAATGAGCTTATGATCTGAATCAGGTGTGTTATATAAGGAGACAGAGCAATGTGCAGAGCAGCGGGTCCCGAGGACTGGAGTTGAGAACCACTGATCTAAAGTACCTCTCGCTCAAAACCCTTTTTCTGACAGCTCTGTCAACGTGTGGGGGGTTTACATGCGCTATCCGTTAGCGCTGCGTGTCTTGAGTTTGGACCAAATGACTCTAAAGTCATCGTCAAGCCAAGACATGGCTATGTCCCTAAGGTGATTGGCACTCCCTTCAGAGCGCAGGTCATTTCTCTATCGGCTCTGCCAGAATCCGATAGCAAGAGCGATGTTAATCTCCTCTGCCCTGTCAAGGGGCTGAGGGTTTACATTACGCCCTCCGCCCCTTTCAGCTGCTCTGAGCAGCTCTTTGTTTCGTTTGGTGGGCGCACCAAGGGTATCGCCTGTCCTCTTTAACACTTCAAAAGAAGTATATTTAAAACTAGATTTCTCAGTGGTTTTGAAAAAATTACTATAAATTACAGCAACAGCTTCCGCCTTTCGGATGAGGCTCATGTTTATAACAGTAATCTTGCGGGGTGGACTCATTTAAAGTAATGTAATAATTTGGTTTTAGCCAGGTTTCTGTCAAACACAGCACATCTAGGTTATAATCTGAAATCATATCATTAACTATGAGCGCTTTTGAAGTAAGGGATCGAATATTCACCAACACAAGCTTTATCGTTTGCTCATCTGTATTATATCTGTTTTTTATTTGTTGAAAATCAATTAAATCTTTAACCTCCCCTAATTCAGGGAACAAACACAGTCTGTATATGATGATATCTAGGTGAAAGAGGCTCTATGTGATGGGATTTATCTGACCTTGGTGACGCGAGGCCGCTAGCAGACAGTCGGTTCAGCCAGTTTGTCTGCTTCCTGACCTGAGCCCCAGATTGTCATGTTTTATCTCTAAGACTATGAGCCAAATTACTAGAGAGAAGAGCAAATTACTAGAGAGAAGAGCAGCACCATCCCAGGAGGGATGAATACCATCTCTTTTCAACAGGTCAAAAACTTTTCCAATTGTCTACGAATTCTATATTATTTTGCGGACACCACTTGGACAACCAGCCATTGAGTGAACACAATCTACTAACTCTCTCATCACTCCTTCGAACAGGAAGGGGGCCAGAGAAAATTACAGTGCCTGTCATCGTACTTGCGAGTTTAAACCACTCTTTAATATTAATTTTGGTGATCTCCGACTGACGGAGTCGAACATCATTAGTGCAGATGTGAATAATAATCTTAGAGAATTTACGATTTGCATTAGCCAGCACTTTTAAATTTGCTTTGATGTCAGGCGCTCTGGCTCCCGGCAAACATGTGACTATGGTGGCTGGTGTCTCTATTTTCACGTTCCGTGTAATAAAATAGCCAATTACCAGGGCACAATCAACAGAATTCTCAGTGGGTGTCTGGTTGAGAGGGGCAAATCGATTTGTTATGGTAATCGGAACGGAAGAGTGGTTCAAGCTAGAGAAAAATAAATAAATAACAGTGCACGGGTGGCGCGTTAACAGGCTAGCGAGTTACTAGCGTGTCGTGCTAACAATAACGGAAGCTAGTGATGTCAGGTTAATCTGAGATGTTAGGTAAGCTGTAATTAGTAGTATAAACAACTAGAAATGATAGTAAATGATGGTTCAAAACAGAGAGATACAAAGCTAATACGAGGCTTAGACGGAGCTTACAGCCTCGAAGCAAACAAACTCACAGCAGGCAGCGAGGCAGACAGGAGCAATTGATCAGGGAGTCAGGGAGCCGAAAGTCATGAGTAAGCACAAATGTCAGACCATGTCAGAACACCAGGGCCCAGAAAACACCTCAGACCCCAGAGGGTTAACTCTAGGCAGTTGATGTGCCAATCGAGCTGATGACCATCCCATTGCCCTTGGATTCCCCTTTAGCATTTTGCGATGGCAAGACATACCTAGGGCCCTATTTTAACAATCTGAAACGCAAGTGCCAAAGCGCGAAGCGCAAGTAACTTTGTGGGCGGATCCCGGTGCTGTTGCTATTTTCCCGGCGGGATAAATGACTCTTGCGCCCGACGCAAGTTTAAAAGGTGTTGGTCTGAAGTAGCTTCATTATTCATAGGTGTGGTTTGGACGTAACGTGAAATAAACCAATCAGAGCGGCATCCAACATACCCTTTAAGTGCAGGTGCGCATGTTGCATGGCGGATTGTTAGTATTATGGCGCATTTACCAGGCGCGCTTCAGAATCGGTTCACAGCCGAGGAGATCGATGTTCTCGTCAGGGCCGTAAAAGAAAGAGAATTGACATTGGGGATGGGACAAACCCACCCAAATCAATAGAAAAAAATATGAGAAAGCTCAACTTAACTGGTAAGTTAAAGAGTAAGGTTTTTAATGTACGGTATTTAATGATGGTAAAGGTGATTTTGCAGTCTTCAGATTTTTCTTTCCTAGTTCTTGACGGACAAACTAATTTGTCAGATGTCCTTATATACATATGTGTCTTGCCACTATTGGGCAAACAGGTCTGATCCGTCATTACTACAATTTGCCTGAAAATTTTGGGTAAATGTGTAAGCTAGATTTATGCCTATTTTTTCATATCTTCATGGACACCACAATGATTTCCCTCATGTGGTAATATATTTCCCTGTTATAATTTATGATTTGCAAAAATAAAAACTGCTGCATCTGTGTTGATGAGAGAATCAAAGTGTATGTGCGTTGTGCACCCGCTACATTATGGCCAAGCATGCGCGCTTAAAATAGCATTATGAACAACGCGCAACGCGCCACTGACTTTAGACCAATTTTTTTTTGGTCAGTGGCGGAATTGTTTTCTGGAAGTGCAAAATAGCACTAGGGAATGTTTGCGCCGAAACACGCCTCATTTTTGCGCTGAACCGCCCAGGGAGCGCAAGTTCATTTCCTAGTTTACCGACACGCGTCTGTGGAGGGAAAAGCCCGCTTTGCGTGGGTGCAAAATAGGAATGATACATGCGTTGAACTTGAGCACCTTGACTGAACAGTTAAACCCTTGAAGATCTAAAATCGGACGCAACCCCCCATCCTTCTTGGGAACCAGGAAGTATCTGCTCTTGTAACCTGACTCTCTCTCTGAAAAGGGAACATGTTATATGGCCCCTTTGACCAAAAGAGATAGCATATCTTGTGACAGAAAGTGCGTAGTGGTAGTTCATGGTAGTGGAGACCTTCACCATTAAAACGCAGAGGATGTTTCTGTAACCTTTTTCTACTGTCCTTAGATCCCATGTAGAAATACCTGGCAGTAGCTTCCACACTGAAATAGGTACTAATTTTGATACTTCCCACAGAGAGGATGTTGGATGTTCCGTGTCCTGGGCGACAACAGTATGCAACGAAACGCCCAACATATTTTGCTAGAAACCTCTGCTCCCCAAAACACAATGAGTTTGACATGCCACACTTTGTTTCTGCTCCTCACGTTTAGAAGGACCGGGGTTAGGGTTGGTGGGTTACTGGCAGCCCCTCTCCCTGAGTAGGGTGAGGAAGGAATTGCACGAAAGCTTTCTTGTTTTTCTTCACCTCCCTAAACCTGCTGATTAAAGTGTTAACTGAGTCGCCAAACAGGGAGTTTCTTGTTCGTGTGACTAGTCTATCTGTAATCTGGCCAGCCCACAATAACCACCTCGAGCAATTTTTCAACTGCTTTATCATCACGCAAGGAATTTTCAGAGGTAGGCAACAATGGTACAGAGGTTTCATGAGGGTGTCAGGAAGAGGCAGGTAGATTTATGCGCCCAGTCCTAAGGTGGGCTACCCCCACAAGGCTGGGCGCAAGACCATTAGGACTTATAATAAATTATAGTCCTGAGGTCTTGCCTTTTTAGAGGCTGATGACCAGTGTGGGAATTATACCGCGGCCACGGCCGCCGTTGCCCTACACCTTGGCCTTCATGCCCCGTGAAAAAAAAATCATCGTACGGCCACAGTGGCCTGTGTGCCCTGTCCAAGTTCCATGTATAAGGCGCCAGTGCGGCATAGTGGGCTTGATTGTAGATTCCCTAGTCTCTGAACTTCAATTAGTTCGTGGATTCGTGCAGGTGCAGTGTCATAACCGTTGCCAGTGCGTCGGCGCACTAAAGCGTTTTTTTTCCCATCGCGTTCCCATTCATAAAAAACTCCTGTGCTGTCGTCATGACAGCATTCACAAAACAACGTCACTCACGGCTTTTAGCTCAAAAGTGTGCAGATTTGGAGAAATATTTATATATTCTCAGTTTACATCACATTTCTATTGACAGGAATAATATTTTATTGAATTGAATAGAATGGTATACTATATGAAGCCATACTATTGTATGATGTGAGATAGAAATTTAAGTCATTAAATTCAAGTTCACGAAAACGTTTCCCTCCGCTGCGACTCAGTCATTCTCCATTTAGCATCAAACAGCGCGTCGCGTTCGGTTACAACACAGTCAACGATGAAACTCTCTCCAAGATGATTCAATGTTAATATTATTATACTTGATCTGTAGATAAAGCTCTATGGTTTCGCATAAAATGACTATCTTGCTGGACTTTATTGCTGTAACTTAATCATGTTCCTTTCTATCGTGTGTCTGTTAGATCACAACACTGGAGCACTATAATTGTTCTTCACACGCACAGTAACTGAAATTTAAAACTGTTAAAAGAAAAGGCTTAATAAACTATTGCATAGATAGATACTGTATAATACACTACACATCGATGTCTTTCCTTTGTGCTTTGAACTTTTCAATGCGGACTCGACGCGCTGCGCGCTGTGACTCTGTCAAGCGCATCATTCTGCGCTCTGGATGCGCATACGTGCTTTGCGGCACTGTATTGGATCCTTTCATAATCATATAATACTTTTGCCCAATGAAAGATTCTTAATAGCCTTTTTTGTTCTGTCCTATCTATCATATGTTGCTACCTCATTAAACAGCTGTGATATACATTTAAAAAAAATGTCTTAATTTTATAGTAGCCTAGACTATAAAATAATTGATCTTTCTGATTTTTATCTTGTTTTTCATTAATGTATTTTACAACAATACAAAGAGCAAAGTGTAACGTTTTACCAGATTGAAGGCCATTGCACACTGAGTCCGAAATTCGCATCCAATAATTTCGCCAGTAAAAAAAAAAAAAAATCGACCTCACGTTATGTCAATCATGCTTCCACACTGCCTCCGAAACTTTCGTCTGTCATAAAAAAATTCGGATCAGGTTCGATTTTCTGCGTTTTTCGCATCCACAGCCAGCATTTTGAGAGGTTTTTTGACTATTCAGACCCACCGTACAAGCGAACGACACAATCCAGAATGGCATCTGACATTGTTGATACACTTCGTCTCCCAGCACAAAGTACTGTATGATAAACAAACCTGTATACAGCTGTTCTGTATGCCCAGCGTTTCTGCCGGCCGTGTGTGTAGGCTATGTTACACATGTAGAAAGGAGCAGGCGTCGTTTCTGGTGCAACACATTTAATAAAGGGGTTCTGCATGCAATCCTGCAAGACAAATACAACAGTATACAGTCAATTACAAGTGGAGCATCTCAATTCGGTGTGTTATCCATCTGCTCGTCTCCGTATTAACTGCTATATTACGCTCATCAAATTCAGTATAACATTTTCTAATTGCTCAATACGATATGCACTGTTGTTTACTAAACTAAATTGACATTCACTTGAAAATACAGTTTGCATATCAAGTATGTGAACATTATCTTGACCAATAACAAAAACAAATAACAAATGACCCCTTTTTAACTTAATCTGAACCCATACATTTCCCTTTGTCTGTTAAACACTTTTTAGAGTACATACATTCTCTTTTCCAGCCTGACTTGTTTACTCTAAATCACATTACACTTTAATGTTCCCTAATGTGACATTTCACGACTCTTTTATACAATTATCGAGCAAATCACGTCGTTTGAGTTTCCATTAAGTCTAATGCCCCCGCTGTATACAATTTGCACAAAATGGCGGACACCCGCGAACTCCATGTGCGTTACTGAACTTTCGTCACTTAAACTATTCATTTACCCATCAATATCACACAACTAAATAAACATTACTGTGCATCCTGTATTTCCATATCTTTTGCACCATACCGATTCTCATTTCACGTACAAGCTTTCATTACCGTTGTGTCTGATCACGCTCTATCCACGAGTAATAACAATACAATTTTAGCACTCAAAACCTACTTAACCCTCTGAGGTCTGAGCTGTTTTGGGGCTCTTTCGGTGTTTTGGTATGCCCTGACATTTGTGCTTATTTCAGCTACTTAAAACATACCATTTGCCAACATATAAATTTGCTGTATTCAGCACAAACTCTGCTACAATAATATGTGAGCAAAATTGATGTACTTGTTTGCATTTTATAGAAAAAAAATAATATGCGTGGTTAGTACGTTTTGGAAAAAAAAATGTCACCGCAATAAGGCCATTTAACACATACTGAATAGTTGTCCACAATACTTTTGAGTTACTATTCTTGTAGGCTAGAATTTTTACTTCAAAATGAAGTGAAAATCATTCTGACCACTCTTTCAGAAACATCAATATAACGATTTGAATTTCTTACATCAGTTTTTGGGTCAGCAGTGCTGTATGCGTGGGAGTGTTAATGCCCATGAATATTAATGTGATTTACACCTGGGAAGACTAAAGACACTCCCCCAATGGCTAATGGGCCATCAAGGTGCTTTGAGGCAGCCTGAACAAAGAATGATTCACTGGTGAACAAAAAGTTAAAAAGAACAGCATTTATTCAAAATAGAATTTACGTTCTTTCCTAAGAATGTAAAGACTTAAAGTCATTACTATCACTTAACACATCCTTTCAAAAAAACAAACATAAAAATACCAAACTTGTTTTTTTTATAAAAAAAAATATTTTTATTCAAAGAATACTAAAAAAAAACTACCGCAGGTTTAAAAAACTGTTTGAATAGACTCATGGGCGAATGCGAGTCTACAGAGCTCAGTTGCGGTCCAGTTTCCCGTGCAGGAAGAAATCGCAGTGTCTGTGGAACCATGTCAACATCGGTCTCTGTTTTCCATGACAGCGTGGACTGCATGTTGCTCGTCTGCTTGTTTGCCTTGACTCTCTTCGGAACTGGTGCTTGGACATTGTCACATCTGTTATAAAAAAAGAAGAAAGAAAAAGTGTGAGCATGCTGATAAGACAATCAAAGAAACTGTATTATTATCATTATCAATCACTAATTACCATGGATTTAAAAAAGACATATTTGTAATTTCACACAAGAATGGGAACTTTTACATTATGACGATGTAAACACAATTAGGCTACATTTCATCTGTAAAATATTACGTCTATGCACTTACTCAGTATTATTCTCGATCGCACTGAGAACTGAACGACACCTGCGTGTCCCTCTGCGAGGTGCTGGAGAAGGAGAACGTGATGCAGCCAATTTCCTAAAAAACAAAACAAAATAACTGTTAGCATACATTATGTATACAACAGAGTTATTGAATATTCTGTACTGAATATGCATCTGTTACTGAATATTCTATATAGGTATTATTGTTTTTTTTGTATTATGTTTTGTTATTGAGTGTTAAAGCTGCCGTGACAATATAATTTCCTGCAAAGGATCAATAAAGTATCAACAACAACAACAACATCTGTTGATGGCCCATATAGAATGCATGCTGATAACACAATCAAAGAAACTGTATTATTATTACGCTTATCAATCACTAATTACCATGGATTAATTTCACACAATAATAGGAACTTTTACATTATGACGATGTAAACGATATTACGTCTATGCACTTACTCAGTATTATTCTCGATCGCACTGAGAACTGAACGAGACCTGCGTGTCCCTCTGCGAGGTGCTGGAGAAGGAGAGCATGATGCCACATTCCTAAAAACAAAACAAAATAACTGTTAGCATACATTATGTATACAACAGAGTATCTGTTGATGGCCCATATAGAATGCACGCATTTATTATGTACACTCAATGAACGGATCGTTCGCGATCGACACATCGCTACATTTCAAACATTTACACCTGTATTCACAGTGCATAAGGCAGTAAGCATGATAATTAGTGTCATAGGCTAACTAAAACTGAACATTTGCGAGTATCTATGGCCCATATAGACAGCACGCATTTAGGGATAGGCTACACAATGAACGGATTGTTCGCGAACGAACGACACATCACTAACTTACATTTCAAACATTACACCTGTATTCACAAACAAGTATTTACGCATGATAAAGTGTCATAGGCTAAACAAAACTGAACATTTATTTATAACATATTGTATTTAGACAGAATCTATCACGTTTTTACCAGAGTCTGAAATATCACATATAACCTAGCAGTTATTCCCCAAAAAATGCATTACACATAGGCTAAGGCAGTAGGCTATTTTAGCATGATAAGTCATGGGCTAACCAAAACTGAACATTTATATATAAAATATATTGTATTTAGACAGTATCACGTATTTTACCGGAGTCTGAAATATATTTATCTCAATCACATAACCTAGAAGTTATTCTCGAACAAAATGCACTACAGATAAGGCAGTAGGCTATTTAGCATGATAATCAGTGTCATAAACTAATCAAAACTGAGTGAAAAATATGTATGCTATATACAAATATGTTCAGAGAATATCACATTTAAAAAGTTTACACGAGCATACAATGTTAGGGATATTGTGAGGTATTTCCTATGTCAAAAGCTAGCCAAAACTAGGCAAAATATAAAATTCATTTGAGCTCTATATGATAAGAAAACGAATTATAACACTAAAAAACTTACTCCGAACTTCTATCCTCGGTTGGATCAATTCGTTCTTGAAAATGCAGCCTTTTCGTCGTCCGAATTACAATCTTCCTCTGAAGAAAATGTGAATTCGTCATCACTGTCCAGAATCATCTGAAGGGCCTCTCTGTCGGAGTAGCGTGCTGCTGCCATCCTCCAAACACGATGAACTAACAGTGAATGATCTGATGAAGAAGCTTCATGTTTTTGTGGCTTGATCGCGGGGCGTGCCGCGTGTGCGATGCATAGATCACCTATTTTACCATGTGAAAAGCGCTGGGGGCGTGGCGATCTCAGCTGATTACTGATAATTAGGGGAGAACGAAACAACTGTAACTCTCCTTGGTTTCAAACGGATTACATAAACTGGAAATATAATTTTTTTTAGTAGCTTACTTCATTTAAAAGAAGAGAATCTCAGCTTCATAAAGAGACATCTCTCGTATCTCTGTGACAAGTATTAACAGAGTTACAGTTATTTTTTCGGACGCGTTTCAGAATGGACTTCACTGACGGAGAGAAGGTAAAACGCGCATCATGTTTATTATTCTTTATTTGACGAAAAGCACAACACTTTGTTTTTATTGTGAGTACCCTAAACAAAATAGAAACTAAACAGGATCTAATGATGTACAACACTTAAATGTAAGATAAAAATCAACAGAGTAATTTGAGTCTCTTTTGCACTGATAAGGAAAAAAGTGAGCTCATCACGCCCCCGTGACGGCCGACCTCAGAGGGTTAACACAACAAAATACTAAACATAACTGTTACTGAACCCCTTGACTTGTAATAAACGTAAACAATCTTACCTGCAAGACAGATACAACAGTATACAGTCAATTAAAAGTGGAGCATCTCAATTCGGTGTGTTATCCATCTGCTCGTCTTCGTATTAACTGCTATATTACGCGCTCTTGAGCAGACCTTGGTGAGCGCTCCCTCTAGCGGTTTGGATATTTTATGCCACGGTATACACATTAATAAATACCATTCTTGCAGATCCGTATTCAGGCAACTAAACAGAAGTCCAAGACACACTTCAAGCACTTTCAGAAATTTAGTCTGAATAGATTAATTTAGTCTGAATAGATTACTCTGAATATACCTGTATAATAGTCTCAAATTTTAAATGGGGGGGGGGGGGGGTCTTCTGTTTTAATGACTTTAATTTACACTAGTGCCACACTCTCCCTCACAAAACCAAATGTCTCCTGACATTTCAAAATAACTTGAAGCATATTCAACAGTTTCTCAACAGGAGTCTTTAACAACTCTCAACTATGCTCCAATGTCTCCAGAAATTACCGCTTCGGGCCGGTAACTGCTTTACTTCTACTGAGCAGTCCCTTTGGACCAAAGAAGGTTGGCCTAAGGTATCATACGTAAATACTACTGATTTCTGTCTCTGTCGCTTTGGATAAAGTCTCGGAGGTTTTGGAGAGTCCATCTCAGACTCACTGTCATTTACACCATTGTCACTGTCAATGTCCCCATCATGACTTGAGCAGAGAAAACTTTTCTCAAGGTTAAGGGGCAAATCCCCTTCTACAGAACAATTTAGAAGGGGCAAATCCTCTTCGCTCTGAAGGGGCAAATCCTCTTCGCTCTGAAGGGGCAAATCCGCTACGCTCTGAAGGGGCAAATCCGCTTCGCTCTGAAGGGGCAAATCCGCTTCGCTCTGAAGGGGTCCATGTCGAGGCTTAAAAGGCCGTGCTCTTGGGTTAAGAGGCATGCGATCCTCCTCTTGCCACTGACCGGTAAGAACATACTCCTCCTCTGAATCACTCTCAGAATTGACTGGAATCTGACTCTTTTTGTCTCTGTCACTCTTCTTCCCTTTAGGCATATTCAGAGCGTTCTGTGAGCAAAGTCGATCAGTGTTTTCCCTTTCCAGCGGCAGAAAGTCACACGGTAGGAGAAGTCACCAAGGAGTCAAATTGCGGATCAGGGCCCGGTCACCAGGCTGAAGATCTCTCCCATTAGCCTCACTCATCCTTTCCTTCCAACGAGACACATAGTCCTGGTAAGTGCCATACACCTCATCTGTCTTCAGGTTGAAAAGAACGTCAATCGGTAAGCGAGGGGATCTTCCATACAACAAGTAGTATGGCGAGAACCCTGTTGCTTCACTTCTTGTGCAATTGTAGGCATGAACCACTTTGGCCAAGGAATTCTTCCAGTCTACTTTCTCCTCATCCGCAAGTGTATGGAGCATGGACAATAGAGTGCGATTGAATCGCTCCACTTGTCCATTGCCTTGTGGATGGTAGTGTGCTGTATGTGATCCGCAAATTCCACAGAGTTCTTTCAGTTTCTTCATCAATTTGTTGTCGAATTCTTTGCCCATGTCATGATGAATTTTACAGGGAAAACCAAACTTCAAAGCAAAGTCATTAAAATTTTTCTCTGCAACGGTCTTAGCAGATTTATCTTTGGTTGCGTACGCCTGTGCAAATCTAGTGAAGTGATCCATCACCACGAGAATGTATTCAAAACCTTGCTTGCAGGTCTCCAAATGAAGAAAGTCAATTGAGACCATTTCAAATGGATGCGTGGTGTGAATCGGGGTTAAAGGTGCTCGAGTTTGTCTGACTGGCTTTTTCTTTTTCAGACACTCTTATACGTTGGTGACAAAGTGCTCAAACATCTCTCTGCATTCTTGGCCAGTAAAAGCGCTCTCGGATGAGGCAGAGGGTTCTCTCCGCACCCAGATGACCCATCTTTTGGTGTAGTTCATTTAGAATCAGGGAATGGTAAGACTTCGGCAGGAGCAACTGTTCGCTTTTCCTGGTTTTCCTATACAGTACTCCATCTTCGCTGTACAGTATCGCTAGCAAAGCATCCAACTGTTTCATTGACATTATGAGGTAAATTTTGAATCGCTCGGGATAATTGCACAACTCCTTGATGAGCTGAAACTCTCCTTCTCGGCACAAGATTGGATGGACCCTCTTTTTCTTCTTTTTCTTTTAAAGAAGAGAGAGGGCAACAAAATCATCCTCACTGCTTGACGAATCCATTTTGTATTTTTGCGTTTTTTTCCGCAAAGGTTTAATAAATACGCATCTGACTCAGTTGTGCAAGGTTTCTGTGCGTGACGAATTTTTAGGCTGATGAACACGAAAAAACGCATACGAAAAATTCGGACTCGGTGTGCAATGGCCTTTAGTGCTACACTTATTGTCTCTTATTTGTTCCCCACTAAATAATGTTTTTTCACTAAATGTTCAGAGTTGATAAAATTATTGTACACTTGTGATTTTCTAGACTAAATTTTACTTCTGAGTTATCCACTAATCTAGTTTATAATAGAAATTTTGTCATAGGTTATGATCATATTTTTTTTGATTAGTTGTTTTTCTTTATAATGAAGTTGTCTGTATTAAGTAGATTGTGTTTAACACACAAAAGAGAGATTATCAGTTCAACACAGTTATAGAAATTATATTTGAATTTTTTTTTTTTATAACTGCGCTGGTATGCAAAAAATGCATCTAAAATGCATCAGATTGATGCTTTAAAATATGGAATATAAAAAAAATTCTTACGGGGGAGCATGAGGGGCAATATCCTTCTCACCTATTCACCCCTGAACCGTTTTCATGCCTGATTATACATAAAATAATATATTTTCTGTCAGATTTTTTTTTTATCTGAAGCCAAATCAGATCACAGAAGGTAAACATTTTTTTTTTATTATTAAAAAAAGTCATAATCCATGTCTTATTCCAAATTAGGATGTTATGGTATCAATCTTAATGGGAAAACCATCGAATTGTACTCAATGGCCTTTGTGCCCTGTCATATGGCCTTGGTGCCCCTAAAAAAAAGAAAAGGTGGAGGCCAAATGGCCTTGCCCCTAAAATTAAATAATTCCCACCCTGCTGATGACAGCAATGAGATTGACAAGGGGAGCTTGAGTTGCCACACTTTGTTTCCACTCCTCACATTTTGAAGGTGTGATGGATTTTCTTTCCCTAAAATCTGACTATCCGCTTTCTTAAATGCTCACTCTGTAATACTCCAGCTCCCTGCGTCTACAATCGACAACCGCTGAGTTTTCCTAATCCTACTCTACTCAAGCTCTCTTGCGTCTACAGTCGACATCTTAGCTTCGAGTTTTGCTGAACTACTCTACTCAAGCTCTCTTGCGTCTACAGTCGACATCTTAGCTTCGAGTTTCTCTTACCCTAACTTCCCCAGCTGCGCAGCTTTTAAATGACAGACAGACTTCAGTAATTATCCCTTAAATGCTTTTAATTAACGGGCAGGAGAGTTCTCGAGCAATACTCAGGGAATCTCCCAAGTAAAAACAAGGCCGGTGGATCTCAGACAATTTCCATTGAGAATCCCACCGAAAACACGGAAACCACAGTTTTTATACAATAGGGGGTATGGCATAATGAAATTCATTTGATTGGTTATTCATTTACAGTCTTCTTCTGTTACTGGGTAGAGAAGAATATGTTTTAACCATTACTTCATTTATCACAAGTTCTAACTAGTCATCTCTGTCTAGTCTCATTTCCCATATTATGTTATTTATACACACATCATGGGTTCGACACACACACACATTCACCTAAAATACAGAATGTCTTAGAACATTGTTTCAGAGATTTAGCAGGTCAAATAAGGTCAAATGGTAAAACATGTTTAGCTTACTATTCAGTTTAAATTTTCCACCACATTCCCCTCTCTGGCCATAATCAAACATGGCCAATATTAAATTTAATTCTTCGAATCATTTGTCCATACCTGCATGACTTACCTGCTCCACCGAATCATCCTATTTTAAGTCAGTGACTTTAATACCACCTGTTATCTCTAACCATTTCCTTGTTTCATCTTTTATAATACTTATTTTTTCATCTCCTTGCCAATATTCTATCTCTAGTAAAAACTAAACATACCAAACCTTTAGTCAAGTTTCATTATCTTTTAGCTATCTTTCAAATCATATTGATCTATTAGGCCTTAACATGCCAATACTGTTGTTAGCTATTTTCCTTAATCTTATTTTGTTAGCTTTTAATTCAAGAAGGCGATTGTTTTACTCAGATCTATTTAAGGATCTGTGTAATAAAATCTAACCAAAAAAGTTCTATATCTTTCATTTTTATGCTTAACACTAATATCAATATTTGTATTATTTTGTTTCAAACAATGTCATTATTTTAAAATTATCTCTGTTTAACCCAACTCTTGCCACGAGAATAGCCTTAGCTGATGACATGCCATTTAATCTTTAATTAAGTATCTTCCTACAATCCTATTTTCCATAATTAACTGACGGACATAACTTATACCACCTCTAAGTTTTTGCAATGTGGAATAGCTCATAATGGATCCATTGATCCAGATCATTAAATCTGTAACTTAATTGTGAATTTAGAAAGCTTTTCAGAATTTCTTTTTCTATATTAGCAAATACTCTATTTCTCTAAATCGTCTAAACTGATTAGACTAATTTTTAGTTTAAATTGAACATGTTTTTGGGTCATATTGTTCTTGGTCTAGGTTTTAACTCTGTCCCCTACATAATTTGTTTAAATACGTTGAAGACCTTTCTCAAAAATACAATAACAAAACAATATTTCATTCCTCGAAGCCGGGCTAAATAAGCAAGCACTGTTGCTGTATTCCTAGCTAGCTAGACCCGCGGTCACCTCTCAGATATCAAATACACAGACGTTAGACAATACATGAAAGGAACATTTCAGTAATCACACTGGTAACTTCTTCAACTAATAATAATCCATGAATTAAAGGTTTCCCAAAATCAATCCCATTTTAAAAAGTTTTCTTTAGCTATTTCAGCAATTTGAAACACCCAAAATATATTTAATGTAGTCATTAATTCATCACTATAGAAGTTTACCCAATTATCTATTCAGACCTAGTCTGGCAAAGTAACTTATCACCTATTCTCTCTCATTAGTGAACAACTATTGCTATTACATTTTAGCATCTATGATATCGGTCTTAGACTTTTAAAACCCTCAAGTTTCTTCAATAATAGTCCCTAGATTATTTATTATTTTTACAGTAATGTAGTTAGAGTCCCTATACTCTTCAGAATTAATAGATTTTCCTCTTTTCAATTTACGTGTACCTGAAATAATTTTCAAATTAATCAGTAATTTGTTCAAATCTCAACCCTATATCAATTCTCGGTCCTACAGTTTGATTGAACCAAATAAAACATCAATAAACATCACATTATTGCTTCTGGAAGAACATCACAGTCTACCCTGGTCACATCCTGGAGGAAATTCAAACAGAAACAGCAATATAATCAACATCAACACACTTGCAGATATAATAACACATATGCTGCATTTGAACACTTTGTTAGACCACATTCGTTCCCAGGTGTGCTGGTCGTCGCGTTGGCCCCACAGACGTCTGAAACGTTCCATGTTCACCTTTTGACTCTTTGCGAGCCGTAGCAAGGTCTTTCCCTCGTAGGTAGAGGAGGTACGTTACTAGCACGCACTTTTGTTTTTCTTCCCCCACTTTCCTCTGGATGGCGGTTGGTGGGGCTTGCTTAGGACTGGTTGGTGTAGTTTAAGATGAGATGCTTGCACAGAGGTGTCACCGCACCCCAGATAGGACCTTGTTTGTGGAGTGAGCCATTTCCTGGCTGCTTTGACCTGTTAAGGGAGACCTTAACTATTTTTGTTAGTGACAACATGTATTGACATAATCTGCTTGTCTGGCCGGTCGTCCTTTCTGATCAGACCTGTAAAATTTCATGATAAACAGTAACAAGACAATATTTATACATTTGGAACAGAATAAGTTCTGTTCGACAGGATCCATCATGACATCCTAGAAAAAGGAAGAAGTTAAATGTGGGGTGGACAGGGCAAGCTTTCTTGCTCTCTGCCTTCCCAGAGTTATACGCTGCGCATGTGTGACACTGTTTATTTCTGTCACAACAATAACCCATCTCAGGATAGTTAGCCAAAATCATCCATTGCCATTATTTTATTGGGCATATTTCACCCTGTGGTCATAAATTACCCTGTTAGTGATATCAGCAAAAAATATCCTGTATCTTCGAAAAACATTGTAAGGGGTTAATATTTCAGTCAATCATTTCTCAATACAGTCAAAGAACAGGACGCTTAGTCCATTTGCAAAGTTCCATTGACCAAGGTTACATCCAGTCAAAAGTGTCTTTAGATGATTAGATCATATCGAAAATTTGTCTGAAGGCTACATCCTAAATAAAAGGAAGTAAGATTTATTTTGTTCTATTGTTGGATCTAGAATGGAAAGTTAATCACCATCAGACATGAAAATGGGAAGTATGATAAAGTTTACCATAAGATATACATATAAAATCAAAGTTTTATGGTTAGTACCATAATTAATCTTATCTATTAAAATTTCCATTCATTCACATTCACACACTTTCACACACAAACAAACACCCCACCCCTCTCTGGCCAGAGAATCATACCTTTTTGTCTGCCATAGCAGTTTATGAACTGAATGAGGAACATATATTTTATTAGGAGTGGAATACCACCAAATCCAAACGGTAACAACTTTTACGACAGAAGCTACTCAACGTAGACACACTGTGGCATTCCCCTTGCGACAGTGTCTCAACGTTAGGATTATTAATTCTCAATTATCCGATGCAGTCGTCATGTGATTGAGTTTAACACAGTGAACGTAAACCTCAAAATCAAATAGATTAAACACTTTAAAATAATAATCATAGACTTTCGGTTGGAGTTGAGAGATTCAGCTTCAATCCCTCAAATGCAATTTGTCATTAATTACACAATTTCAATTGTTTCAAAACTTTTTGTTGTTGCTCCTATGCTATTTAAAAGAAGATTTGGAAATCTTCACACAATTTCGGATCCATGGAAAAAATAAAAACATTTCTATCTTGTACCCTGGTGATGACAGCATGTGATTTCAAAAGTTTATAATTAGAAACATTGTTCTTATTGAATCCAGAAAATTACCTCTAAATGAAATGGAGTGACCAATATTGTTGCTTTTCTAGCCACAATGTCTCTTTGGGACATTTTGTGCCCTATATTTAGTCATATATATATATATATATATATATATATATATATATATATATATATATATATATATATATAGTCAATAATCTATTCTCAACAAATACATGCTTTTACCACTATTGGTTTAAGTAATAAGCCTCACTATCCAAATCCAGTGTTTTAACTGATTGGTGAGTCAATCTCTCACTTCTGCTATTGAACTTCCTGTATTAGGCCAGCTGGACTGGTCCCTATTTGAAAGCAGATTCAAAGTGTTAGTTGAAGAAATATGAAGAATTGCTGAAACCAGTGGATAATCAAAAACAATAATCAAGTTACTATGATAATTAACTAAATTTGAAACGTTCTCTGTAGTGATCATTGAAATTCAGCACCTGGCCCACAATTGAGGGGATGGAAGTCTTTATTTTCTGTGTGGATTGTCCTTCAGTTGACTTGTTAGGCTGATACGTTTGATCATCAGGCTGCGATGGCCCTCTCTTTCTGGCTTTTGATCCACCCTGGCACAACATTTCATAATGCATGGCAAAAATTGTCTTTTAGGAAAAGTCTCAAGTGAACTTGTCACCTTTTCCTGCACTGTCTCAGTTGACCCCTCAGAAGTGTCCACTTCCTCTTTCGGGAGCTGGGGAGCTGAGGGCACCACTTCCTCTTTCTCTCTCTCCAGTCATCCAACTTTTCAAGCCAGGCGTCTGAAACCTTGAATACTCAGAGAACTGCAAAACTCAAACTAAACTTAGTTTAATAACTAAATATCTCATCTGGTTAACAAGACAGCAGTTTCTCATTTTATTAAAAAGCGTACTTCATTGCGGAAAAAGCAAGCATTTCTTCATTGCCAAAGGAGCCAGCACTGTAAAGGTCTCATGTACAGCATGCCAAAAGGAATTCCGTTGGACGCTGCTGCCAATAGACCCAACAGTCTCTCGAACTGTTTTACAGTGCGTGACTGGCCTAGCCTCAGCTCTTCTGTGGCTGTTAGGATACTAAATCCCATACTAGTGTTGCTTTCGTCAACGAAAATTATGACGAAATATCGTCGTCAACGAACCTTTTTCACGTGACGAAAACGAGACGAGACACAACGTAAATGCTGGTCATGTGACGATGACTATAATTAAATGTATAATGTAATATCGTTGACGAATAAAAACGAGACTAAATGTGGTTTACAAAATAAAAACTATGCTTAAATGTCTCTTCATTTTCGTTGACCAAAACGAGACGAGACGAAATGTTATTTAACGTTATTTCGTCTCGTTTACTTGCGTTATTACCGGTATGCAGCATTTCTGTTTCCTGTGTTTCACTTCAGGGGCTGCATCAGATCGCACTGCGCAGACGCAGGCGACATCACATCCTCAAGCCCCATTCGCGGCATTATTTAGAAGATGCAGCTGCGTGAGTTACAGCTGTTTCACACATACTCCGTGTGTAGTGCGTATGCGGTGCGGTGTGTATGCAGGAGCAGCTCGTGCTATTGTGTTTTCACATGTGCTGCGTTTGCAGTGCGCAGCTGATCTACGGCTGTAATACCACAATCACAACATTTATTCTCTATTTTTTATTTCAAATCAATATTTCTAGCCTACATCCATTATGTCGCGTTGTTGAGGTAGGCTACTGTGTAGATCTCTGCTCTGCTGTTATGCACGCACCGCTCCCGCGTGCGGTGTGAGCGCTCTAACCTAACATGGGTGTGGGAAAAAATACACACCGCAAACGGAGTAGGCTATGTGTGAAACAGGCGTTAGCATAAACGACAACAAACGCAGTTTAGTCTGACACAGAGAAAGGGATTCGTCTTTGGGAGAAAAAGAAGAAATGACATTTGGAAGAACTTTAATTTCATCGTGTGTAGGCAACATGTTTGGTTGGTAAAATAAATATGTTATAAATTCATATCAGAGCGTCTTCTGTGTCTGAATTAGCATTCTTGAGTCTATAAGGTAACAATAATATAATAAGATAGACTAACAATAATAAGATAAGATTTTTTGAAACGTTTGGCTAAAAGAAAATGTTGGTTTCGTCTACTACTAGGTATACATATTGACTGGGTTAAATAGAATTGAATTACTAAAAAGAGACTAAAATACAATTTTCATTGACTAAAACTAGACTATGTCTTTCGTCGACTAAAACTAGACTAAAATGTCATCAGTTTTCGTCGACTAAAACTAGACTAAAATGTCATCAGTTTTCGTCAACTAAAACTAGACTAGACTAAAAAGAGTATGAACGTGACTAAAACTAATAAAAACTAAAATGACAGCTTGACACAAAGACTAGACTAAAACTAAAATTAAAACAGGCCGCCAAAAACAACACTATCCCATACCACACCAAGGAAAGTGGTTCTCTGTACTGGAGAAAGTACACTCTTCTTGGCATTGAGCCTCAACCCCACATCTTTATATGAGCGAGAAAGACACCTCGGTGCCGAACCGCCAACTGCTCTGATTCCGCTAGAATCAGCCAGTCGATATAATTCAGAATGCGTATGCCCTGAAGCCTGAGAGGGGCTAAAGCTGCATCCATGCATTTCGTGAACGTGCGAGGTGACAAAGCTAGGCCGAAAGGAAGAACCCGATATTGGTATTCTTTGCCCCTGAAAGAAAACCTCAGGAACTTCCTGTGCTGAGGGAGGGTGGAGATATGGAAGTATGCATTCTTTAGATCTATCGTGACGAAGCAGTCCTTGGATCTGATTTGGGTCACAATCTGTTTGAGGGTCAGCTAACTTGAACTTTAGTTTCTGAACTGACCGAATTAACAGGCGAAGATCTAAAAAGGGACGCAACCCTCCATCCTTTTTTGGAACAATGAAATAATGGCTGTAAAAACCCGACACTCTGACGGGTGAGTACACCTGTTCTATAGCTTCTTTGCTAACAGGGCCTTTACATCTTGTCCCATTACCAGAGCCTGCTCGGGATGCACCACTGTGGGCAGCACCCCGCTGTAATGAGGAGGACGAGAGCCAAACTGGATTCTGTATCCCTTCTCTACAAACTGCAGGACCCAATGAGAAATATTCGGCAGAAGCATCCACGCTGCCAGAAAATTTACTAAGGGAACCAGCCCCTCGAGGCTGGTCTCTGGTGTTACTGAGGGAGCCAAATCTGGAGCCTGAAACATAATGGCAGGAACTACCTGACCTGACTACTCAAAAGCCCCCCTCAGAGGGCGCGAAACCAATGCTGTGCCGCAGCATAGCATCAGCGACTCGCTGGAGACCGCTGCGCCCTGAAGCACCGGAGGTGGCAGGGTTGGCAGGAGGGTCTCGTGAGGACCCCGAAATGGAACGGGCACCGTGTAATGAGGTGTACACCACTCTACTTCGGTCGGGGCTGTCCTCACAGGCCTGACGCCTAAACGACAAGACCCTTGAACCGAAATTTTCTTCGCCTGAAGAACGGTCCTCAGATCCGGCTTAGGCTTAGACGACTTCGGTTGAGAGGGTTGCGTCTGTCTCCAGTATCTACATGGAGGAACACGAGACGCAGCACTCTCTTTCTGTGCACATAATATGATGAACTCGACGGCTGGGGCTGCTCACGCCCAGCAGCCCCAGGGGGGCTGGACACAGCGAGGGAGAAACCTTATTATATATATATTTTTATATATATATCTTGTATCACCTAACAACGACCGCATGGAATGCGTCGCCGAAGAGACCCGAAGGCTCAAATTTCGCTATATCCAGAACCCCAGCAGATCGGCCTGATAAGCCTGGAGCATTATAATATAGATTTCTATAAACATTCTCCAGCTGACCTGCTGCCGTATAAGCTTTGCCCATAAAACCAAAGTAGTTCTGCTTAAACCTACGCGCTGCCTCGGCAAACGCGAGATCCCAGCCACAGAATCTTATTTTTGCAAAATACACTCGAAATCTAAGCGGTGCCTCGGCAAACGCGAGATCCGAGCTAGATTCTGATTGCAACATTAAACCTACACGCTGCCTCGGCAAACGCGAGATTCTTTAGTATAGGCTTATGAGCAAAGCAGAGGCTTAAATGATGATACTAGACCAGGTGAAAAAATAGCATTTTCCTATTTTTATTTCTGTTCCTGGGGCATCATATCATAACCGTAATCTTTCAACCCTCTAACCTTGAATAAATATTTAACACGAGGGCTGAAAGTAGTGATAAATACGGTTTATTCCACAATTTAAATATTCAGTTTTAGTGTAAATCAGGGAAATAAGGAAAGCCTCGTGGTGGAGATAATGTGATAGATATAAGAAAACGCTCGTCAAGCTTTTTGGACGAGCGTCCCTTTTCTCAGCTGGCAATAAAATATTTAATTTACTAACAGCACGGGACAAAACCTCCACCAGTTCATCATATACTGGGAAAATAGATGGCGAATCTAATTCAACAGTGTGTGTGCTTACTTTCACTTTCAATATTCTCAACACAAACCTCCTCGGAGGAAGAATATGAAGGAAAAGGGCTCTCTCTCCCCGAGCGGAAGAAACCGCAGAGCGTGCTTCCAACACCGGGGAGATAGAGCTGGATCTTCCGGGTAAGGAAGGAAAAAAGGCCCGCACCCGCAGACCCGTTTCAAACCCCTCCAAAAGATCCTTCTGCGATCCCCAGGAATGCATACCCCACGCTGCCTCGGCAAACGCGGGTCCTGAGAATCGCAAGCCTGTCACTATCATACAGAGTGACAGGCGAGAGCAGAGCATGCTATTTCACAGAGTTGGAACTCAGCCCCCACCTTTTTTTCTTTCAAGGGCTGAAAACATGCTCTACTCAAACAAATGAGACAAAACTCGTGTGTGTCCCCACCCGTTTAAATAAACGCGGGCAGGGAGGAACACACTGTTTGTGCATTTGTTTCCCATAACGTTTCATACAATATTGCAACAGACAACAATAAATAGACAGAGACAGTTTGACACAGATCGCTTGCTGAGGCACAGAAGCTAAATGCCAGCGAGCAGCGGAAGTGCTCTTATCCTTTCCTGGTTCATGACGTCACCCGCCCGTGACGCTCATTCTCTCATTCCCATTGGACTAGTTGGCATAGATGCTTCAGACGCATTCACGCAAGGGGCGTTCCCATAGTGTCAGGAATGACGCATCTCGAAGTTCCCTTTTCGATAAGGGAACTCTAATTACAAAACAGTTTTTTCTTAACTTCCTTTGTCTTTTTTTTTTTTCTTCAAGAATCCAAAATAAAATGACTGTAAGATATATGTAATGTGCTTGTTCAAATCACAATTTATTTTTAAATTGGTCACCCAACCTCATATAATGCATAATGCACAAAAATTATCTTAGTCAAACATAACTATTGACTCTTAGAATCTCTGCAATGGATCAATTTTTCTCAAGTTCTTTCACACTGTCTCCCATGGGATAACGGGATACAAATTCTAGACACCTTCAGATAGAAATTATAATATTTAAACACGTGTACTTAATATCTTATTATTTGTTACTTTAAGAGCACCTAATTGCTCAGTCTTATGTACTCTATCTCATCTACATAAATAAATCAAAGTTTAACTCACAAAAGTTTCTTTATGATTCAAAATCTTATGTTATCTCAGAATGCATATTCTTATTATTATGATTTATAACTTTTATTTTATTTATTTATAACAATTTCTATAACATTTCTAATTGATTTCAAAATGTAACCATGCATAATCTCATGTTAACAATTGATCCATGTATCTTGTCTCAACTCTTTCCATGTGTCTTTATATTCTCTCAGAATTAAACCTTTATTCAAACAAAAACTTCAAACAAAAAGCAAATTGCAGCATCTCGGGGCATTTTTCCCCTCCCGAATCTGGGTTTCCAGCATGCAAGTTGCTCTCTTTGCAGGAAGTTTTATTGACACAACAAATTCAATACTCAACAAATACCAATTTAGTTGAATTTAACCATAATCATTGCTCATTGCCCTTAATAGACAAGGTAAAAACATTTTTTTTTCAAAATCCTTAAATCTTTAAATGTGATCACCAATTTTCTTCAAATATTTGTTTTTTCTGGCCACTTGATCTCAATTATACGTCGACGTTCATATGTATATATTGTTAAATATAAATTATCTCGCTGTGGTAAATTTAGTTGACTTATTTCTTCTCCATAAGATAATGGGATACATCGTTTAAACCTGGGCTCAGCCAGTGTGTTTTCTCTTCTCTTTTTTTTTTTTTTTTTTTTCAGCTAAATTTATTTTATTTATTTATTTATTTGACATGGACATACAATTACATTGGACGAACCATATGCATTTGTTTAAGTGTTTTAGCACACATGCTAATTTTCAACACCTGTCCACGGGAGGCTTTTGTAAATAAAACACAATAACAAGACTAATAAGCATAATAATACTAAAAATACTAACAGAAAAGAATAGCTAAAATATACCATATAATTTCAAAGAAAAGAAAAAAACAAATTGCATACATAAATTATAAAGCAGAAGTTCTCTTACGAGAGTATCTCTCGTACTGCGTAATATCTTACGCTATGGGGAAACACTCTTTCCTCGAGATATTGAAGCCAAAAATTATCCTTAATTTTTTTAATCATGCAAAACGCTTTTGCAGCAGCAAGCAGACAAGGGCGAAACAGCTTGCGCGCCCATTGGCTGCCTTGCTGGAAAAGCTGCAGCCTATCGAGTGAAGGCACTGCGTGACGTAATGACGAATGAAGACGCTTCGCGCTCATTTCGTCATGTCCCGCCAGTATAGGCGTGGTCTCGCCCTATGAATACCCCTCGATAGCTGTATTTCTCTGATTTTTCATTCTTCACGCGAAGCTCACGCATCGCGGGATCCAGAGTGAGAAGCCGCGCCGTTGACTTGTAGCCTTCTCAGCGGGACGTGCCATCTTCTGAAGTCGCTGGCCCAGCCGCCTTCAACTGCCGTACCTGCTGCGCTTTCCGGCGTACTATATCCTTTTACTCTGCTAAGTGTGTGTGTGTGTGTTTGCTTACGTGACGCAACACCCATTTCTACTGTTCTAAAAGAGCTGCGTCTTTTTAAAGATGCTTTCCTGTGGTTCTTGCCGAGCCCCACTCAGCGACGAGGACCGCCACGTCATCTGCGTGTCCTGCCTGGGTGAGGATCACGCGGCCACCGCGCTCGCTGACGGCGGATGCCATCATTGTAAACGCTTGCCTATGGTGACTCTGCGGACTCGCCTGGCGTCGTTCTCCGAGCCCGCATCCCAGCCCGCCGTGATGCCGCGCCGCAAGAAGCGCCGCGCCCTGCGCGCTCCCGAGCTATTTCCAGCCCGCCAAAGCTCGCCGGTTCGCCCGCCAGCTTCGCCGGCTTCGCTCGAGTCGCTCCCAGACGGACAGCGGCCGCCGTCTGCCGCCGCGTCCGCACTTGAGCTCGACAAACTACCGGAGACGGCATTGAAACTGAGCCGATGCGTCCGCTCTCTCAAGCCGTGGATTACATCGGCCTGAATGGTGAGATACATTTGTGGCTAACGCTATCCGAGATGACGGAAGCTGAGCGCTCCGTGTTCCTCGACGTTCTCGCTCTGCTGGACGCCGCCCCCCTCAGCGCGGGCCCCGGCCGAGGATTGAGATAGAGCCCGAGGTCTCAAGGCCTTCCTAGTCTCTCTAGGAAAGCGACGGTGTTCAGTTCCCGCTGCGGCCGGATTTTCACCAAAACTTCTCGCTCGTTCAGTTCCAAGCAATGTGACTGTTCCAGTGTATTTCGCAGTGAGCAAGCTGGTTCCACAGCCCGCTTGCCTGCGCACAAAGGCCGCCGTTTCGGCTAACTAGCAGCGCCGCCAGGCCCGAGATCAAACACCGCGCTCTCGCTCTGCTGGACGCCGCCCCCCTCAGCGCGGGCCCCGGCCGAGGATTGAGGTAAAGCCCGAGGTCTCAAGGCCTTCCTAGTCTCTCTAGGAAAGTGACGGTGTTCAGATCCCCTGCGGCCGGATTTCCACCAAAACTTCTCGCTCGTTCAGTTCCATGCGTTGTGACTGTCCCAGTGTATTTCGCAGTGAAGCAGCCGGTGTCTCAGCCCGCTTGCCTGCGCACAAAAGCCGTTTCTATGGCTACCCAGATAAATCCAATAAAGAGTGCATTTTCTGGTGTTCCGGCCACGGCCGATGGTGTTACGAGTGTTGTAAGAATGCCCACGTCCCAGTGCCCATTCCCACACCCAGACACAGCCCGCCACGGTGCAGGGCTAGCACAAATAAAACCAACTCATGTTGGTTGTGCAGAAAATGTGGTGAACGCGCCCATACAATGCCCGCTTACACTACACGATGCGTGTCCCTTGGTTTCTGTAAAACGAAACTAACACACATTTAGTCGGCGCGAGCCGACAGTGTTCTCAGTGCAGTAAATGTGCCCGCTGTTCCGCATTTCCTCACTGACACGCCGAATCCCACGGGATTCACCCCCGCTCGCTTTCTCTGCACAACCTGTCACAGAGAAGCTGAGCGCGGCCAGGCTGCCGGCTTTGATCAGCGCGCGCCTGCCCGCTGTGATTAGCGCGCACCTCGCACGCTGTGAACACAGCGTTGATTCAGTCGGCGCGAGCCGAGTATTCTCCGTGCAGAAAATGTGCCCGCTGTCTCGCGCCCGCATTTCTCACAGACACTCCGAATCTCACGGGATTCACCCCCGCTCGTCTTCTCTGCACAACCCGTCACAGAGAAGCTGAGCGCGGCCAGGCTGCCGGCTTTGATCAGCGCGCGCCTCGCACGCTGTATACACAGCAGTGATTTAGTCGCGCGAGCTGACAGTATTCTCAGTGTAGTAAATGTGCCGCATTAGTAAATGTGCCCACATTCCCTCACACGCGCCGAATCCCACAGGATTCGCCCCGCTCGCTCTCTGCGCGTCCCGCCATAGAGAAGCTGAGCGCGGCCAGGCTGCCCGCTGTGATCAGCGCGCCCCCCGCCTCGAACGCTGTAAACACGGTGCTGTGTTCCCAGTACACAGGGGCTCTCGAGCTGCCGTCCTGCCGCGGCCAGAGCCCAGATCTCATTCTACCCCTAGCTATTCACGCAGATGCGTGGTCAAGGCTTCCCGGGGTATCAGAATGGGTGTTGAACACTATAACGAGAGGCTGTTCGCTACAGTTCGCTCGACGCCCCGCCGTTATACGGCGCGAGTCGAAACTACGGTGTATAGCGAAGTGTTTCATCTACTTCGAGCCGAGATAGCGAAACTACTGAGAAAAGGGGCTATAGAACCTCTATCTCAGGGCGAAGGGGGCTTATACAGCAGATATTTTCTGGTACTGAAAAGAGATGGTGGGCTCAGACCCATTCTAGATCTGCGACTGCTGAACAGAACGCTCGGGAAGCGCCAGTTCAGAATGCTTACGACCAGGAAAATCCTCGCGCAAGTGCGCCAAGGAGACTGGTTCATGTCAACAGATCTGAAGGACGCCTATTTTCAAATACAAATAGCGTCCCATCACAGGCGATTCTTGAGATTCGCCTTCGAGGGCCAGGCATATCAATACACAGTCCTGCTGTTCGGCCTGTCCATAGCACCCCGTACGTTCACTTAGTGCATGGACGCGGCCCTCGCCCCCCTGAGACTTCGGGGCATGCAAGTTTTGAACTACTTGGACGATTGGCTGATTCTAGCTCGTTCACGAACGGAGCTCATAGAACACAGGGCCGCATTACTCGAGCACCTCGAGGAGCTGGGCCTTACAGTCAATTGGGCGAAAAGCTCACTGCTCCCCAGTCGGAGAATTTCCTTCTGGGAACAGTGTTGGACTCGCTATCCATGACAGCACGCCTGTCACCGGAGCGCGGATTGAATATTCAGCACGTCGCGAGATCCTTCCGCCACGGCTCTATAGTCCCGCTCAGAAGGTTTCAGAAAATGCTGGGTCTGATGGCCTCAGCAGCCTCCGTACTCCAGTTGGGCCTGCTCTGCATGTGCCCACTGCAGCTATGGCTAAAAGCACGAGTTCCCCCAGGGCGTGGACCGCGGGTCTATTTCGCCTCAGGGTCGACCTTCAGTGCGTCTCAGCTCTGAAACCGTGGAAAAGTGACCGACTGGTATCAGTCAGGTGTGAGTCTGGGGATCGCCTCGGGTGTGAAGGTGGTGTCTACGGACGCCTCCACATCGGGGCGGGGAGCGCTGCTCGAGGGCAGACCACTAGCTGGCCTATGGTCAGTACGGGAGAAGCTCCTTCACATAAACTGCTTGGAATTAATGGCAGTCGACAAAGCGCTAAGGCGCTTCTGTCCCCAGATAATAGGCCACCACGTATTGGTCCGGTCGGACAACATGTCAGTGGTGGCGTACATAAATCGCCAGGGCGGCATCGGGTCCACACGCCTTTGCAGGCTGGCGGAACCCCTCTTGGTCTGGGCCCAGCGCAACCTCCTTTCTCTGAAAGCGGCGCACGTGCCTGGGCACCTGAATACGGGTCCAGACAAGCTGTCCAGAGACAACGTCCCGACAGGAGAATGGTCGCTGCATCCGCAGACGGTCCGGCTGCTGTGGGAAACGTTTGGCAGAGCGCAGGTGGACCTGTTCGCGTCCCGCGAGAACGCTCACTGCCCAGTATTCTTCTCGAAAAGCAGGGACGCGCTGGCCCATGCTTGACCCAGCGGTCCCCTGTATGCTTTTCCCCCTGTCTCGCTCCTGCCTCAGGTGTTGGAACGGATCAGGGAAAATGGATGCCCAGTGCTGCTTGTAGCTCCGCTCTGGACGAACCAGGCTTGGTTTCCGGTCCTGATGCGGATGGCCAGCACTGCCCCGTGGCCTGTACCGTTGAGGAGAGATCTCCTCTCTCAGGCGGAGGGCTCGATTTGGCATCCTCGCCCGGAACTGTGGTCCCTGCACGCATGGGCCATCAACGGGTACCCGCTAGCCTCCCGGAAGGAGTGCTAAACACGATCGCGCAGGCTAGAGCTCCGTCTACCAGACGGCTCTATGCCTCGAAATGGTCGGTGTTCTCTACTTGGTGTCGAGCCCGTGGCTTTTCACCTGTGGACTGCGGGGTTAAGGAAGTGCTTGCCTTCCTTCAGGAGCTGATGGATAAGGGAAGGACCCCATCCACGCTCAAAGTTTACGTGGCGGCCATAGCACCGTTTGCTAAACCGGTGTCTGGCCAGTCGCTGGGGAAAACGACTTAGTCGTGCGTTTCCTACGAGGAGCTCGGAGGTTAAACCCTCCCAGGCCCCCTTCAGTCCCGGCTTGGGACCTTTCCACGGTCTTGGAGGCCATGAAAGGCGCCCCGTTTGAGCCGATCCAGCTGTCGGACATGAAGCACCTGTCCCTTAAGACGGTGTTTCTATTGGCTCTCGCTTCAGTGAAGCGTGTAGGGGACTTACAGGCGCTTTCTGTAAGCGCGTCTTGTCTGGAGTTTGGGCTTAACGACTCAAAGGTCGTACTCAAACCGAGGCACGGCTACGTGCCGAAATCCCTCAATACACCGTTTAGGGCCCAGGTAATTTCCCTGTCAGCCCTTCCGGTTCTCGATGAGGAGAGGGACGTGAGTCTCCTTTGCCCTGTCAGGGCGTTAAGGGCTTATGTGTCCCGCTCGCCTGAGTTCAGGCAGACCGAGCAGCTTTTCGTTTTGTTTGGCGGCCGTTCTAAGGGACTCGCCGCCTCAAAACAGAGCCTATCCAGATGGATAGTGGATGCCATAGCGCTGGCTTACACTTCCAAGGGCCTGCGGTGCCCATTGGGTGTCAAAGCGCACTCCACAAGAGGCGTGGCCTCGTCGTGGGCATGGTATAGCGGGGTCTCCCTGCAGGATATCTGTACGGCTGCGGGCTGGGCCTCGCCGTCGACATTTATCAAGTACTATAACCTGGAGGTGCCCGCCTTACAAGCTAAGCTTTTGGCGGTCTGAACTTCGGGCATATCGGCCGCCAATGCGGCTATGTTGCCCTTACGGGTCGGTACCCCTACGGGACTTTTATGAAGGAGTGATGCTTCTAGCCTCTCCTCCTCTACTCTATGTGAGTTATGGTGATTATGCACTAGATGTGCCCCGGGCTTGGATGTTGGGTGTTGGATCCCTGTCCGCACGGCGTTTTGTATGGGGTCCCCATAGCGTAAGATATTACGCAGTACGAGAGATACTCTCGTAAGAGAACGTACTCGGTTACTAACGTAACCTCGGTTCTCTCTAGAGAGGGAACGAGTACTGCGTATCTTGCCGTGCTTGAACTATGCTCTGGTTCGCTTCGGTGTACAAAATCAGAGAAATACAGCTATCGAGGGGTATTCATAGGGCGAGACCACGCCTATACTGGCGGGACATGACGAAATGAGCGCGAAGCGTCTTCATTCGTCATTACGTCACGCAGTGCCTTCACTCGATAGGCTGCAGCTTTTCCAGCGAGGCAGCCAATGGGCGCGCGAGCTGTTTCGCCCTTGTCTGCTTGCTGCTGCAAAAGCGTTTTGCATGATTAAAAAAATTAAGGATAATTTTTGGCTTCAATATCTCGAGGAAAGAGTGTTTCCCCATAGCGTAAGATATTACGCAGTACTCGTTCCCTCTCTAGAGAGAACCGAGGTTACGTTAGTAACCGAGTACGCTTCTGAGTCAGAGAGTATCATTAGTTATTCATGCGAACACTGCTGTTTGGTTTTTAGCCATTGTTTAAGTCCTCTATTAAAAGCTTTGCCATCGGTCTCTAGTTTTAAATCAGTTGGCAAAACATTCCAAAGTTTTGGCCCCTTTACTGAGAAGGCAGACTGACCAAAGGAGGTCTTACACTTTGGGACTAAACAGTCACCTCTGATAGTGGCTCGTGTGTTTGCACCATGAGAGCTTTGGCGTCTACTGATTAATTTAGAAAACTGCGGTGAAACATGATTATTTAGGCATTTGAAAACCAATTTAATATAATTAAAATCAATAAAACTGTCAAAACCAAGAAGCTTATGCTTTCTTAGAACATCACAATGATGCCATCTCATAGGTTTCTGGTCCATGATTTTTATTGCCTGTTTGTAGAGTGAAAGAATCGGTATTAATTTATTTGTAGAGATTTGTGACCATGATGTGACGCAATATGATAGGTGTGAGAATATCATTGCATGCATATATAGTTTTGCAGTGTGACAGGACAAATCCCTTCTTATAAACCGAAAACAATTTATATTTGGTCTGACCTTCTTGCAGATGTACTTAACATGATTATCAAATTTTAAATTTTTATCCAGAATAATCCCAAGGTACTTGACTTCATTGACTGCTTCTATTGCTTCATTATTTATTTGTACCTCAAACATATCACTAAACGGCCTATTTCGTATAGAGAAACACATGGAGACTGTTTTCTTAACATTTAGCGATAGATGTGATAACTCGAGCCAGTTAGAGATATTCTTTAGTGCTGTTGTCAGGTGTTCACCTGCCAGACTGGGTGTTTTAGTGGAAACATGCACCACAGTGTCGTCTGCATACATCTGACAGTTTACACCTGGACAGCATTTTGGTAGGTCATTTATATACATTGTAAACAGCAAAGGGGCAAGTACAGACCCTTGCGGTACTCCCATGTTGTTGGCTTGCAGAGGTGACTTCACCCCATTGACTCTGACACATTGCTGTCTCCCGCCCAAATAAGACCTAAACCACTGCAAAGCTTCTGAAGATATTTTAAATTGATTTAGTTTATGTAGCAAAATACTGTGGTTAACAGTTTTAAAGGCCTTTTTTAGGTCCAGGAACACCGCCCCAACAACATTTCCTTTATCCAGTGATTCTTTAATTTTATTGATCAGATAACAGTTAGCTGTTTCGGTAGAATATTTGTCTCTAAATCCAAACTGTAATGGATAAAGCAACTGATTAGACTCTAAATGTTCCGCTAATTGCTCGGCGACAATCTTTTCCAGAACATTTGAGACTACAGGAAGGATAGCAATAGGCCTATAATTGCTTGATATTTCCTTATCTCCCGATTTGTAAACCGGTGCAATTATTGCTGTTTTCCAGCTCTCTGGGAACATATTTGTTTGTATTGATAGATTGACTAAATAGGTAACTGGCTCTAACAGACAGCTTTCATATCTTTTAATAAATGCAGCATTTATGTTGTGTATGTCCTTAGACATAGAGTTACTCATGTTTACAATCACCTTTTTAACTTTATCACAGGATACCTCTTTGATACAGAAGGAGCCTATGTTAGCATTGTCAGGCTCTTCAAGAGATGGCTCGATATATTTAAAATTACTTGCTAATTCTTTTACAGAATTGATAAAAAAAGTATTAAAAACATTGGCAATAGCCGCATTAGTGTGAATCAGATTATGACAAACTTTAAGACCATTTATTTTTAAGTGTTTATGTCTTCTTGAGTTAGTTAGTCTATTTATATGTTGCCATAATTTAGAACTATTGCCACTGGCTTCTTCAATTAGTTTAGAGAAATAGTTAGTCTTTGCCTTTCGCAACTCTGATACTACCTTGTTCCTCAAGCCCGTATAAATGAGGTGGTCAGTATTAGTTTTTGTTATTAGGGACTTTTTAAGAGCGATATCTCGCCTTTTAATGATCTGACGGATGTCGCTATTAAACCATGGAAGAGAGTGTTTCTTAGGTGTACTTTTCCAGGTTTTCGTATGTTTACTTATTAGATCACTTAACACAGAGTTAAAATTGCTTGCGCTGTAGTTTAAGTCTGTTTCTCTAATTACCTTTTTCCAGTTAACCTCCTTTAAATCATATTCAAAGTTGGCTTCTTTAGATTTGGGAATTCCAGTTGTTATAATTGAATTTTTTGTATTATTATTGTTTAGTAGGCGTTTTTTAGTTAACTTTCTCACAATCAGTGTCATATTATGGTCTGAAAGGCCAGTAATGAGATTATATGTTTTTGTTACTCTCTCTGGCCTGTTAGTAAAGATCAGATCTATAAGAGTTTCACTCTTTCTAGTGAGTCGAGTGGGTCTATCAATCAGCTGTTTGAATTTAAATTTCTCCATAGTTGATTTTAATTGTGATTTATCACTTTTAACCATCCAGTTAATGTTAAAGTCCCCAAACATCATACAATCACAGCCATTGTCAGCAAGAGAAAGACGATTCTTCAGTTCATTGTAGAAATTCACATCATGACATGAGGATTATAAAGCACAACTATGTTAAATTTCATGTTTGGGGAAAGAATTACATTCAATCCCAAGCACTCCATGTTCACATTCAATTCAAGTTCTGAACTTTTAAAATGCTCCCTAATATAGATTAAAACACCCCCTCCCCTTCCTTTGTCCCTATCTCTCCTATAGCAAGTATATTCTGGTAGGTTAATTAAGTCAGTAGGAACATTAGGATTCAACCAAGTCTCCGATATGCACAGAAAATCTAGATTAGAATCTATAAGTAAATTGTGAATCTGGCCTATTTTTGGCAATATGCTTCTGATATTTTTATGTCCTCCCAATATTCCTTTGGGTTTTGTTTCAGAATTCCAGATGATTCTAGCATTCTAGAATAATTCTAGAATAATTTCTCAATTAAATTTCACTCTTCTAAAATCCCTCTTTTAGATTTCACAGATATGGAAAATTTCAATTTCAACCATCAAAACAGAACAAACAAGAAACACGTTCCAAATTCTTATAAAAAAAAAAAAACTTTTTTTTTTTTCATAAGCACAAAAATGTAAAAATGTTTTATTTTACACATCAAAAAGGAAAACATAAACTGAAGTCTGTGTGTCCTACCTTAATACTTTTAAGCCCTTTTAGCCCGTCTGGAATGGTCCCTCTGTCGAACAGGGTTCTACAGTCTGGCAGAGTGAAGACAACATGGTTCCTCGTCCCCGTCCATCCGACAGAAGGAGATTCCGAGGACTCCTGGATTGGCTCGCCAAAATGTGATGGATTTTCTTTCCCTAAAATCTGACTATCCGCTTTCTTAAATGCTCACTCTGTAATACTCCAGCTCCCTGCGTCTACAATCGACAACCGCTGAGTTTTCCTAATCCTACTCTACTCAAGCTCTCTTGCGTCTACAGTCGACATCTTAGCTTCGAGTTTTGCTGAACTACTCTACTCAAGCTCTCTTGCGTCTACAGTCGACATCTTAGCTTCGAGTTTCTCTTACCCTAACTTCCCCAGCTGCGCAGCTTTTAAATGACAGACAGACTTCAGTAATTATCCCTTAAATGCTTTTAATTAACGGCCAGGAGAGTTCTCGAGCAATACTCAGGGAATCTCCCAAGTTAAAACAAGGCCGGTGGATCTCAGACAATTTCCATTGAGAATCCCACCGAAAACACGGAAACCACAGTTTTTATACAATAGGGGGTATGGCATAATGACATTCATTTGATTGGTTATTCATTTACAGTCTTCTTCTGTTACTCGGTAGAGAGGAATATGTTTTAACCATTACTTCATTTATCACAAGTTCTAACTAGTCATCTCTGTCTAGTCTCATTTCCCATATTATGTTATTTATACACACATCATGGGTTCGACACACACACACATTCACCTAAAATACAGAATGTCTTAGAAAATTTTTTCAGAGATTTAGCAGGTCAAATGGTAAAACATGTTTAGCTTACTATTCAGTTTAAATTTTCCACCACAAAGGCCTGGGATGAGGCTGGTTGGCCGGCAGCCCCTCTCCCTGAGTGCGGCGAGGAAGGAATTGCACGAAAGCTTCCTCGTGTTTCTTCACCTCCCAAAACCTGATGTTGACTGTCTTAACCGAGTCGCCAAACAGGGGGTCTCTTGTTCGCGTGGCCAGTCTAGCTGTAATCTGGCCACCCGTTAGTAACCACCTTAAGTAATTTCTCAACTGCTGTATTATCCCGCGAGGAATGCTTAGAGCTAGGCAACTCGTAATCCAAATCTAAATCATAATCCGATTCAAGAGATTCGTCGTCCTCCGCATGAGCCAAAGAGGCGCTGGGGCACCCTTACGGGATCATGCGAGAGGACATCTGGATATGGAGAGAGTGCGAGCGTTAGGGACGGACCCGTCTCTCGCCCCTCAGGCAGATCCATTTGCGAGCCTCACGATGGAATAGTGGGTGCCTTAGAAGTAAGCAAGATGAGCGTGAAGCATCTTTACTGTGAATAACTCACAATGCTCACACTTGCCTCGTTCCAATGCAAGGACAGTATGCTCTTCCCCCAAACAAACAAACAAAACAATATTGATTTGTGTCCGATTAAGCTACAGGACATGAACATGGAGGCACACACCGTTTGTTTTGTAAATCGCTTATTTTCTTTCTTTTTTTTTTCTTTCACTTGTCATAAAGAGTGTAGAGGAAAAAGAAAAAGATTTTCTGCACACTGCCAAGCAAAACTAACTCCTAGCGTAATTTTACGTCATCTTATCTGAGCATTCCACTAAGCAAATATTTTCATAACATGAGTGGAGTGGAATACAGAACATGATCAGCATGATTGATATTCAAACCGGTAAGCAAGCGTTCCTTTGTTTATGGTTTGTATACATGCAGTCTAAGTTTCGCTTTCCCTTTTTGAATGACTAATAAAGACGAATATATCTGCTGAAATAGACAGTTATCTCCTTTACACACAGGCACAGAACGTGCGTGCTACTTGACAGTTGCCTGTAGTCCTTTCGGTGTGTTCAAACTTCAAGCACAGATTTTCTTTCCCCGATGCAGACAACGAAAGGCGACAACAGTTGGCTTTCATCAGCACTAGTTATTTGGCGTCGGTTTGGTGTGTCCCTACATTTAAAGGGCACCTATTATGGCATTTAAAATGTTCCTAATATAGTTTTGGGAGTCCACAACAACAGTTTCACATGCATGCAATGACAAAAAAATACTTTTGTTGTCTTATAATACGCATTTATTTTTACCTGATTTGCTCACTGACTCCCAAATGATTCGTCCAACGACTCATTTTTCCAAACCCCTCCTTTGTGTGACGCTAATCGGCGGTGATTGGTCAGATGACCCAATCAGTTATTGTTTGTGCAACGCATAAACATATTGATAAAGCACTGCAGTACTACAAGGTATTGCTCTATTCTTTATGACAACTCCAATAACAATGACAAACATTTCACATATTTCAAAAAGATTGACATTGGAGACCTAGAAGCTTCTCGTAAGCATAACTTACACAACACACACAAATACTTATTGAGCATGCTACAAAACTAGGTATGTAACGATTCACTCGCAACCGGTTGAAAATCGATACAAATATGTGACGATTCAAGTCGGTTGAAATGTTAAACGAATCGCGATACACGTTTTAAACAGCAGAGCCGTTTACTGTACTAGCTTGTGAACCTCTCTTACAGGCACAATAGCAGCAAGCACACACTGACGCGAAGCTAGCGAGTGTTTTCACTTCATTCATGAAACTTGAGCTTGTGTAAGCCAATCTCAACTTCCATAGGAATGAACTGAAAATGCTCGGTTTGCTCCGCTCGCGGCGCGCCAGTGTGTGCACGCGCCGTCAAACACATGGCGACGGCAAGCGTTGAGTTTGACGGTGACTCATTCAAATCGGAGGTGTGGCGGCATTTTTACCTTCCGTAGACTAATAATAATCACCACCGTGAGAAGCACAAGTCACCTCCGTTTTCATGTAAAAGGCATCAATACGACAAGTGCGAGAGCCACGGAGATCACAAGGTGAATCAGTGTTTCCGTGGCAACCAGGTGTTGTATTTATTTTACTATCTCTTTCTCTAAATGTGTACATGGTATATATTTTTTTTATATATATATAATTTATTGATGGTTATGGCATAGTTTTCTAAATGTGTGTTTTTTTTACTCTTGCTAGTGTAATAATATAACAAAATTAAAGCCCCTCTAAATGTGGTACTAATTTTACATAGTCTTTTACTGATTGTGTGAAGGTACCAGTGCCCACCCTCTTGACCAGACAGACAGAAAGACTGAGTTGAAACAACCTTGAAGGGATTTTTTTTTAATTTCAATGTAGTTTTTTTTATTTGACAAATATAGTTTAAAATTAAAAAGAAATGTGCAGCATTTTGTCTGAGAAATAATAAAAAGGACACTTTTTCATTTATAATTTCTTAAATTAATCACGTGTTAAAAAAAATTGTGAGAAAATCGTATCGTGAAACAAGTATCGTGAATCGTATCGCATCGTGAGTTGAGTGAATCGTTACATCCCTATACAAAACGCATAAAAGCAACAATTATTAATAATACTTGCAGGTTGTGATTCGGAGGAGGAAGCTGATCCAAATAAACTTGCTATAAATAAATAAACCTTCCTTCAGTATCAACCGGCTCGCGAATCCACACTTGAAAGCATTTATGTTTGTAAAGCAATCGTCATTAAAATGACGCGAACACAGCACAAGGTTCGGGCTATACTTGTGTGGTATATTGTAAATATAAATTCTAGCCACTGATTCTTCACATGCTCGTGTCACAGTCATCGCCTGCACCATTCTGTCTTTGTCATCTTCACTACACTTCCCAGCATCCTCTTGTCCTGAACTCACTCCCTCAATCATCCACCTGTTCATCGTTATCATCATCTGTGTCACCTGTCTTCACCTTGTTATGTTTGATTTGTACTTGTATTTAGTTCATTCAGTTCAGTCTGTCCTTTGTCTGTTCTTGTAAATGTTACAGTATTTTGTGTGTTTTCTCTGCCAGTCTACCTGCCTGTATCTGTTCGTTGTTTTGTTCATAAGTAAATCGTTTATATTGGAGCTTTTTGCCTCAGCCTGTTTTCATCCACACCACACCGTAACAGCTCGTCCCTGGGCAGTGAAAAAAAGATTGCTTTTGATTCGCACTTCAGAACACAGTGTGTTGTTGTCAAGTTTTCCCTGGTGTCTGCGTGGTGCGCGCAATGAGTGGGCGCGGCCAATTTAATAATTTTTCGTCTTGACGTCACAACGAAAAGGAAAATGACTCGATTCATTAAATTGACTCAGAGTCGACTCATACTTTTGAGAAACAATAACTTTTTTTCTGTCAGGTCCATCAAGTCAAGAACACAGACAAAATAATTTAGAATTTAATTGAATAGATTGCAAACAGGTTAATGTTCCTGAATTGAAATTTGGCGGTATGGCTCTGTTCAGGGAGTCCTCTGACCTTTCATGAGCACCATGAAATAGCATAGAGTCAGAGGACAGCAGCAGCAGCATTAGGGAACGCTCACACAGTTTTAGGACTGTGAGAGCTAAAATATCCCCCCAAACAAAACCACACCTGGCAATCCTCTGTGATACAGAGGATGATTTATTTGACTACATGAGCTATTCCCCCCAAAACAAAATTGAGCGTCTCGAACGGTGTCGTCTGAGCCGCCCTAATTTAGCGATTTATAATAGTAAGTAAAAATATTAATTACTGAAATGACTAATCAAGACCGCAATAGCTAAAACGTGCAGTTTCCTAGATTATCCGTCTTTAAACTGTTTGACAGTCTACAGTGTAAGCTCTATGGATAGATGACTAATCCACCTCTGAGAACGAGCTAGATGAACAAATTAAACAGCTGATAGCGCATCAGGGGCGTTTAACTGAGCAGAGCGCGAGCAAAATAATAATCAAATGTGTTTTATTAATGAAACAAAAATCAGAGACTTGAGCTCATGGCTTTTGGGCGTCAGAATATCCCGAACATCGGGACGGAGGTATCGTTCGTAAGCAGCAGAAACCACCGCCCCATAGCTTAAAGGGTTAAACCGGAGCGAGTGCCGCCGCCGTAGTTGCTGCACAATGCGTAGAATGAGCTGTATACGGTCCGGAGGCAGTCCGCAGAAGTTAATTCCTATCACAGCAAGCTGCTTGAATCTGCGCTGCATAGTGGTAAAAGCCAGCGTGAGCAACGCGATCAGTTGCCAATGACAACAGATAACGCACGTAGCCAATATGATCGTATAGCATTTTTTATGAAAACGACTAAGTTAGATAAGCCCAAATGCCACACGGATAGCATTAACGAGAAGCATGTTGCCAACACACTGATAGCTTTTAGCAATGAATATTAAAAAGGAACTTAGCTTCGTGAAGACTTTCAGAGATGAATGGAGAATGAATCACGTCGAGTCCTGTGTCAATATTCCAGCAGAAGCGAGCAGCGAGCCAGCAGAAGCGAGCAGCGAGCCAGCAGAGCGAGCAGCAAGCATGTATGAGCAAGGTGAATGAGCTTTAAATAGGGCGCCTTGTTTGAGCTTGGCCATTGAGCAGCGAGGGGAGTTAACCAGCAAATGCAGCTCAGCTGGAGCAGATCAGCTGACAGACAGCGTTGATAGCAAATAGCATAAGCAGCGGCTTGACTACCTGGCCTGCCAGAACTGACGCTGACGCTTAATTTATGGTGAACTTTCATATATAAAACTTTGCAGGATGTTTTTGTTCACTTAGATCTGTTACACACTACATGAAAGGTAATTTTCAAAATTCCATAATAGATGCCCTTTAAAGGTGCTATATGTAACTTTTCTTCTAAAATGAATCCTTTTTTTATTGCTCGTGTGTGAAGGAGTTGTAATCACACATTACAATGATCCACTTGTCAGGTTTTGCTATTACCTCTGAAGGCCATTATTCCTATTTCTATGTGAAGGCTCCGGGTCGGATTTACCGCGAAATCCATCGGATGTGACGTGCATGCGCGTTCCCGAGCCTCTCTCCTTTTTATATACAGTCTATGCGACGGCACTGCAGCTAACTACATGAGTCTGATAACACCAAACGACCTGCCTCCAGCACAACACAGACTCCAACACAAACTCCACATAAATATAAAAAACAAAACAAAAATGTATCTGATGAAGCTCGTCGGGCCAAACGTGAATCGGATCGACTCAGGATCAACATCGGCAGAGCGTTTGAATTATGGAGAGACCTCCACTATTTTTATTGTGATAAATTACAAGTTTTCAGATATGCTGAAATAATGGTAAACTGTAATGAAAAAGCAAGGTAGGCTAAACTACAACATATATGATACATGAAATGAATACAAAAGACTGTCCCAGGATAACACGTTCAGTACAGTAATGTTACTTCCTACTATCTTACTGTTACACTGAAATTGTTCAATCTAGTTCACTAACCGTTTTCGTTATATACATTCATGTTGACATTGCTCATTGTGAAAGATACACGAATAGTTAGTGAAATGCATTATGCTAGATAACACCACAAATGTACCGTTATCATGGTACGAGCATGGAGCATTAGTTCAAGGTCAAGCTGAAAAAAGTAGCCTATTATTGTAACGTTGCAGTGGGAGTTTACATGAGTTTCCAGCATGTTGTGTGATGCTTTCTCCGGTGTGTTGAAAGTCTCAGTCTGGCCGGTACCATGAGTGCTCGCTCTTGTGTTCGAGCACGAGCGCTCTTGTAAAAATTGGTTGTAATCTGAAACATCACCGATAGAGGCCGCTAAAAATTACATACAGCACCTTTAAGTAGTGGTTCTGGTCAGATAATCAGTGATTTGAGAAGAGATTCTTAATAAATATGCATTGATTTATTTACTGCATGTCTTTTTGTTGTCATCTACACCAAAGTTCTCTGTGGTAAAGATATATGTAGTAATGGTCAAAAGGAACAAATAAAGAAATATAATTACAAACAATTTTCTATGAAGATATGTGTTACACCAACATGGTGATGCAATAATATCCACAACATATGCACAAAAGACACAAATTCACATAGCAAGTCTGTATCCTCAACATACATGTCCATATATGTTCAATGGAAAGTGCAATAATGCAGTAATACAATGAAACAAACATAGAATCAACCCCCCCTTCCCTCTCATATCTTCCGACCCTAGCAACTCCCCTGGGCTCGTACCGCCAGTAAAAACGGTCTAGCGGTGCCCGTCAGAAACACTGGCGGCATGTGAAAAGCGGCCTGTTCATGTTTGTCCAATGCACAAAAAAACATCAGAGGCCGCTAATCAGCGCTAATGATGATAGACATCAAAGCACTGATGAGCTCAGTTGGCACTAAACTAATTAGGTCCTCATATTAACCAGGTGATTCCATAAGCCGGCCCAAGCAAGCTCACAGATGGAATACTTACAAAAGCGTTTAAAGGTGACAGAGTCTCAGTGTCAATGCACGGCTTCCTGCTAATTTTAGTAATTTTTTTGTCAGGCCTTTGTTTCAGAAGCTAATGTGGGTCGGCTGCTTCAAAGAAATGGTAATGGGCCGCGCGCTGATGTCAAGAGACCAATTATACTCGCAAGCGGCTCCTCAGATTCACAGAGAAACAGATCAGCCTAAACGAGCCTGAAGCCAACAGAGAAGACGCACGTTTTGTGGATGATTCTCACCGGAAAGCTTGATATTCCCACACATGGAAGAAAAGGGCAAAACATAAGAATAAGTGTAATTTAGCATTATGAACACTCATATTATTCATTCACAGTCTTGAACAGTATGTAGTTTATATTTCAACATGTAACAAGTCATACTTTACATTTGCTGAAGAAGTGAGTTGTGCTTACCATGCTTGCGCATTGCTGTGTGGTTGCTAAGATTTTCCGAGTAGTTGCTGGTTTCTTGTCTTGTTAGAAGTGCACTCTCCTTAACACACATGATGTGAAGAATTCAAAAGTTTTGGGTCAGTATGATTTTTTTTTTTTTTTAAAGAAATTATTTTATTTATAAGTGACAGTAAGGACATTTTATAATGTTACTAAATATTCCTATTTTAAATAAATGCTGTTCTTTTGAACTTCCTATTAATCAAATAATTCTGGTTTCCACAAAACTATGAAGCTGCTCAACTGTTTTCAACATTGGTAATAATAAGAAATGTTTCCTGAACAGCAAATCAGAGTATTAGAATAATTTCTCCAGGATCACGTGACACTGGCTATGTTTACATGCACAACTTTTGTTTCAATCGGACTGGACTCATTCCGATTGATGAATCTGAATGTAGTGTTTACATGAACGCTAAACATGTGATCGGATTAATGTGCACGTTTATATGTCACAAGCTTCAAATAGGAATACATTTTTGGACATGCGCCACCCCTTTCAATCCGATCGAAATTTCAATTGGATCGAGCTCAATCGAATCGATTAAGGTATTTACATGAGGGCTTTTCAGTCGATTTAGCTTTCTATCTGATTACTAGCGGATTATTTGTGTCATGTAAATGTAGCCTCTGAAGACTGGAGTAAATGATGCTAAAATACTTTGCATTTCAGGTATAAATTACTTCTTCCATATATCTGAAGCTAAAGGTGGTATATTTCAACTGCACGCACATGCCGCAAATGTGCTTTCAGTGTTGATGACTCCGTTGCTGTATTAGACCAATTAAAAATGTTCAATGCACAAATAAATTGCTTATGTTAATCTGCATCTGTATCTGAAATCTGACTGATAGTGGGAACCTTTTGGAAAGTAAACCTTGCAACATGGGAACCAGTTTTTGCTCAGAACAAAGCAAATGAAAAATAGTTTTTCCAGGTCAATGGGTTTAAGTTCTTGTCGTCAATGTCGAAGTCGAGTTATAACTCGAGTCATAACCCTAAACATCAGTCAGTACCAATTGATCTGATGTATTCTAGGATATTTTGTGCTGTTTGTTTGTTTGTCTCTCTAAAACCCTTTTTGATCCGATGACAATCAGTCTAATAATAAAGTCAAAAATATGTCATGTAAGCGATTAGTCAATCCCTCTCTAAGATATGACTCACTTTAGCTCTTTGTGTAAATAATCAAGTTGTTATAATGAATAAAGTATGTGATAGAGCAGAATTATGAAACTCTGATTTTATAGAAATACTTACCTAAAAAAAGGTAGAGTGTTCAAAATGTTTTGCAGGTTTTGACCGCAACAACATACCCAAAAATGATGGATTTTGGCAGATTAAACCACACAAAATGATGGCATATGGCAAAAGTATGGCATTTTTTTTCAGACACCGGACGGCAGCGCTGGTCTTTGAGCCAGACACATCAGTGAAAGTCTTCTAAAGCTAGGGACACACTTAACAACTAGCTGAAATATTTAAAGACCAACTTCAACACACATTTAGAATATTTCCATTGACTGGAGCAGATTCTAGTTTTTGACAGTCAGAGGGGAGCACATAACTAATGACTGAGTCAGTACACTAACAGGCTTAACGACTGGTGAGTCACGACGGGATATTCTGCCGAACTCAACTGTGGACGACCATGGATATCAACAGACA
The DNA here is from genome assembly GCA_036326025.1 of Chrosomus eos. NCBI lineage: Eukaryota > Metazoa > Chordata > Actinopteri > Cypriniformes > Leuciscidae > Chrosomus > Chrosomus eos. The sequence continues at coordinate 46,532,273 of CM070818.1, read as the reverse complement.
GCTGCTGCTACTTATTTGCAGTGCAATTTGTGCAGAATTAAAAGGAAAAACCTGCAAGATGTGAGGTCTTGCATGGAGAGGCTTAGGGCTGGACGATACATACAAAATATTTTATTGCTAAACAAAAAAGGAACCCAAGGTCCAATATTGTCTACCGATGCCCCTCTCACACTGCTGACAACACTAGTGGTTTTAAGAAACGTTAAACGTAATGTCCTGATATGTTTGGTGTTGCTAATAATTTCCACTGGGTTCTTATAAAATGTATGTTTGAAATTCATTTTGTGAGGAGAACTGTTAAAGAAAATAGAATTGAACCCAAATTTTATGTTCATGATGTAGGCATGCTTTTGGTGATTGTAAGATAATGCATGTTGAATTCACAGCAATGTGTCTCAAATAATGTTTTTTTCATAAATCCTATGTTTCTCTTTCTTACTTTCTTTTTGCCATCATAGACACATTGCATTATGTCTTTCCATATTTATTTAGTCAATTACAATATTTCTAGTGCTGTTTTTTTTTCAGCAATGTAGGCTATTTATTATTATAAAATTCAATTCAATTCAATTCAAGTTTATTTGTATAGCGCTTTTCACAATACACATTGTCTCAAAGCAGCTTTACAGAAAGTGCATTTCAGAAATGGACAAAGAAAAATACAGTTAGTTAATCATGTATAAATTTAGGCATAACATATCGCCGGTGTTTAGTCGTCTCTTCACAGGCGTCGAGTCGTCTCTCCACAGGCGTTTAGTCGTCCCATCACAGGTGTTGGGGCATCTGAAGTCTTCGTGAGAGGCTGGATATAAACTTGGAGCTGACGAACGCTATTTACCTCGGGACTAGCGTCCCGAGATAACAGCAGAAAGACAGATGGGAAATAATTAGCATAGCTGATGTTCATAATATTAATGCATTCGAACTGATTCAGAAGTAGTATAAAAGGTAAGCATTAAGTGAATGCTTGGTTAAAGAGATGCGTCTTTAATCTAGTTTTAAACTGGGACAGCGAGTCTGAGTCTCGAACAATATCAGGAAGGCTATTCCAGAGTTTAGGAGCTAAATGTGAGAACGCCCTCCCTCCTTTAGTAGACTTAGATATCCTAGGAATGACCAGAAGCCTCGAATTTTGTGATCTTAAAGAGCGCAATGGATTGTAGGGCGATAGAAGGTCTGTTAAATACACAGGAGCTAAACCATTTAGAGCTTTATAAGTCAATAGTAATACTTTGTAATTGATACGGAACTTAATAGGTAACCAGTGTAGAGATGATAAAATTGGTGTTATATGATCATATTTTCTTGATCTAGTAAGAACTCTAGCGGCTGCATTTTGCACTAACTGTAGCTTGTTTATTGAGGATGCAGGACAAGCAGCTAATAAAGCATTACAGTAATCTAGTCTCGAGGTCATGAATGCATGAACTAACTTTTCTGCATCTGAAACAGATAGCATGTTACGTAGCTTAGCAATGTTTCTAAGGTGGAAAAAGGCTGTTCTTGTAACATATGAAATATGATTTTCGAAAGTCAAGTTGCGGTCTAGCATAACACCCAGGTCTTTTACTGTAGTGGATAAAGTAACAGGACATCCTTCTAAATTAAAGTTGTATTGTAAGGGATTTTGTGGGTAGTTTTTTAGACCAATAAGTAATACCTCCGTTTTATCTGAATTTAATAGCAGGAAATTACACGTCATCCAGCATTTTATATCTTTTAGACACTCTGTCAAGTTAGATAAGTTAGTGTTTTCATCTGGTCGTGATGAGATATATAATTGAGTGTCATCAGCATAACAGTGAAAATTAATTCCATGTTTTCTTATAATATTACCAAGTGGCAGCATATATATTGAGAATAGCAGAGGGCCTAGGACAGATCCTTGCGGCACTCCATAGTCTACTGATGTTATCTTCGATTTTTCCCCATTTAAACAGACAAAATGGTAACGGTCTGATAAGTACGATCTAAACCAGCTTAATGCCTGTCCCTGGACACCAGTGTAGTTTTGTAGTCGATCTAAGAGTATTTTATGATCTATAGTGTCGAACGCAGCACTAAGATCAAGTAGAACTAGTATTGAGATACAGCCTTGGTCAGAGGCTAAGAGTAAATCATTTGTAATTTTAACTAGCGCAGTTTCTGTGCTATGATGCGGTCTGAATCCCGACTGAAATTTTTCATAGATATCATTTTCTTGCAAGAAAGAGCACAATTGAGCGGACACAATTTTTTCTAGTATTTTAGACATAAATGGAAGATTTGAGATGGGTCTGTAATTTGCTAGGTTATTTGGATCTAATTGCGGTTTCTTAATGAGAGGTTTTATTACTGCCAGCTTGAATATTTTTGGAACATGACCTAAAAATAAAGACGAGTTAATAATATTGAGAAGAGGCTCTTCCACTACAGGTAACACTTCTTTAAGTAGTTTAGTGGGTATTGGATCTAATAAACATGTTGTTGGTTTAGATGCAATGATAAGTTTATTTAGTTCTTCCTGTCCTATAGTTGTAAAGCGGTTTAGTTGTTCTAGAGGGGCCATAATTGAGGCTGAGTCATAAGACACCATAGAGGATTGTACATTTACAATAGTGTTTCGGATGCTTTCTATTTTCTCATTGAAGTAATTCATAAAATCATTACTACTATATTGTAACGGAATATTTTGCTCTGGAGATGTCTGATTATTTGTTAGTCTAGCCACGGTGTTAAATAAAAACCTTGGATTATTTTGGTTATTTTCAATTAGTTTGCGGATATGCTCAGCCCTGGCTGATTTTAGAGCCCTTTTATAACGTGACATACTGTCTTTCCACGCGATTCTGAAGACCTCTAAATTAGTTCGTTTCCATTTACGCTCTAAGTTACGAGTTTCTCTCTTGATAGCATGCGTAGCACTGTTGTACCATGGTGCTTTAGTTTTCTCTCTAACCTTTTTTAATCTAATTGGTGCAATATATTAGTGTACTAGAGAAAATTTTGCTCATACTGCTAGTCATTTCCTCTAGTTCATCTGTTTGTTTGGGTTTACTGAGCAGCTGAGATAGATCAGGTAAGCTATTTGAGAATCTATCTATAGTGGTTGGAAGGATTGTTCTGCCTGGTCTATAACGTGGTGCAACATGACAAATTTCAGCAGTGCGTATTATGCAAGTTACCATGTAATGATCAGTGAGATCGTCACTTTGCGGTATAATATCTATATCGGTTGGATCGGTTCCATATGATATAATTAAATCTAGTGTATGATTTAGACGATGAGTGGGACCACTGACGTTTTGCTTCACCCCAAAAGAGTTTAATAGATCTGTAAACGCAGCCCCTAACGCATCATTTGTATTATCTACGTGTATGTTAAAGTCGCCAATAATTATTGCTTTATCGACATTGACCAATAGGTCTGAGAGAAAGTCTGCAAAATCTTTTAGGAAATCAGCATATGGCCCTGGAGGTCTATATACGGTAGCCAAGGCTAGAGATAATAAGGATTTCTTTCTTACATCTAAGAGCGTAACATTTAGCACAAGTACTTCAAACGAATTAAACCTATGACAAGTTTTCTGAGTAACATTAAGAATATCTCTATAGATTGTTGCAACACCGCCGCCACGACCGATCAGACGGGGCTCGTGCTTATAACAGTATCCTGGTGGAGTAGACTCATTTAGACCAAAATAATCATTTGGTTTAAGCCAGGTTTCAGTAAGGCACAGAACATCGAAATTATTATCTGTGACCATTTCATTTACAATAACCGCCTTAGGTGTGAGCGATCTAATGTTTAGAAGACCTAGCTTTAGAAATTGTTTTTGTTCACTGATATTTAGATTTTCTGGTTTAATTACAATAATATTCTTGCTAGATCTTACAGTAGATTTGTTGTTTGGCTTCACTAAGCGAGGAATACACACAGTTTCTATATAATGTTCTACATTGGTACTTATATCAATTAAGTTGGGACAGCAAAGACTATGATTTGGACTTTGACTTACTAGTCAGATGGTGTGTAGCGTCTTGGAGATGTTGTCCGACAGAACAGCCGCTCCGACTCTGCTGGGGTGCAGACCATCAGCACGGAAGAGCCTAGGTCGCTCCCAAAACAGATTCCAATTATTTACAAAGAGCAGTTTCTGTTCATTACACCATGACATTAACCATTTATTTAAAGCAAATAATCTACTGAACCTTTCTTGTCCAAGTCGGTACGTGGGAAGCAGTCCAGACACGACGATCGTTGCTCTAGGCGATGTGCTGCGTCCCGTCTCGATCAGGCTCCTGTAGTCCTTCTTCAGAACCTCCGTCTGCCGCAGCCTGATGTCATTCGTCCCCGCGTGCAGCACGACAGCTCCGATGCGCTCGTCACCGTTCAGGATCTCGGGAACCTGCGCAGCGACATCAAGAACACAAGCACCAGGAAAGCAGTGAGTGCGCACCTTACCTTTACCCGAGGTAGCACGAACATGGCGGACCATGGAAGTGCCGATGATCACGGCGTCGTCGCGTTCCAACTCGCGAAGAGGGGAGAAGCGGTTCCGGGTGGAGATCTCGAAGACCGGGAGGGGCGGAGAGGTTCATGCTCTGGTCCTGGCTCGTGTCGTGACCCAGGGTGCAGGAGTGATTGAAGGCAGAGATGATCGCGTCCTCCTGGGCAGAGAAACGCACGGAGTAGACGAAGTCGGAGTCAAAGTCACAAAGTTACTAACCACTGACTTGTGAGCATCGGCGCGTGATGTTTCAAGCGCCTGATTCGAGGATAAGTTCACATGATATACTTATCGAGGATAAGTTCACATGATATAAAAATAGAAAGTGCCTGTTTATAATTGAGTGGTAAAGAAGTAAATCAAGGATTAATGAATCAATTCGACGGAGCTCCAAACACAAACACAGACCGCACGCGCATGCGCTGATGATCAACGCATGAAAATCAGGTATTAAAACAAATTGGTTCGTCCTGAGCAAAAATGCAGTTTTTTCATTCAGATTCCAGAGTTACCAGTTACCCGTTAGTGTGTTCCCGGATTAACTTGCCATGTTAACTTTTAACGAAATAAAATAAAATAAAATAAAAACATCAAAACAAGATATTTGCCAAAATTACAAAAATAAGGATGAATGATGTTTGACAGGGAATGAATCTCTACTATAGTCAGTAGGGTCAGTTGCATTAACCATGTTTAGAAAGTCTTTCTAAGGACGATTGATAACAGCTGGTTCTTAAATTCAAAGACTAGTATGCTTATGCACTACAGACTAAACAAATTTAAACACCGACTGTACACACAGACAACTGAGCACAAGTCCATTTGGGCATGATCAATCGTCACAACCAAATTACATTCATAATCGGACTGACAGTCATGTTCCTGGCTGAACAAGAAATACACAGACCCTATGAATGTCTACATAATCTGTTCTGTCAAGCATCGTCCCCGTCTAACCCTCGATCTGCCCCTGACCCCTGCTAAGCACTGCCTCGTCTATCTGATCCGCCTCTATGCTGGCAGAGTTAAGATGTATTTCAGCGTGCCATGGGACACAATTGATTTGACCAGAGGGGCGACATGATGAATGAGACGCTTCTGTGAATCTACTGCTACAGCAATCGAGCCCTTGTGCCTCTTATGTGCTGCAATCTAGCCAAGGTATTGATGTACGAGACCAGGACGGGAAGATTAAGAGGTCTCATTGCCGGCTGAGAACATCAGATTCAAAGAGACGCTCAGCTTTGTGAAAACAGGAGACGTCTGAAAGTGTGAGGTGGCTTTTCTGAGGTTTTCTTTTGGATGTACTCTTTAATCAAATGGCACAAGAGCTCCAGATGTCTTCAAGATGCCACCCAAACACAACTGCTGTGGCTCACGCTGAAATTTCACATCCCCTGATGCCTTCAGCACCGGGATTTCCAGTCTTTCTGCTTTCTCACTTTGCATGGGAAAACACAAGGTGGCAAGTGCTGAAGCATGAGCAGTGGCCTATTTCATGACGTAATGCACTTCAAACGGAGGAAACCATCAGAGAAGGTTGAATGGCGCCATCTGTTGTTGGCAAGATGTTTTGCTAGGGCCGGTGCTACTCTCATTGAAAGGAACCAAAGCATTCTTCTGTTTTCTTAGCATTTGAAATATAAACGTCTTATTCAATCAGATTATTTGTATTTAACTAGCTTGAATTGCTATGATGTAAAGAAAATCCAACATGGGCTCATTGGAAAACTATGCTTGTATCTACATTTCTACAAAACTGCAAAAGCAGACCTGTTTTCAGCTGAACTAACATATATAGTAAAAATGCCAACAACTTTTATCCCCTTTCACTATCTACCTGTTTCTATAGATTATTATCCTATGGTGTTTATGCCTTAAGGATATGAATATGGTGTTCACGTTTATGATGTTAGGCAGTAGAATAACTAACATGCCAATATGTATTTTTATATTTCTACATTTATATACAATACTTAACATGCTTAATCAACATGTGTATTGCTATACACTGTTTTATTTGAATTCTTCTTATTTCATTCTTTCTCTCTATTATTTTGTGTTTTGTACACGTAGTGCTACAATAGTGTAGTGGAAACAATCCCAAATTTCTTCCAAGATAGCAAGCAAACATTGAAACAATGTTGAGTCAATGTTGATTGCACCCGCAATTAAGGTTGAAATAATGGTGAGATTTCAACAAACAATCAATGATAATGTCATTGAATCAATGTTATGAATTGATGTTGCTTCAAAATTTATTTTGCACCTGCTATTAATTTTAAAATAATGGTCAGATTTAAAAAAAAAATAATAATGATCCTTTTCCTAGATAAGACCCTTATTCCTTGGCTGGGATTGTGTAGAAACCCTTTGAAGCTGCATTGAAACTGCAATTTGGACCTTCAACCCATCGGTTCCCATTGAAGTCCACTATATGGAGAAAAATCCTGGATGGTTTTCCTCAAAAACCTTAATTTCTCTTTCGACTGAAGAAAGAAAGACATGAATATCTTGGATGACGTGAGGGTGAGTAAATTATCAGGAATTTTTTATTCTGCAGTGAACTAACCCTATAACAAAAATAATCATTGTTAATTTTTGAATACAATGTTACATTGTGGTGTTTATTCTACGTCACTGCTGTTGAATCAACACTAAAATTAACAAAATATTGTTCAGTTCATGTTATAATGTGATGTTGATTCTAAATCACTTTTGTTAAAACACTTAAAATACATCTAAATTGTAATTTCAACATAAAACAATGTTGTCATCTGATGTAATCGGTTATTGTTGGACAGTATTAACAATATTAGCAATAATTCAACTACACTTCAAATTCCTGACATTTCAGCGTTTGGGGAAAATCTTTTCAAATAAAAATGGCATCTTCGAGCAGATGTCACTTTATTGTATTTAATAGTTTATCACAATCAGTGACAAAAAAGCACAAAAGATCATTCCTAAAAAAGTAAAAGTGGGACAAAAAGGACAAAAGTATGGCGCATTGCTGCCACAAAAAAATTATTTTTCCACTCAATTATGTTGTAATAATGATGTTATATCGTTTTAATATATAATTTAATTTATTTAATATATATCTTTTCTCGTAATAACGAGATGTAATTAGTTTTAACAACATCTTTTTATCGTTATAACGAGATATGTCGTTTAATGACATCTTTTCTCGTCGAATTATGTCGTTTTTACAACATCTTTTCACGTAATTTCTCAGTCAATAATAACAATAAACAGAATAAGCAATGCTGTATATAAATATATGGTTAGCATCATAATTTAAACTATTTTATTAGTTCATTAACTAATTATCAGAGGTGGAAAGAGTACTACAATTTTCCACTCAAGTAAAAGTACTATTACTTCAATAAAATTTTACTTAATTACAAGTAAAAGTACCGGTCTAAAAATCTACTCAAGTAAAAGTAAAAAGTAGCTCATTTAAAATTTACTCAGAGTAAAAGTTACTGAGTAACTTTAACAGAGGGGGTGGGGTGGGGGACTCTCCTGTGTAGGGTTGTAATGGTATGTGTCAGGGTTGGGTGCAGGTGACTGAAGACGAGGACACGGAGGCTTCAATATAATAGTTTTAATTTCCAAAATGAAACTTCCAAACTCAAACAAGAACAAAACTCCAGGAAATCAGGGATAACACACAACCATACATAGACGACGATCGACAAACACTGGGAGAAAACACAGGGCTTAAAAGAACTGAACCAAACAAGATAATTAACTGAAAACAGGTGCAGAAAATTGGACACAAACGAGGAGCGGGAAAACTAACAGGACTAAACCAAAAATCACACAAGACAGGGGAAGACAAGATACAAAAGATTAACAGAACACATCAAAACGTGACAGTACCTCCCCCCTCCCCGAAGGCGCGTCCTCGCGCCGTATAACATCCAAAGGGGTGGGAGGGTGGGCGCCCTGGAGGCTGACGAGGGCATGGTGCAGGTCCAGGAAGCCTCCAGGGCGGAGCAGGCTGTGGGCGTGGCCACGGCGGTGCAGGCTGTGTGCGTGGCCAAGGCGGAGCAGGCTGTGGGCGTGGCCACGACGGTGCAGGCTGTGGGCGTGGCCACGACGGTGCAGGCTGAACCTCGGGCGTCCAGGGCGGAGCTGTGGGACCCTCGGGCGTCCAGGGCGGAGCTGTGGGACCCTCGGGCGTCCAGGGCGGAGCTGTGGGACCCTCGGGCATCCAGGGCGGAGCTGTGGGACCCTCGGGCGTCCGGGGCGGAGCTGTGGGACCCTCGGGCGTCCAGGGCGGTGCTGTGGGACCCTCGGGTGGCCATGGCGGTGCAGGTTCTTCAGGTGGCCACGGCGGTGAAGACCCTTCAGGTGGCCGTGGCGGTGAGGACCCTTCGGGTGGCCATGGCGGTGAGGACCCTTCGGGTGGCCATGGCGGTGAGGACCCTTCGGGTGGCCATGGCGGTGTTATTTTTCCGGGCCTCCGTGGATCTTTGGCCGGCCTCCGTGGATCTTTGGCCGGCCACGGCGAAGGCGTATAGCCCCCCCCCAAAATTTTCTTGGGGAGAAGGACAGGTTCAGGAACGGGAACAGACTTGACATCAACGGGCGCTGGGTCAACGGGGTCTGGGTCAACGGGCTCTGGGTCTGGGTCAACGGGCTCTGGCGCTGGGTCAACGGGCGCTGGGTCAACGGGCTCTGGCGCTGGGTCAACGGGCTCTGGCTCTGGCGCTGGGTCAACGGGCTCTGGCTCTGGCGCTGGGTCAACGGGCTCTGGCTCTGGCGCTTGGTCAACGGGCTCTGGCTCTGGCGCTTGGTCAACGGGCTCTGGCTCTGGCGCTTCATGGGACTCGGAACTGGACGGGACCAGCATTTCAGGGAGCTTGGGGCTGGGCTCAGGCTCTGGCGGGCAGGCGACAGGCTCAGGCTCTGGCGGGCAGGCGACGGGCTCAGGCTCTGGCGGGCAGGCGACGGGCTCAGGCTCTGGCGGGCAGGCGACGGGCTCAGGATCTGGCTGGATGTGGTTGACGTGAACCCCAGCCTCGGCAGCTATCCTCCTGGCTAATCGCACTGACATCAGTGGGGGATCAGTCATACAGGACATCAGCCGGGGAAGTCCATGGACCGATCTGGCGGCAGGGCTGATGCGGTGTGCAGGCTCTGGCGGGCAGGCGATGGGCTCAGGGGCCGGCGTGCAGGTGATGGGCTCAGGCGTTGGCGTGCAGGTGATGGGCTCAGGCGTTGGCGTGCAGGTGATGGGCTCAGGCGTTGGCGGGCTTGGAGCTGGCTGGAGTGGTAGATCTTCTACAAGGTAGCTGGATCCACACGCCCACAGCGTGTGATCCACAAACTCCAGGAAGGATAGATGGAGGTCCTTGACAAGAATTATCTGGGCCAATGGGTCCTTCAGTCCACCCCAGAAACTCTTTGTCAGTTCCTCCTCATCCATCGTCACATCATCGTAGAGACTTAGGTAACGCCCCGCATACTCCTCAAGAGAGAGCTCATTTTGAAAGAGGATTGGGATTTCAAAGGGGCTCACCACCTTGCTTTTCTTCCTTCGGCCCATTTTCATTCCGCTTTCTTCTTTTGTAAGGTCGATCGTTCTGTCAGGGTTGGGTGCAGGTGACTGAAGACGAGGACACGGAGGCTTCAATATAATAGTTTTAATTTCCAAAAAGAAACAGGGATAACACACAACCATACATAGACGACGATCGACAAACACTGGGAGAAAACACAGGGCTTAAAAGAACTGAACCAAACAAGATAATTAACTGAAAACAGGTGCAGAAAATTGGACACAAACGAGGAGCGGGAAAACTAACAGGACTAAACCAAAAATCACACAAGACAGGGGAAGACAAGATACAAAAGATTAACAGCGTGGTGTGGTACGACTCGGCTCGGCACGGCACGCTTTAGCACGGTTTGCTTTTACACAGCAATTAGTACCGCTTCAAAGTGGGTGGGATTATAGACTGATCGTTATAGTTTATCCGCTCCTCGGCAACCAACGAGATAAACGTCTGCACTTCGTCCACTGAACACGATACAGCCATTTATTTTTTGGAAGGTTTTTTTTCTTTCTTTTTTCTTCAAGCAAGTAGTTTTAAAACAGGTGCTACTGTCGGTGACTGTTACTGTCTATTTAAATCTAGCGGGTTTGATGTCTCGCAAATACAATGACGCTGGTAGTGACGATTCTGTCTGACCAATCAGTGATCTGCAGTGTTTTCACGTCAAATTTTAGTACCGGTACAGTACGCTTGGAACCTCAACAGAGGTGGTACCATTTAAAGCGAGCCGAAGGGAGCCGTACCGTACCATGCAGTGGAAAAGCGCCACAAGTGAGCCGTACCGAGCCGAGCCGTACCGTACCGTACCATGCAGTGGAAAAGCGCCAAAGCGTGCCGTACCGAGCCGAGCCGTACCGTACCATGCACCATACCGTGAAAAAGCGCCATAAGATAACCGTCTCAGAAAATAGTATCGGTTTATATAAACTGTATTATTAAATTATGGTTATTATCATCAGTTAAAATGACAGTTAAATAAATGAAACATTTGTTCAATAAAACATATCTAATCAACTAATTTCAATAATTGATTATGAATTAGATTAACAACTTATTTTTATCATAACTTATAAAAATGTTTAAAAATAGAGTTCTATGAAATGTTTCTTATTCAGAATTATTTTCTTTTTATGATTTAATACAAATATATTATCAAAAACGGTGGTAATCAAATAAAAGTTTAGCAAACGTTTTATCATTTTAGTTTTTGGCAAAGTGCTACAAAACAGATTTACTCAAACCATGGACAAATAATATATATTCCTTAAATAATGTTTAAATAAATTGTAGTATTATTATTGTTGTTAATATTATTATGAGAAGTACATTCTATTGTAGGCCTAAAATAGTATCTGTCCTAATTTATTCTAGTAAAACCGAACTTTAATTTTGACGGATTGTTAAGTCCTGTTTCAGAGTGTATTTGACAATGGTTTTTCTCAAATAAAATTATGAAAATGCTCATTAAGCGTTCTCTCTGAGCAGCGCTGGAAATGTTCATGTATTCATGTACTCGTATTGTTTGTGAGATGCTAAAAACGGCATGAGCGCGTCGCGTAATGTAGTAAGTAGACGAAACAGTACAGCTCTTTCACACAGAGACACGCAGAACAAGCAGATTATATATTTACATAGCAGTCTTTTGTGCTTTAATATTCACAGATCATGTCACGATTTGATTTATTGTACAGCTTTACTTTCGATTTATTCATCCATACATCTACCAGTTTGCGTGTTTCATGACATACTGTAAATTCCATTTTTTTCTATATCCAAAGTATTCCCTGACCAGGGCTTCACATACCGGTATGTGTGCGAGTGAGGTTTCGACAGCATTTCGCGTTCAGCTGGGTCTGCATCTCTGTCTGTCTTGTCCGTCACCTTCTCCATATTGTTTTGTGATTTTAGTGCGTCTGTTCTCCCGCCCTTCAATCAATCAATGCTGTAGTTTCTGGAGCGCGATGTTTTCACCCAAAGCATGTTTTTTTAATATATTTTTTTACTCAGTAACGGATATGTTTTAAAATGTAGCGAATTACAATACTTCAAACAAAACATACTTAAGTAAAAGTAAAATTACAGATTTTAAAAGCTACTTTAAAAAGTAGAAGTATACAAAAAAACTACTCAATTACAGTAACGCGAGTAAATGTAATTCGTTACTTTCCACCTCTGCTAATTATGCTAACTCAACTAATTTAATGTAAAGAGCTGGATACTAATTACTAATTAAAAAATGTCAACTTAATGTAGGCTATTGATTAGAGTTGCCATAGACTAAAGATGTTTCTTGTCGACTAGTAGTCATTAATTTAGGCAATAAGTTGACTAATCGCATGTTTATATTAATTTCTGCTTAAATACTGGGTGCATGGAGAATATAGCCCATTCCGCGCTCAAGCACATACACAAATCTTGCCGCAAAGCACTGGCAAAAGTAGGCTAATGATAATAAATGTGTCTGAAAAAAATAAATAAGGATTTTAATTGTTTATTAATAAACTAGTGTTTTCTAAATCAGTGTAGGCTGCTAACATATCTCCATACATCTCTGCTGTAAAGTAGATGCGCCTTTAGAGAGAAATGTATGAAGGTAATATAATGCCATGAAGAATCGCATGCGCAAGGTAAGATATGTGAAAGTTTACATAAGATTGCAAGCGTAAATGAAATGTGCGTGTGCAAGAGAAGATTTGTAAAGGTGTAAATCGCCTTACACTGATTCAGGCACTCAACTAGGACGAAAGCACGTGTGCGCCAGGTGTACTAGGGAGGTGTAAACTATAGAACCTAATAAAAGTGTGCGGGGTAGCCCAGCCGGCTGCCTCACAGATCTCCTGGAGGGGCACTCCCGAGAGGAGGGCCCTAAAGGACGCCATGCCTCTAGTAGAATGAGCCCTTGTGGCCAAAGGTGAAGGCAAATTGCGCACCTTGTAGGCCTACCTATGGTTTGTATAGCCGGGAGCCCTTAATAGGTGACCCAAAACACACTACAGTAGGTCCGACCTGCTCCAAGAATACTTGCAGGACCATGGACCTAGCCATGATAAATTGCACTTAAGGCACATAGCTGGGTCTCGGATGCAGGATGGCCTTAACCTGTTAAGCTTCACCCCCAATTTTGAAAAATCCCCAGAAATGGCATACCCAAACTGAAACAGATACAGTTCATGAACCATTTGTTCTAAAAGCACAAGTATGATCTCATTTGAAAGCTGACACCTGGCAGTTTATTGCAAATGTAGAATTAATTATTGTCATAATGAAAAATAAATGTTATAAATAGCTTCAAAGTTTTGTCAAGTTATTAGAAATTTATTTTTATGAAATATTTTCATGAAAATAAAATTGAAGTTGGCCCTGTAGCAATCTAGAAATGCACTGCAGCTAAAGCCACATGTCTGACCATGTTATATTTAAAATCTGAAGATGATATGTCTAAAACTCTTTATTTAGTTAAATGTTTTTCAAGATCATGTCAAACGACTTTATTTTGATTAGCCTCTAAAAAGCAAACTGATGTTTATTGTCATTTTCTAAGCATCTATTCAGTCTATTTTCTCTATTGTGTTGTGGTCTAAACGATCTCCATTCAGAGTCAGTCTCCCCTGCACACATTCACACCTCTCCAGCCTCTGGTTATTGCTCTAAATGTGACCCTGGATGACAAAACCAGTCTTATGGGTCATTTTTTTGAAATCGAGATTTATACATCACATGAAAGCTGAATAAATGAGCTTTCCATTGATGTATGATTTGTTAGGATAGGACAATATTTGGTCGAGATATGACTATTTGAAAATCTGGAATCTGAGGGTGCAAAAAAATCGAAACATTGAGAAAATCTACTTTAAAACTGTGCATTTGTGTTCGTGATTATGCTGCATTCACTCACAAAAATAAATGTTTTATACATTTACGGTAGGAAATTTACTAAATATCTTCATGGAACATGATCTTTACTTAATAACCTAATGATTTTTGGCATAAAAGAAAAATTGATAATTTTGACCCATACAATGTATTGTTGGCTATTCCCACAAATATACCCGTGCGACTTAAGACTGGTTTTGTGATCCAGGGTCACAAATATGCTTTCTTTTGTCTGCATTATAATTACTAACGACTGGCTATTCACACTGTTTCAACCCCTAATCTCTTTTAGGGAAAGTTCTCAAAGTTCTCACCTTACATTTGAAACTATATAAAATGACCTTCTTGAAAAAAGAAACATTTCAGCAAGCAGTCCTATTTAGAAATATTCATAAATATAACAGCTAGGTAGCAGGTGCACCAAGGGCTAGCTAGCATGTTAGCTTAGCACACCATCAATTCACGACAATTTATGAGATTAAAACCATGTTAGTGCTCTAAAACTTACTTTATAGCACAAGTCGAGTGTTTTAAATAACCTTCTGTGCTCTGATTTGGCTTCAGATAAAAAAATCGGACAGAAAATATAGTATTTTATAGTATTCTTCACCATGATAAAGTCTATATCGATTAGCATTACATTATAAATATAATCTATTATTATGAAAATACCTGACATGGCTCGAAGAACACAGGTAAACCAAATATCATTGCAATCATGTTTATTGTCTTCAAAACATCTTTATCTGCATGTTACAGCGATCTCTGTTGTGTTTACGTCGTGATGGACTTCCTGAAATGTCACATGATATGATTCTTCTTCGTGTTCCAAATTTGGACTGCATATGTGCACAGGGCGCCCTCAGGCTGCCTGTATGTATTGAAAACACAGTACATCAGAGTCTCCAGCGCTCATAATGATTAAATCGACGCATTTGGGTAGATATTCAATAAATATGATTCCTGTCTATATAAATCTGATGTAAACCTATGAGAATCTATCAATATTTCTCCAAATCTGTACACTTTTGAGCTAAAAGCCCTGATGGACGTTGTTTTGTCAAGCTCTGTCGTGACGATCTCACTGGAGTTTTTTTCTGAATGGAAGCGGCTGACGCTCATAATTCATATCAAAGGTATCGACTCATTTTTTGATTACATAACTCCAGACACAAATTAAGACATTACTGTCACTATAAGATTCTCAGAATACAATAGTGGTCAAATACTAAACCTTCAGTCTTATATCTTTTTAATGATGTATAGTTTGTCAAGGTAATAACATTGAATCTGATAGTAACTTTGAACGATTTAAAAAAAAAAAACGCTCAGAGCGCCCTCGCTCTGGCGAAGGTTAACAGGTTAACTCCGCCGGGGGACCCCAAGCAAGCTGGCGATAATGCCAGGGCTTGGAGATCTCCCAGTCTCTTTAAAGAAATAGCTAAGAGAAAGGCTATCTTGAACCTGAGGTCCTAGGCGAAGCCGACTGGAGGTATTCGAAGAGAGCCAAGGGTAGCCAGCCCTTCGAGAACCACCGCCAGGTCCCAGGAAGGAATATGCCCATGGAGAAATAGTATGACCAGTTGGTGCCTCCCCAAAGGCCCAACATTTAGTGGTGCATGGAACGCCGCAATGGCAGATACGTACACCCTACGTGTGGATGGGGAGAGATTCGCAGAGAAATGATCTTGAAGAAACTCCAGAACTGAAGCCATTGGGCTTCAGTTCTTATGTAAACTTTCACATTATTGAGGCGTTAAAACATACCCTTTCCCAGTGGAAAGACAAGCTTGTCGATGGATGTTGTTTATATCTTCAAATGTCAGTGGATGGCCTGCCACTTTTTAAAAGTTCAGGTCTTCAGTTGTGGCCCATTTTAGCTAGATTGGTTGGAGTACCCATGAAAGAACCTGTAGTCATCGGGATGTACTCAGGTATAAAGAAACCTGAGTCATCAAAAATGTATCTCACAGATTTGGCAATAGAACTCTCACAATTACAGGAGGGGTTTACATTTGAGGGGAAAAGGCTCACTTTAAAAGTTCATTCAATGATCTGTGACGCACCGGCAAAATCCTTTGTGAAAGTCACAAAGGCTTTTAACGGTTACTATGGCTGTGACAAGTGTATTCAGAGTGGGGTGTACCTCAACCACCGCATGACATACCCCCTCATGAATAGCGAAACACGGTCTGATGAGGCATTTGCCAGGCAGGAGGATGAGGAACATCACCATGGTCCTCATGCCTTCACAAATGTACATTTTGGTTTGGTGTCCCAAGTCCCACTGGACTACATGCACCTGGTGTGCTTGGGGGTGGTAAGGCGCCTTATCTTTCTGTGGATGAAAGGTCCTCTGACTGTCCGTGTACCAGGGAGAGACGTGGACAGAATATCCAAAAATCCTCTAAGCTTAAGACCCCACATTCCTTCGGAATTTGCTAGAAGGCCAAGAGCACTGAACGAAGTGGATGTAGGGTACATTATAGATAATTGTTGTATTACTGCAAAAGCTATGGCTGGGGATGGGTTTAGGGTACAAAAAAAGCCTTTGTTCATGCCTGCCCATTGAATGATGCTATTGCCTTGTCATTACAATTTGACCTCTGTCTTCACTAGTTACCCAGGATTTGAAAACGGCAGTACTGACTATAGGCTGCAGCAGTTGCCGCAGAGCAACCAATGAGCTCGCTAGTTAGCCCGCTCAAGGTCTGTAGCTGCTGCACTGCGTTGACAATGGATACAAAATTAAGGATAATTTTTTGGCTTCAATCTCAGAAAAGATGAATCTTTCCCGTAGCGTAAGCTAGCTTACGCAATACTCGTTCCCTCATATAGAGAGAACCGAGGTTAGGTTAGGTAACCGATTCGTTTTATATATATATATATATATATATATATATATATATATATATATATATATATATATATATATATAACCTGTCTTTTGATAAGTTACAACTTGCATCTTGTGTCCCTCCCAATTGCGTGCTGGCAGCCGTCGGTTATGCTTGTTGTAGTCGATAGCTGCAAGCAAAGTCCGGGTCTTGTAAACAAAAGGCGTGTATGACATGCTCTTTGCGGCATGCATTAAAATGTGGTTCTGGAAGCTTTCCAGGTCTGATGTGGTCCTGTGTGGGAAATAGACAAAAAAACATGAATAACCATCCAATCTGCTCATAAAATAAGGCTATTTTGAATGTAGATGCTTACCTGAAGTTTATAAACTTCTTCACCTGTGTCAACCACCTTTTCTGCAGCACGATGGCGGTTAGTGCCTGGTGAGCCGCAGAACCTGTATTCACACCACATCATTGGGAGTAAAATGACTGCATCCTTACAGGGCACTATATCCTATGTTTGATATTACCTGCAATGATCCAGGGCTTATTCTCACTGCCCTCTTCAAGAGGTTCATGCTCACAAAAGCCACTTGCCCACGAATGCCCGTTGCTTACATGGTGTAGCACACCAACCCACATCATCTGTACAAAAAGAATACAAATAATGCAGGCACAAACTATATGAGTCAATATGACAAAATTAATTCAAATAACATACCTTGAAATCCTCTTCGTTTGCGGCTTGTTTGCGTCAATACCAGAAGTGATTTACAATGTCTTTTATCCACACCAGAATTCCAGTTTGGTTCTTTATTGATCCAGCCTGATTAAAATAACAATGTAAATATTTAACTTTCAAACATATGTCTTATATCATGTTATGCCTGTACCATGAATAGGACAAACCAACATGTTGAAGGTTAATCACGGTATCAATTTTGTTGGGGGGATATAAGCTTACTCGTCGAAGTTTCTTGCTTAAACTTTTAGCAGCATGCCAAATATCCAGTGAATGGTGGATACCCCAAGCCCTGTATTTCCCACTCTCTGGATCTGTAAAAAAAAAAAAAAACAGTTTACAACTTGGGTATGATGCAAATCTGTTCTGCATATAATAGTAATAAGTCATACTAAATTCTTACTCAGCAAGGCAGTGATCTGTGGCCATGTCCACACTAATACGTTTTCGTTTGAAACGAAACATACGTATATTTTTTTCTCCGTTTTGGCCTTCCGTCCACACTGAAACGGCGTTTTAAGTCAACGAAAACGTAGCTTTTGGAAAACGCTCTCCAAAGTGGATAAATTTGAAAACTCCGTTTTCGCGTTGTAGTGTGGACTGTGAAGCCGGAGGTATTTGAAAACGATGACGTAAGTTTAGTCATGTGATCCATGTTGTACCAATAGATGTTTACCTGATGTTTACCGGCATTGTGCCTGTTATGTGCTATTCACTTTCACACTGTTGCTAAAATATGTTACTTTGCACACTCTTCATATCACAGTACTGCACAGATGACAGAAAATGTACTCACATTTGCTTTCCTGCGGCAATACAGGAGAGCAGTCCCGTTTTAGACCAAACATATGGTGACTGAGTGCGACCTGGACGCATCAGTGACTGGTGAGATATTTTGCTAAATAAAATTATCATGTTAGAAGAATTGCGCGATACCTTTCTTTATTTTTCCATCTGTCAGTGAGCTTTTGTGAGGTTTCACGCATGCGCAGTAAGGTGAATTTATAAGTTTCTCATCCACACTGAAACGTCTGAAAACGCCTGAAAACGCTAGTGTGGACGGAGAGCGTTTTTAAACGAAAACTCCGTTTTCAAATGTATCCGGATTAATGTGGACGTAGCCTGTGAGTGGGCATCAGTGACCACTTCTTTTATTTTTATTTCTGTAAGCAGTGCATCCACAGTCCTTACAAAACACACCCTCTCCATGATTACAGAATTCCGGTTGGTCTCACGTTTGTCAACAGAGACAATGTGCACAATGTCTCTGGAATCCTGTTCAATGGTCGTATACGTACAGTACTGTGCACAGTGACCTGCATAATAAATAAATCTGTCAGCATGTGAACATTGTTAATCCTACTACTAAAAAAATGTATACAACAAAGCCTACCAGGAGAGTCCATTCTGCCATCACCTAGTGAATAGAGCAAACAGACATTAATTTATAATTTCGAGATTTAATTGTTAATTTATAGCTAATCACAAACATGTCAATGTAATTGAGGTTATGTTGAAATTAAATTCACCCAAGACAACAACATGGTCCTTTAGACGTAGACAATCTATGACTTCAGCCCTAGTTGCTTCCCAGTACTCCCGAACTGGCTCAGTAGGAGTCTTGAATTCTGAATTATGTCCTCTCAGCAACCATCCCCATGTTCATGAATTTAAAAAGCATGGCCACTTTTCGGTAGTTATTTCCAGACAGGAGAACGTTCATAGACAACATGAAATCACCAGACTGCATACCGAATTTCAGTGTTGGCTGGGAATTCCAACGCCACACCATGTGTCCGAATGAGCATATCTAATGAAAAGACATTAAAATTTTATTAAAAGATAGTTATCCTTATACAAGCAATTTTTTTTTAAGCTTTTTTTACCCCAACTGCTATGCCATAGGTATGCTAATTCACACAGCTGAACTAATAAACATCAGCTGACCCCAAGTGACCACCTCCCCCATGCAGTTTTCAAATGGTATATGAGGATTGGGCCGACAAGCACTGAGGAGGTTAGTCGCTCACACAATAATCTTACCCATTCTATGACGACTCCGGTACCCCGTGGTTTCAGTGTCACCCGGAATGGCTGAGCACCAGGGCATGGTCCAGACAACTTGTCTCTGTGGTTGCACTTTTCTGTTGGACTTCTCAAGTACATGGCCAGTGCATGGAGGTTGTCATTATATGTGATGTTGGATTTTTTTCCAACAAGGTCGTCCTCAGAAACAACTTTATGCTGCTCAGATAATTTCTCTATTTCCTCATCTGGAGGATCCGGCATTTCAAAATCAAGCACAGCCTCATCCATAGATATTTCTGTCAAATCATGTGCTTTGCCGCTAACAGTCCTGTGTAAAGAGACAAACTATGAGTACATTGATGATATAGTACTTCATTATTAGCCTGGCTGCCAGCCCGAACCCGCCTACAACAATTTTTGGTCGGGAAGTTCGGTCTGGACTCGATCCGCTGAGGAGCTATTATGCCCGATCAAAAATTGTTCGGACCAATCAAATTGTCAGGGCGGGCTTTATACGATGATGGACAGATGAGCAACTATAGACATCATGAGCAACGGTAACGTAACCATCCACGTCATCAGAGGGCTTGGGTTGAATTCATGGTTGCCGCTGGAGAATTGAGTTGTGTATATTCCGCTATCACGTGTGTTATAGAAGATATAGACAGTGCATTAATTTTAAAAGAGGAACAGAGAACCGCGATCAAGGCATTTGTCGATGGAAAATATGTTTATGCCAGACTGATCTCATGAAATAGCGTATGTATAACACAGCAATTCGTATTTCCATTTTTGGCGTGCTATCAACACGCATAATCGCTTTTCAGCGTGTTTATGAACGCTGTTGACTTAACGTTACATTAGCCTACTGTATATATAAATATATGACCTACCCCAACCCCGTCCCTAAACCTACCCGTCACTGGGGTTAATACCATTAATAAGTGTTCCCCTACCATCCTAGGACAAAAAATATCGCTCGCCAGATGTAGATCTAGGTTTTTTCTTCGTTTCGCTCGGACATTTAACGGCGTGTACATACACGCGGAATCACTCGGACATTTAACGGCGTAGACATACACGCATACACACGGATAGCTCAAAATGCATATAGATAACACGCCACTTGACTTGAAAGTGGCGTGTATGTTCACGCAAAAGTCATGATGTCATGTTGGTTTATGCCGTCCTTCCTACGGGATTCGGAAAACGTTTAATCTATCAACTTTAATCTATCTCTCAACATAAGTCACTTACTCCGTTGCTCTGATTGGTTGTAGGTCTATCCAATTGAGAGCAGAGGCCTTTTATTTCCTGGTTCGGTTGACACACGCCCCATAATCACAGCCCAATGGAGCAGTATCAGACTCACATTCTGACTAGAATATGAGTATGACGAAGTCAGGCTACTTCATTATATGAACAAATATAAAATTGACTTGTTCAAATAATGTTCATCATTCAGTTTCATATGTAAGGTGTTTGAAGGAATGAATGAGGCAGCATTATTTCAACACAAAATTTACAGCTTGTAAAGTACCATAGATGAAGAGAAGGGAAAAAATCATCATCCGAGCTGTCCCCATCTTCCAAGTTCAAATTATTATGGTCCACATAAAAATCATCCATCTCTATGCTGTGTGTGAAAAACAACATACATCTTAGATTGGAGGGACAGATCAGTGTGAGTATAAGAAAAATTGCTGTGAAATACTTACAAGGTTCTCCTCAAAAAATCACCACCCCCCTCATCTGGAGAGTCACAATTTTCTTCAGTAATGTCCATGGAGTGCATGCTACAATCAACAAATAAATATATGTGAACATACACCAATTATATAGAAATATAGGTAAAAAAAAATTAACATGACCCAATGAAAGACACTCACGTTGACTCCAAAGCACCAACTTCTCCCTCTCCAATTAGTGGACGAACACCAAGCTCAGGAATGGCTACATCACAGTTTGAAAATATGGTAATTTAAAGATGTGCAAAGCCATGAAAGTCAGTTTTAGTAAAGCTATTAGATAGGAACATACTGATCACGGTCAGATTCCTCTGTGAAGCTTGAGACCGGTGGTAGTGGTGGTCTGGGGTGCCCCTTACTCAGAGTTGATGACACTTGCCAACGCTTGTAGCTAAAAAGGAATAAAAAAAATTATCAATCTTTTATCAACGTCATTTATACACAAGGTCAAACTAGCACAGATGGAGTTGCATGTGTGAAGTTGCAATGAAATTTCTCGTTTACTTACAGTTCTGTGTATATGTGGGTAAATCAATATACAAAGTTGCATTATTAGCTAGCAGCTCTCGTGTCGGTTTATGTATTATATGTAGGGTGACCATATTTTGTCCTGAAAAAACAGGACACTCGGCCCGGCAAACAGATAGGCCTACTCAAATGATACTCGAAGTTTACTCAAAGAAACCTTATTAATTTCAATACATTTAAAGTAGGTTATGCCTCCTCTGTATGGATAGAAATTTGTTATATTGTTATATGAAAACAGGACATGTCCTGGGAAAACAGGACAGTTGGTCACCCTAAGGTAACATATAACGTTACTAATTCTGAGGCAGACGACAAGCTAAACTAAAGCATAATTTATAGAATTTCATAACGATTTATAGGCGATCTGAGTAACACAAATAAAACCTGATAGAGGAACGGACAAAACAATACAGAAAACAAACACGTTTGTTTACTAATGAAAATGCTAATATCTAAGTTACAGTATCTAGCGTACTAGTAAGCCTGTAACAGACAGCGACCATAATAAAAACCTAAACAGACAATAGCAAACATCCTGAGGTCACAATTACAAGAAATACAAACATTAAACACAGTTTATTCTAAAGATACTTACAAGTGCAACAGTAAGAATGCTACATAAAATAAGCTATCAAAATCTTGAAAAAATGAGCAGTAATCTCTGCTTTCAAACGCTGGGGGCGTGTCCACTGGCTGCGCTGAAACCACGCCCACTCGCGGGAAAGCTGCCGTCGCCACACTCAACTCTACAGCCGGAATGGATGCTCGCACGGTGGGCACGCACTGCCGATGATGCTCCAGTTGTGGGCGCGACGGGAGGATGAATGCCGAGGCGGGAGATAGTCGGTTCGGCCCCATTCACCAGTAATAGCGGATTATCAGTGATTCCCAGTTGTCTCCGACGAAAGTTTATAAAACTATCCCATGTAAAATGATCACTTACAGAGGCGGGTTTTGGCGGTGATCCTCAGCTCTCCATCAAGGTGGCTCTTCACAAAATTAATCCACTTCTTCTTGATGTAATCGTTTTTCGGAAATTTGAAAAAGGACACCGATCTGTTTTGTACGTGATCCGGTGATCGCATCCGATTTCCGTGACGAAGGCATAGCTAGCTAGCTAGCAATCTGTAGGCTGTTACTAATAATAGTACTGACCATAGAAATCATATAGAGACTAGAAGCCCTATTGGTCGCTGGAAACCGAGAAATCCGGCCGCCATCTTGAACCGGTCGTATTCCTAGTTTCGTTGCGTGGCAGCAGATAAGATGCCAGAGCATTGTGGAGCATTTTCCTGTTCTAATCGCCGGACCATCGAAAATAGGGCTTTTCACAAGTAAGTCTTAACATTACCATACTATTGGTTGTATTTTGTGAATAGAATATTACCAGATAATCGAGAAGGAGCAAGGATATTTGCTATTACTGTACTGAAATCGTTGTGAAATGCTGTTTACTGCATCAGCCGGTGTTCACCCGGCAATGCCGGCATGGAGAGAGGTGGGGTAACTGTTAAAGTAATAATTACAAGAGCTTCTAGGTTATCAGATAAGCATTCAACTGCCCTTTTGTATAGGTTATTTGTGTTTGCGCACATATCAGGAAGCAATGTAATTACACGCATGACAGCGATGCTTATTTGAGTTAAGTTACCCCTCCAACTTCTAGTTTTATTGATAACCTATATCTTCATATATGCGATTTGGCTATTGATATTATAAGTCCTGTGGTAAAATTACATTAACTTACTCCATCTACCCTTGTAAAGTAAATCTGAATAGGGCTTTAGTCTCGACATTTTCCCCTCCCACATCCACATACAATAAAAAAGGCATAGGCTTAATGTTGTCCGAATTTAATTTTTTTTTGAAATTACTGATGCAAACACGTTGAAAAGCTTCTTCTCACTTATTACAGGTGGCTGTGTTCGGTGGATTCGGTGGCTGCGTTCTGTGTGTGAAAGTGTGTGTGAGAGAGAGAGAGAGAGAGAGAGAGAGAGAGAGAGAGAGAGAGAGAGAGAGAGAGAGAGAGAGTGTGTCTGTTCGTGTTTGTTTGTGTCTGTTCGTGTGTATGTGCGTGTCACAAATCATAAATTGTTTCTTCAACTTATTAAAATATCTTACTTTACTGCAACTATCTGTTTCTGCTTCTTTCTTATATTTTAAGTGTGTGATTTTGATTTATAAAATACATTATATCCTTCATCACACATATTGTGTCTGGTCACTCACTTTATATCTTATAGCAAAATATTACATTACTGTTAAGCCTACTATGGATATTAAAATACGCCGAACCATGTGTCCTGTATCATAGCTACATGAATGACCTTTGCAGCAAAAAAAAAAACGCGTGAAAATCAGTTCAGTATTCAGTGAGATATGATTAATTTAATGCGCTGACAGCTCATATCACCTGCCATTCAGATTACACTGAGCGGAGCGGATGACCGGTTTAAGATGGCGGCTCCAATTCTCGTCCGTGCCAATAGGCAGTAGCGGTCGATAGGGCGTCTACCTATATGATGTCTATGGTACTGACAGTAGCAGCTAACTCGCAATTGAGCGGCAAACTGATGTGAATGTGCTCTATTATTATTGTTAGGAGCGGCCAGCCTCAGCGGCTCCAGAGCGTCATCAAGTAGGGGCGTGTCCAGGAGCTCAAGGGCTCCAGTGCGTCATCGAGCCCTGTTTTAGCCCCGCCCAGAAAATCCGGAAAATAGCAATGGTGAAAAACTGTTTAACGGTCTAACTCCACAATTAAGTACTTCACAGTTCACAGTCTTTGTAATATGTTTTAGCAATACATTTCTAACATTTATAATGAGTTTAGAATTTTTTTTGAAATTGCCTTTACATGGACTTTCAGTTCTCTCCATTCTGAAAAAGCTGGTCCAATATTAACTCTAGTCTGACTTCTCGCTCGGTCAGTCTCCATGAACGGGAAGAGGGTCCATGAACGTCTATATGCAGAACACGTCAAAAAAAGACGTCATAAAAACTTTCATTCTGGCTCCTCAGTGGACGTCTTTTCAACGTACGACTTTTGTGACAAAGACGTTGAAAAACATCTTTTGGACATCGCTAACTGTAATGAAATTATGTTATTGAATTACAAAATGAATGTAATTGTATTTAGTTGTATTACTGAGGTAAAATGTGAAATTTAATTAGTTACTAATCAAATTAAAAGGAAATTGCTTTACATTGATAAAGTAATCCAAATAAAGTAATCCAAACCACATTTATAATGGGTAACTTATAACAGTAAGTAATTACATTTCCAAAGTAACCTTCCTAACACTGAATGTATGTGAGATTCAACACATTCTTTCTGTTGTGTGACTGTGTGGAATTTCTTTGAATTGCCATGAATTTAATTCCACTTCCTGTCATTCCAATTCAAATTCAAATTCAACTTCCTGTGGGGGGGGGAGTTAATTCAATTAAAATTCCAATTCATGAATTGAATGGAGTCCCATTCTGAAATTCTGAATTTTGCACAAGCCTGTCTAGCATTACCTTTTTCTTTATAGCTAGCCAGATACTGGATGGATGGTGTCGTGTACGCGTGCAGTGCCGTAAAGCAATCCGTTACCTCGCGAGACCTGATATCACACGATTTTGGGCGGCCCGCCGGCCCAAAGTTGCAAAGGTGGTTTTGCGGCTCACAGGCACCAGGGGAGTGCGAGACGACCACCATTCAACACGAAATCAGTAATATAAACATTACAATGACTCCAAAGCTGTTCGGTTAAGGTAAAAAAGCTACTTAGTTCACCTTTAATGCCCACTGACGCTGGTAACATCGTAGCTCTAATAATGCTAGATCTTAGTTCTGCGTTTGACTTGGTGTCCTCCCTCGTCTGGAGAAATCAGTTGGTTTAAGAGGCACTGTACTTGACTGGTTCCAGTCCTTCTTGTCCAACAGGAAATACTCCGTAAATATAGGGAATCACTCTTCCACCGTAGCACAGGTTATATGTGGTGTCCCTCAGGGTTCAACGTTAGCACCGTTGCTGTTCTCTCTATACATGCTACCTATAGTTTCTATATTTAGAAGATTTGTAGTATCTTATCATTGCTATGCCGATGACAGGCAGCTATACATACCATTCAAACGTGATAAGTCTGTCTTAAATCAACTGACGGATTGCCTTCAAGAATTGAAAACATGGCTCAATAAGAACTTTCTCCACCTGAATGATGATAAAACTCAAATAGTCCTGTTTGGGCCAACTGAGAAAAGTGACCTGAGCAATGTTGACTTGGGTTCGCTCACTTTATATCGCTTACTTTCGGCAAAGAACCTGAGTTTTATATTGGATAGTGGCCTAAACTTAAACAAACAAATAAATAAGTTGTCCGTTGCTGTTTTTACCATCTCCGGAGATTAGCGAAAGTTAAACCTTTCCTAAGTAGGAACAGTTTTGAGATTATAATTCATGCCTTTATTTCATCTCGACTTGACTACTGTAACTCGCTATATCTAGGACTACCTGCGTCATCTATTCACCAACTTCAACTGGTCCAAAATGCAGCTGCCTGCTTGCTAACAGGCACTCGCAAATGGGACCACATCACGCCCACACTACGTTTCCTGCACTGGTTAACAGTTCAGTATCGTATTGATTTTAAAGTCTTGCTGTTCGTGTATAAAGCACTAAGTAATCTTGCTCCTCAATACCTTACGGAGCTGGTGACGGAACACAAACCAATCAGACTACTCAGATCACAGTCTAATCATCTGCTACGAGTACCCAGATCCAAGCTGAAATGTAGGGGTGACAGAGCCTTTGCGGTAGCTGGCCCCAGGATATGGAACAAATTGCCATTACATATTAAAACAGTGCCCACAGTGTCTGAGTTCAGAAATCTTTTAAAAATCTACTTGTACTCTTGTGCATTCAATGTCTTGGGAATTTTTTTTTAATTTTTTGTATGGATTTAAATAGCTATATTTTGAACAGCCTTTGGTCAACCAAGGTTGTTATAAATGTGCTTTATAAATACAATAAACTTGAAACTTGAAACTTGTTTATAGGCCTGAAAGACTGAACAAGCCCAACTTCAAAACTGTGGTATCTGTTCGAAAAACTGAAATAACTGCTCCAAAAGGCTATCGTGAATCCTCTGACCAAAAGGTGGTGGACCCAGATAAACAGTGCCCGCTCCACAACAAACCACACTCCCTTCGCAAGTGTCGTGGTTTCAGAGCAAAGACCTTGGATGAGAGAAAAGCCATACTGAAAGAAAAGAACATTTGTTACAAGTGCTGTTCCTCCATCAACCACATGGCAAAGGACTGCGACACAAGTGTACAATGCAATGAGTGTGAAAGAGACCACCACACCACCGCGCTGCATCCTGGACCAGCACCCTGGAAAACGGAAACTCCAGGCTCTGCAGCCCCTAACGGGCATGGTGGGGAGCAACCAGAAAGTCCTATCCGAGCCATTGTGTCCAAATGTACAGAGATCTGTGGCAAAGGCAACAGCTCACGCTCATGCTCCAAAATCTGTCTAGTAAACATTTATCCTGCTGGACACAGGGAAAAGGCAGTGAAAGCCACACTCATAACACTGTAACACTTTATAACACAAGTGATACAGCGTTATAAAGTAGAATGGTAATGTGTTAGACGAGCAAAGCAATAGGTCTTTAGCAAAGACATAATTCTTTGAGATATTTAAATTTAATACAGGCACCAAAGTTTACACTTTGAAAACCTGCTCAGGTGTAGGAGAGACAAGGGCACGCCAAGCTGACGGGTTCATAGTGGAGTCTCTCGACGACAACACTAGGGTCCGGCTTCCCACATTAATCGAGTGCAACATGCTCCCAGATGATCGATCTGAGATCCCGACACCGGAGGTCGCAATACACCACACTCATCTCAAGCATTTGGCAGCCAGGATTCCAGATTTGGACCCAAATGCTTCAATACTGGTCCTCCTCGGTCGGGACATAGCAAGAGTGCACAAGGTCAGAGAACACTACAATGGCCCCCACGATACTCCGTACGCTCAGTGCCTCGACCTGGGCTGGGTCATAATAGGTGAGGTCTGCCTTGGGGGTGCTCACGTGCCAAGCAAAGTCAGTGTTTACCTCAAAACAGTGTTAAACAACGGACGCACATCTCTTTTGGACTCTTGCCCCAACTCATTCCATGTTAAAGAAAAGGTCCTGAGCTCTGACTCCCCATTTAACTCTTTGAACATATCCAGCCGGATGGACCTAAATGAAAACGACTCAACAATTTGTTCATGAGAACCCCACATGATGACAAACCCGCCATGTCAGTGGATGATGAGCTCTTCTTGGAGATCATGGATGAGCAAATGTTCATGGACGAGTCCAATAGCTGGGTGGTGCCACTACCCTTAAAAAAACAGGAACAGATTACCCAACAACCAAGACCAAGCGGTCAAACGTCTCAATTTGCTGCGTCGCGTGCTTGGCAAAAAGCCCCAGATGAAAGAACATTTCTTGAACTTTATGCAGAAAATGTTTGAGTCAGGACATGCAGAACCCGTCCTGCCACCAGACAAAGACCAAGAGTGTTGGTACCTACCATTTTTTTGTGTATACCATCCTTGCAAACCTAACCAGATACGAGTAGTGTTTGACTCTAGTGCCACTCACGAAGACACGTCTCTGAACAATGTTTTGTTGAGCGGTCCAGACATGAACAACACACTTATCATTTCCGCAAAGAACCTGTGGCAATCACTGCGGACATAGAACAAATGTTCTATTGTTTTGTCATTCGTGAGGACCATTGCGACTTTGTGCGTTTCCTGTGGTATGAAGGTAACAATCCCACAAAGGTCATCAGAGAGTACAGGATGACTGTACACGTGTTTGGAAATAGCCCATCTCCCGCCATAGCAATATATGGCCTCTGGAGGGCGGCGTTGGCTACACAAGAGGAGTACAGTGACGAGGCCAAACAGTTTGTTCTTAAAAACTTTTACAATGACGACGGACTGGCTTCCTTTCCTTCAGACGCCAGCGCCATCCAAACTCTGAAAAGCACCAAAGAAATGCTTGCAGACTCTAACATTTGCTTGCACAAAATAGCCTCCAACAGCCCAGATGTAATGGAAGCATTTCCCTCTGAAGAACGTGCAAAGGAACTGAAAAACCTTGACCTTGGTGCAGAGCCCTTGCCTTTATAGAGAAGTTTAGGGCTTAACTGGGATTTGCAAAATGACTGTTTCACCTTCCTTGTGTCAAGAGAAGACAAGCCATTCACAAGAAGGAGCATTCTTTCTGCTGTTAACAGCTTGTATGATCCTCTTGGGTTTGCAGCCCCCATCATCATGCAAGGCAAGGGTCTCATCACAGAATTGTGCTCAGAGAACTATGAATGGGACACTCCATTGCCAGCAGAAAAGGAAGCACAATGGAAATCTTGGAAAAACTTTCTTGTTGATCTTGAGAAACTACAGATACCTAGACAGTATGTGAACACGTCACTGCAATCTACCTGTCAAAGAGAGCTGTGTGCCTTTGCAGACGCTTCTACAGTAGCCATTTCAGCAGTTGCGTACCTTCGAGTCATAGACACCGAAGGTCACGTCCACGTAGGCTTCTGCATGGGCAAGTCCAAATTAGCTTCAGTTCTGGCGGTGGAGCTAGCAGACATGTTGCTACATGAACTTGACATTGAAATTCACAAAGTGAAATACTACACTGACAGCCGAATAGTCTTAGGCTATATCAACAACAGCAGCCGAAGGTTCTATGTCTACGTAGTCAACCGTGTTGCTCGCATCAGAAAGTCATCTGAACCCAGTCAGTGCCACTTTGTGAGCACGGAAATCAATCCTGCCGATCATGGAACACGGTATGTGCCAGTTTCACTACTGAGCTCTACCAATTGGTTTATTGGTCCCGACTTCCTGAGGAAAAGTGATGAAGAATGTCCTGTGCAACCAAATAGCTTTCAACTTGTTGAACCTGCCACAAACAATGAAGTCCGCCCTCGAGTCTCGACATTTGCAACTACAACTGTGGAAAAATCACTTGGTTCACACAGGTTTGAACGCTTCTCCAGTTGGAAACGTCAAGCTATACTCAAGCTATCGCCAAACTCATTGAAAAGGTCAGATCTATCTCAAAAGCTCCTGAATCAAATGAATCAAAGATGGACACTCTAACACAAGCAAAGTTAGTCATTGTACAAACTGTTCAATGTGAGACATTTGAAAAGGAAATAAAAACTTTGAACAAAGGAGAGGACATACTAAAACACAGTCCACTGAAGAATCTCAATGTGTTTTTGGACAAAAAAGGACTGGTGCGAGTAAGAGGACGTGTGACTTCTGCTGAAATAACTCAAGAACAAAGGCAGCCCATTGTAATTCCAAAGAAGCATCACATTGCTGCTTTGCTGGTTCAGTTCTACCACGAACAGGTTGTGCACCAAGGTACACACATCACAGAAGGAGCCATCAGGTCTGCATGACTGTGGACCCTTGGAGGAAAAAGGTTGGTGGGAAATCTTCTCAACAAATGCACAACCTGCCGCAGGTTAAGAGGAAATGTACAACAACAAAAGATGGCAGACATTCTAGCTGATCGTCTCTTCCAAACTCCTCCTTTCACACATGTCGGAGTGGACGTGTTTGGACCATGGAACATCAGCATCCGCCGGACATGAGGTGGAGTGTTAGAGAACAAACGTTGGGCAGAATTGTTTACCTGTTTAGTCACACGAGCAGTTCACATCGAGGTAGTTGAGTCCCTCTCCACTTCAAGTTTCATAAATGCTCTCAGAAGGTTCCTGGCCATAAGAGGCCCCACCAAGCTCTTTCGATCAGATTGTGGAACGAACTTTGTTGGAGCATGCAAAGAGGTTCAGATAAGTTCAGAATATCCAGAGCTTCAATCCTACCTCAAAAATGAGGCATGCACTTGGAAGTTCAACCCACCTCACTCCTCACACATGGGAGAGAATGAGTGGCCCAACATATTTTAGACGCTATGATGCTGAAAGTTCACTCTCCAAATCTGACTCATGAAGTACTTGTGACGCTTATGGCAGAGGTAACAGCCATAATGAATGGTCGTCCATTAATACCTGTGTCATCCGATCCTGATCAACCCGACTTGCTGACACCAAGGGCCCTTCTCACTCAAAAAATCTGTCCCGTCTCTATTCCACCTGGAGACTTTAATCCAAAGGACTTGTACCGGAAGCAATGGAAACAGGTGCAAAGTCTTGCCAACTTATTCTGGAAACGATGGCGAGAAGAGTATCTTGGAAACCTTCAACCAAGAAGAAAATGGCAAGCAGATCAACCAAACCTAGCCATTGGTGATATTGTTCTCCTAAAGGATACTCGGGTCAAAAGAAACGAATGGCCTACTGGACTTACTGTGGACACTTATCCTGGTCGAGATAAAAGATTACGTCAGGTAGATGTACGCATAATTAAAGAAGGTACTGCTAAGGTGTACACAAGACCTATTTCAGAAATGTTGTTATTAGTTAAAGGTGAATAGTGGTATAGCAGTATACCAGGCAGGGAGTGTGCTGCCCCCTTGTGAGAAGAGTTAGTTGTGTTTTGAGTTTATTGTGTTTTGTCCTCGCAAGAGTTACCGTAGGGCAGTTGTTCTCCTTACAGTCCCACAGCAAGTCAAACTCCAGAGTGTTAAAATCTGTAAATTATTATTTTGGTCCCTGAAATTATCTGTCTGTAAGTATTTGTATGATAGTGATCTTAGCTCCCTTTAGGTTCCAAACTTAGTCATTTTAGCATGTTTTCAATTAGTAATTTGTAAGAAAATATGTGCGCTAGTATTGTTAGCTTCACTATGGCATTTTTCATGTATATTAACATTGTGTTATTCATTCGCTATGTGATCGTTTTTTGAGGGTTTAGTTCATTCTAAGCTACTTATTTTATATTTGCATTGTATATTCTACATATTGAGATTGTAATATGCTTCTCTTTGTTTCTGTATGTTACAGTTTTACAGTCCTTCCAGTAAAACACACTAAAAGAGCAAGAGGCTTTCTGGTTCTTTATTGGAGACTGTTAGCTATCTGTAAAGCTAGTTTACTCACACTAGTAAAGGCAGAATAATAATATTTATGAATAGTAAATGTCCCCAACTAAGCAAGCCAAAAGCCAAAGGCGACAGTGGCAAGGAACCAAAAGTCCATCAGGTGACAGAATGGAAAAAAAACAGGCTCAATCAGGGGGCCAGTTCTGCTCTGGCCAACGAACGAACAGTGTATGATCATGATTCAGAATGCATTATAGGTCAGAAGTCAGATTGGATCAGAACATTCTGAATATGATCCAGTTCCATCAGGTTAAAGATCTGAGTCATCACGCCGTTATGGTCCCATATACTACAGCTGTCCATTGCGTTCTCCTGTCTCATTAGCTCTAAGCTGGCAAATTTTAGCCGGAAATTATATAGATATATCCCAGCTCATCCAGCCATCTAATCTTTCTCAAATAATGCCATCATTCTTTTCTTCACCATGCCCACAATTTGCTCAAAAAACCACACTCATTCAATTCGGTTCAATTCAATTAAATTCACATTTATTTTGTATAGCACTTTTTACAATACATTGTTTCAAAGCAGCTTTACACAATTTAGAGTGATCTGTTATCAGAGGTGAATGTGTCCAAGTTATGTATTTCAGTAATGTACATATACAAATCACACAGTTAGGTAATAATATATTAATTTAACTTAACTACTTAATTCTGAAAAACAGAGATTCTAATTATTGGACAAAAACGTCCTCACGTAATAACCTAAAATGCTGTCTAACTCTTTTTTTATTTTTATTTTTTATTTAACAGTCAGACATACATACAAACCAACATAGTGCATTAGTGAGCAATCTTGTAAATCCATAATTCCAGAAGTGACATAAAAGTGATTTAAGTGTTTGATCTAAGTGTGCATGTGAGCGGGTGTGAGTGTGGGTATGTGTATGTGTGTGTATGCGTAAACAAAGTAACCATTTATTATTTATTACCATTGTCATTACCATCACCACCCCACTCCCCACTACCACCATATTGCCAATATTGTGTTGGTCGATTTTTATTTCCATCCTTCCTCCTATGTAACAATTGCCATTGTCAATCCTGTATAAAATAAAAGATGATATAATAAGATAATATAAGATAACCTTCCCCCACATCTCATCAGTCCCTATCTTTTCCTAATTTTTTTTTTTTTTTTTTGGTGTTATGTGCACTGTCTAAGGTGCATTAAAAGAGGGAGTACAGTGCGAGAGTGTCTCAAATTGGGACAGAGATGCTGTCCCGTTGAAACCACTTCTCGCCTGTCTTGCCTGCCTTGGTGTTTGTGAGGTTTTCCAGTTCATGAGGATAGTTTTCTTGGCGATGGTTAGAGCTATGAGGAGCATTTTAGAGTTTATAGTTTTATCAGTGATTATTGTCAGGTCCCCCAGCAAGCAAAGAGAAGGCGACAGTGGGATGTGGCAGCCAACTATAGTGGATAGTGACTGTGTGACCTCTTCCCAAAAGTGTTTGATTGGAGTGCAGTGCCAAGTTGTATGGATGTATGTATCTGTAGAATTGTGAGTACAATGTGTGCAAACTTCTGATGTGAAACCCATTTTAGTTAATCTATTGCCCGTGTAATGTGTTCTGTGAAGTATTTTGTATTGTATTAACTGAAGATTCGCATTTTTGGACATGAGATAGATGTTTTTACAGATTTGGGTCCAGAAGTTGGCATCAGGGGCTATTGAAAGATCGTTTTCCCATTTTATTGTTGGTAAGTATATGGTCTGAAGTTGGTTTGAAATCATTTTGTATATTTTAGAGAGAAGTTTCTTTGGGGAGGAAATGTTGACCAAGTCTGATATTGCCGGTGGAAGTTCTAAATTTGTGTCTCTGATGTTTATTTTTGCGGAAATTGTGTAAATGTGTTAGATTTGAAAATATGCTTGATGTGGGTGATACCCTTTTTCGCCCATGTGTGAAAATTCAATGTTTTTTTATTGCTTATAAAGTCACGGTTGTTCCATAGTGGGGTGAGGTTAGATGGAGCTAATGTAGAATTTGTGATTTGGTGAAATTTCCACCAGGCTGTCAGAGTGGCAGATATAGTTACTGCATTAAAACATGTGTGTTGTTTAATTGATTTGGTGAGGAACGGTATGTCAGCTATATTTAATTCTTTGCATAGTGATTGTTCTATATCTAGCCATATAATATCAGATTGGGTGGGGTGAATCCCTTTGTATATGTATTGCAGTTGGTTAGCCATTGAGTAATATTGGAAATTTGGTGCTTCTAGTTCTCCTTGAACCTTACTTTTTTGTAGTGTAGTGAGTTTTATCCTTGGCGTTTTATTTTTCCAGTAGAAGCGAGTTATAATGGAGTCTAGTGATTTAAACCAGGTGAGTGTGGGGTGGGTTGGAATCATTGAGAAAAGGTAATTAATTTTCGGTAAAATCGTCATTTTTATTGCTGCTATCCTGCCGATTATGGAGATTGGAAGGTTGAGCCACCTGAGCAAATCGTCTTCTATTTTTTTTAGCAGTGGTGTGAAGTTGAGTGTTACCTCTGACAGTCTGGAGGAAATCTTAATGCCTAAGTAAGTGATGTGATCATGACATATAGGTATTGGTGATTGATGGGGTGCCACATCCCATTTGGTTTTATGTAGAGGGAGGACGAAAGATTTGTTCCAGTTTATTGCATAATCTGATATTTTTGAGAAGGACTGGATTGTTTTAATTATTTCTTGAGTAGATGCTAGGGGTTCTTGTATATATAGTAGGATATCATCTGCATAAAGTGAGATTTTATGTGTTTGTTTTGGTGTTTCAATACCTTTGATTGCTGGGTTTTGACGGATAGCTGCTGCTAAAGGTTCAATAAAAATAGTGAATAGGGATGGAGAGAGTGGACATCC
Organism: Chrosomus eos; assembly: GCA_036326025.1. NCBI lineage: Eukaryota > Metazoa > Chordata > Actinopteri > Cypriniformes > Leuciscidae > Chrosomus > Chrosomus eos. Next base: position 46,497,527 of record CM070818.1, on the reverse strand, counting down.
CTGCCTCGTCCCCATGTGCAGTGTGAAGCTTTGTGATGTTAGTCCATTGACTGTGGCCGATGGTGATGTGTATAAAATCTTGATCCAGTTAACAAATGACTCTCCAAAGCCGAATTTTTGTAACGTGGTGAATAAAAATTTCCAGTTATACCTATCAAAAGATTTTTCGGCGTCTAATGTGGTAATGAGAGTATCTTTCTGTTGTACTGATGAGTAGTGCATTAAATTGTATAATCTCCGGGTATTATTGGATGCGTGTCTACCTTTTATAAAGCCGGTCTGATCAGGATGGATTATATACGGTATAATTTGTTCAATTCTATGGGCTAGTGCTTTGCTAATAATTTTTATGTCGACATTTATAAGTGAGATAGGACGATAGTTAGATGTGAAGGTGTGGTCTTTGTTAGCTTTAGGAATGAGTGATATAAGTGCTGTATTCATATGGGAAGGGAACTTTGCGTTATGTTTTATTTCTGTTATTGTTCTGCTAAATAGTGGGTATAAGGTTGACCAAAAATGTTCGTAAAACTCAGCAGGGAAGCCATCTGGAACTGGTGCTTTATTATTTTGCATGCTTTTCAATGCGGAGTGAAGTTCCTTTTCTGTGATTGGTAATTCTAGTGTGTTTACTTGTTCCATGTTGAGTTTTGGTAGAATGGTGTTATCGAGGAATTGGGTTATGTCTTCTTGGTTTGGGTCCAGATCAGATGAGTATAATTTTGTATAATATTCTTGAAATATCTTGTTTATCTCAACTGGTGAATTGGTTAGCTTCCCTGCCGAGTTTCTGATGGAGGTTATAGCTGTTTTTTCTTTATTTCTTTTAATTTGACTGGCTAAATATTTTCCGGATTTATTGCTATGGTGAAAAGTTTCTTGACGGAGCCTGTGAATCAGAAACTGGTTTCTTTTGTTTATTATTTCATTAAGCAAAAATGTTTTTTCTCTAATTTCTTTATAGGTGCTTTCTGATTGATTATTTGCATGTAAAATTTCTAATTCTGTTATTCTTTCTTCCAGTTGGACTTCTTTTTCTCTGTCCTTTTTTTTATGTACTGAATATGATATAATCTTTCCCCGTAAAGCTACTTTCCATGTTTCCCAGAGTAGTGATGCTGACGACTTTGGAGAGTCATTTATTTCAAGGAAGGATGTCCACTCTCTCTTGTAAGTAGCTTTCAAATTCTGGATCTTTCAAGAGTGATGTATTAAAACGCCATCTGGTGGGGTGCTTTGTTATTGCAGATGGATTCCATGTGAGAGTTACTGGAGAATGGTCACTAATAATGATCGGATGTATTTTGGTTTCTACGATATTTGGTATGATTGAATTACTGGTTAGAAAGAAATCAATGCGGGAGTAGGTTTGGTGGACATTAGAATAAAAGGTGTATTCTCTGGCGAGTGGGTGTTGTAGCCTCCAACCATCACCAAGACCAAAATCACTCATGAACTGTTTTATTGTTTTGGAGGACTGCCAAGATTTTCCTGTATGTTTTGACCTGTCAAATGATGGATTGATTACAGTGTTATAGTCTCCCCTATAATTATTGGACCGTTGGAAATGTTTGAAATAGAGGAAAAGAAATTTGTAAAGAAGGATGAATCATCAGAGTTTGGTCCATAAATGTTGCCAATTGTAATTGGATTATTATTGATTGAAATGTTAATAATGATAAAACGGCCTTCAGGATCTGAAATGGTTGTATGGTGGTTAAACTGTATTTTTTTGTTTATTAAGATGCATACTCCTCTTTGTTTTGAATTATAGTGGGAGGAAAAAACAGTGGTTAAAATGTGTTGTTAAGCTGTTTTGTGTATATTGTGAGAGGTGTGTTTCCTGTATTAGACATATACAGTATCTGCTTTTGTATTTTTAAGGTAATTTAAAACTTTATTTTTTTTTTGTTTGTGAACCAACTCCACGAATATTCCAAGTTAAGAACCTTAATTGCATGAACCTATACTGTACATTTCATAGTTACCTTGTGTGAGTATAAGTCTGTGTGTATGGATGTGAATGTGGTTGTGGGTGGGTGTGTGGGTGAGTGTGTGGTGTGTGTGTGTGTGTGTGTGTGTGTGTGTGTGTGTGTGTGTGTGTGTGTGTGTGTGTGTGTGTGTGTGTGTGTGTGTGTGTGTGTGTGTGTGTGTGTGTGTGTGTGTGTGTGTGTGTGTGTGTGTGTGTGTGTGCGTGTGTGTGTGTGTGTGTGTAAATCTATAACACCAAATGACAAATAAAACAGGGAAAACATAGATACATATAACCAACAACAGAACATATAAACAGTGAGCACGGCTATTTAAGTGCATTTAGAATACAATGTGCATGCGTGGTGCAAGTGGTTTAATTAAAGAATATGAATATTATGAATTCAATATAAATTCAGCATAAACGGATTGGAAATGTTACATTGCTAGTTTCAATAATTAGTAAAGCCAGGGAGTAGTGTCTTTGTCTCTAAACAATTGTCCATCAATATATAATTTGTCCACTGTGATGATTGCTTTTTTACCTTGATTGATCATTGTCTTCCGGATGGGGAAAAGTAGCTTACATCTGCGGATGATCTCTTGTGGATATTGGTCGTTGAGTCCGTAATGAGTTCCTTTGAGCTGCCGTCCTTGTCGCTGAACCAGTACTTTTTGCTTGAAATGTTCAAATTTGGCGATGATGGGCCGGGAACGGGTGGAGTTGGTGGGTTTCTGTCCTAAACGGTGAACGCGATGGAAAGTGATGTGCTCTACAGTCTCTGGTGTAAGTTTGAGCTGGTTAACCATGAAGTCCTTAACAGATTTTTCGGGGTCTTCGGTGGATGATTCGGGAATGCCGGAGAAGATTAGATTGTCTCTCATACTTCGTGACTGTATATCCAGGATGGTTACTTGCATGGCTTTGTTCTCAGTGATGACGGAGGTGAGTTGAGTGTTTACAGTGGAAAGTGTTGCTGTGAGTGTGTCCACGGAGCTTTTCAGTGATTTGTTTCCTTCTGTGAGCAAATCGACTTGTTGTTGACTGTATTCCAGGCTATGGCGGAGGTTTTGAAATTCTTTGTGCAGTACTTCGATTAGTGAGAGTCTAGAATCCAAGTTAGATAAGAGCTCGTTGATTGATAAAAGTATGTCGGAACAGCAGTTTGTTTTGGTAGGAGTGGATGCTGGTGATGTTGGTGACGGCGGTGAATCGGTTGATGAGGGAGAATCCGAAGTGCGTGTTTTTTTGGCTTTGCGTGATCGGCCCATTGTACAAAGTCTGTTGAAGTGATGGTCAGTGTAATCCTTTAGTTGGTCCAGGTCCGAGTTGAAATCCAGGTTTTGAATTAGGTTTAAAGCGGGTGATGTTGTTACGGAAAAAACGAGAGAGACAGAAGAGGAAAAAAATAAATAAAAAAAGTTTGTTGTCTTTTTTCTAGCAGCGGCCAAGGGGGTAATCCATCAGCCGGAAGTTGAAGCTGCCTCCGGGGGCCGCCATTGTAGCTGGCTATCACCTGCTGTTAGCATCCCATTGACTCCCATTCATTTTGGCGTCACTTTGACAGTGAATAACTTTACATCTGAGGCGTCCAAAGACTCCATTTGTCCATTATTTATTTCTAAAGAAACACGACAATGTATAAAAGGCTCCATTACTTTGTATCTAACGTTATGGCCCCGTAGAAGCCGTTTTTGTAAAAATAGGCTAACGATTGCGTCATAACACGCGACTCTGTCGCGCAGAAGAGACATTTACCGTAAAGACAGAAGTAGAAGCTCGCGCAGAATCAGGGGGACATGGAGGCATAAAGTCAAGGGAGAAGCCCATAGAGCAGAGGTCTTCACTCCTGCTCCTGGAGAGCCACTGTCCTGCAAAGTTTAGTTCCAACCCTAATCAAACACACCTGAATCAGCTCATCAAGCACTTCAGAATCGCTTGAGTATTCAAAGGCAGGTGTGGTGAAGCAGGTTGGAACTAAACTCTGCAGGACAGTGGCTCTCCAGGAGCAGGAGTGAAGACCTCTGCCATAGAGAGTCATAAAGTTGCTCCTGCTGCGAGCTCATAAACAGCTAATACTCACGATCTCCGGCTATGCAAGATTCGGAAGGGAATGATTCAGATTCCTCTTGGCACCGCTACTAGAAGACGTACAACTGTCGTCGTCAAACTCAGTTTGAGCATGCGCAGTACGCTTGGCTATCAGGAAGTAAGTGCCCATGTTGGGCTTCAACTCTCTCCGTTGAAATCAACGGGGTCGCTGTGTCCATTTCTTTTACTGTCTATGGCAGCGTCGCGCTGCCATGTTGAATTTTCGCACCCAACGCACACACACACACACTACGTCAATACGTCATCACGCATCCCGTCAATACGGGACTACGTCAATATGATTCATTAAATAAATAGAACCGAATGTCAGGGCTTTGAGTCATATGTTACAACAACAATAGGCAGCATATTTCCCCGAACCTGCAGCTCCTGTCCATAACAACAATCAGACAACTTCCTATTTCCGGCGTGACGATCGAGTCTGTCCCAAAAATACTGTCTAACTCTTGATGGCTGCTCTGTCAAGTCCTTGTCGTCGGTTAGGAACCTAGGTGTGCTCTTTGATACCAATCTTTCAGTTGAAAGTCACGTGTCTAGTATCTGTAAAACTGCATTTTTTCATCTTAAAAATATATCTAAATTATGTCATATGCTCTCAGTTAAAAATGCAGAACAATTGGTTCAGGCGTTCATGACATCAAGGCTAAATTATTGTAATGCTCTACTGGGTGGTTGCCCTGCACGTTTAATACATAGACTACAGCTGGTCCAAAATGCAGCTGCTAGAGTTTTACCAGAACCAGGAAGTATGACCATATTAGCCCGGTTTGGCTCCCTATTAAACATCGTAAAAAAAATTAAATATTGCTGATTACTTACAAAGCACTAAATGGTTTTGCTCCCCCGTATTTGAGCGAGCTCTTAACTCAATATAGTTCTTCACGTCTATTGCGATCTCAAAATTCTGGCCAGTTGATAATACCTAGAATCGACTGCTGGCTGTAGATCCTTTTCCTATTTAGCACCAAAACTTTGGAACAATCTTCCTAACATTGTCCGGGAAGCAGACACAGTCTGTCAGTTCAAATCTAGACTAAAAACACATCTCTTTGGCTTAGCGTACACATAACACATTATAGATTTCTATAATTCAATGTTAGGCTGCATAGTTTAGTTCCCCGGATCCGGGAACACTTCCCATAAATCCTGATGTACTTGGTACATCATAAGAAGGATGGCATCTACGCTAATATTAGTCTATCTGTTTATCCCAAGGTTTACTGCAGTCTGCCAGATCCAGGCCATATCCAGATCTGATGAAGGACCATCGCATGGACACGACGACAACGCATCTCTGAAGTGCCAACCTCCTAAGCCCTGTGAAGGCCTCATGGACACCTCAACAAACTCATCTCCATACCAGTGTGATGACTCTGACCCCCAACCAGATGGAACTGGATAAATATTGTGAAAGTTCTGATCTAATCTGACTTCTGACCAATAATGCTGCCTAAATCATAATCATACACTGTTCGTTCATTTGCCCTAACTGAGCCTGGGTTCTCCCAAGGTTTTTTTCTCCATTCTGTCACCTGATGGAGTTTTGGTTCCTTGCCACTGTCACCTTTTTTGCCTTTCTTTGACCTTTGTAGCATTGGCTTTTGGCTAGCTTAGTTGGGGACATTTAATTTTATATTTAACAATATTATTGCAACATTATTTTCCTGTTATGTCTGTAAAGCTGCTTTGAAACAATCTGTATTGTAAAAAGCGCTATATAAATAAAGGTGACTTGACTAAAGTAACAAAAGTGATTCAGTCAAGAGAAGTGAGAGATTTTCTCTCTTTTTGTTGTTTGATTACTGTAGCATAAATAATGACAGCAGGTAAATTTGGATGTATATTCCTTTATGTAGATGATTTTGAGATATGTAATCCCTTAGGAACATCTAGAAGGAAACATCAAATAACAGCCGTCTACTGGATATTGGGAAATATCCAATCCTGTTTTTGGTCCACACTAACTTCAGTGTATCTTGCACTTTTGTGCAAAGCTACTGATATTAAAAGATTTGGCTATGCAGAGGTTCTCAAGCCACTCTTGGATGATATAGCTATACATAGCTATATACTTCAGTTAAATATTGTTTAGGGATGGAGAGAGTGGACATCCCTGCCTCGTCCCCATGTGCAGTGTGAAGCTTTGTGATGTTAGTCCATTGGTTGTGACTGTGGCCGATGGTGATGTGTATAAAATCTTGATCCAGTTAACAAATGACTCTCCAAAGCCGAATTTTTGTAACGTGGTGAATAAAAATTTCCAGTTATACCTATCAAAAGATTTTTCGGCGTCTAATGTGGTAATGAGAGTATCTTTCTGTTGTACTGATGAGTAGTGCATTAAATTGTATAATCTGCGGGTATTATTGGATGCGTGTCTACCTTTTATAAAGCCGGTCTGATCAGGATGGATTATATACGGTATAATTTGTTCAATTCTATGGGCTAGTGCTTTGCTAATAATTTTTATGTCGACATTTATAAGTGAGATAGGACGATAGTTAGATGTGAAGGTGTGGTCTTTGTTAGCTTTAGGAATGAGTGATATAAGTGCTGTATTCATATGGGAAGGGAACTTTGCGTTATGTTTTATTTCTGTTATTGTTCTGCTAAATAGTGGGTATAAGGTTGACCAAAAATGTTCGTAAAACTCAGCAGGGAAGCCATCTGGAACTGGTGCTTTATTATTTTGCATGCTTTTCAATGCGGAGTGAAGTTCCTTTTCTGTGATTGGTAATTCTAGTGTGTTTACTTGTTCCATGTTGAGTTTTGGTAGAATGGTGTTATCGAGGAATTGGGTTATGTCTTCTTGGTTTGGGTCCAGATCAGATGAGTATAATTTTGTATAATATTCTTGAAATATCTTGTTTATCTCAACTGGTGAATTGGTTAGCTTCCCTGCCGAGTTTCTGATGGAGGTTATAGCTGTTTTTTCTTTATTTCTTTTAATTTGACTGGCTAAATATTTTCCGGATTTATTGCTATGGTGAAAAGTTTCTTGACGGAGCCTGTGAATCAGAAACTGGTTTCTTTTGTTTATTATTTCATTAAGCAAAAATGTTTTTTCTCTAATTTCTTTATAGGTGCTTTCTGATTGATTATTTGCATGTAAAATTTCTAATTCTGTTATTCTTTCTTCCAGTTGGACTTCTTTTTCTCTGTCCTTTTTTTTATGTACTGAATATGATATAATCTTTCCCCTAAAGCTACTTTCCATGTTTCCCAGAGTAGTGATGCTGACGACTTTGGAGAGTCATTTATTTCAAGGAAGGATGTCCACTCTCTCTTGAAGTAGCTGTCAAATTCTGGATCTTTCAAGAGTGATGTATTAAAACGCCATCTGGTGGGGTGCTTTGTTATTGCAGATGGATTCCATGTGAGAGTTACTGGAGAATGGTCACTAATAATGATCGGATGTATTTTGGTTTCTACGATATTTGGTATGATTGAATTACTGGTTAGAAAGAAATCAATGCGGGAGTAGGTTTGGTGGACATTAGAATAAAAGGTGTATTCTCTGGCGAGTGGGTGTTGTAGCCTCCAACCATCACCAAGACCAAAATCACTCATGAACTGTTTTATTGTTTTGGAGGACTGCCAAGATTTTCCTGTATGTTTTGACCTGTCAAATGATGGATTGATTACAGTGTTATAGTCTCCCCCTATAATTATTGGACCGTTGGAAATGTTTGAAATAGAGGAAAAGAAATTTGTAAAGAAGGATGAATCATCAGAGTTTGGTCCATAAATGTTGCCAATTGTAATTGGATTATTATTGATTGAAATGTTAATAATGATAAAACGGCCTTCAGGATCTGAAATGGTTGTATGGTGGTTAAACTGTATTTTTTTGTTTATTAAGATGCATACTCCTCTTTGTTTTGAATTATAGTGGGAGGAAAAACAGTGGTTAAAATGTGTTGTTAAGCTGTTTTGTGTATATTGTGAGAGGTGTGTTTCCTGTATTAGACATATACAGTATCTGCTTTTGTATTTTTAAGGTAATTTAAAACTTTATTTTTTTTTTGTTTGTGAACCAACTCCACGAATATTCCAAGTTAAGAACCTTAATTGCATGAACCTATACTGTACATTTCATAGTTACCTTGTGTGAGTATAAGTCTGTGTGTATGGATGTGAATGTGGTTGTGGGTGGGTGTGTGGGTGGGTGTGTGGTGTGTGTGTGTGTGTGTGTGTGTGTGTGTGTGTGTGTGTGTGTGTGTGTGTGTGTGTGTGTGTGTGTGTGTGTGTGTGTGTGTGTGTGTGTGTGTGTGTGTGTGTGTGTTGTGTGTGTGTGTGGTGTGGTGTGTGTGTGTGTGTGTAAATCTATAACACCAAATGACAAATAAAACAGGGAAAACATAGATACATATAACCAACAACAGAACATATAAACAGTGAGCACGGCTATTTAAGTGCATTTAGAATACAATGTGCATGCGTGGTGCAAGTGGTTTAATTAAAGAATATGAATATTATGAATTCAATATAAATTCAGCATAAACGGATTGGAAATGTTACATTGCTAGTTTCAATAATTAGTAAAGCCAGGGAGTAGTGTCTTTGTCTCTAAACAATTGTCCATCAATATATAATTTGTCCACTGTGATGATTGCTTTTTTACCTTGATTGATCATTGTCTTCCGGATGGGGAAAAGTAGCTTACATCTGCGGATGATCTCTTGTGGATATTGGTCGTTGAGTCCGTAATGAGTTCCTTTGAGCTGCCGTCCTTGTCGCTGAACCAGTACTTTTTGCTTGAAATGTTCAAATTTGGCGATGATGGGCCGGGAACGGGTGGAGTTGGTGGGTTTCTGTCCTAAACGGTGAACGCGATGGAAAGTGATGTGCTCTACAGTCTCTGGTGTAAGTTTGAGCTGGTTAACCATGAAGTCCTTAACAGATTTTTCGGGGTCTTCGGTGGATGATTCGGGAATGCCGGAGAAGATTAGATTGTCTCTCATACTTCGTGACTGTATATCCAGGATGGTTTCTTGCATGGCTTTGTTCTCAGTGATGACGGAGGTGAGTTGAGTGTTTACAGTGGAAAGTGTTGCTGTGAGTGTGTCCACGGAGCTTTTCAGTGATTTGTTTCCTTCTGTGAGCGAATCGACTTGTTGTTGACTGTATTCCAGGCTATGGCGGAGGTTTTGAAATTCTTTGTGCAGTACTTCGATTAGTGAGAGTCTAGAATCCAAGTTAGATAAGAGCTCGTTGATTGATAAAAGTATGTCGGAACAGCAGTTTGTTTTGGTAGGAGTGGATGCTGGTGATGTTGGTGACGGCGGTGAATCGGTTGATGAGGGAGAATCCGAAGTGCGTGTTTTTTTGGCTTTGCGTGATCGGCCCATTGTACAAAGTCTGTTGAAGTGATGGTCAGTGTAATCCTTTAGTTGGTCCAGGTCCGAGTTGAAATCCAGGTTTTGAATTAGGTTTAAAGCGGGTGATGTTGTTACGGAAAAAACGAGAGAGACAGAAGAGGAAAAAATAAATAAAAAACGTTTGTTGTCTTTTTTCTAGCAGCGGCCAAGGGGGTAATCCATCAGCCGGAAGTTGAAGCTGCCTCCGGGGGCCGCCATTGTAGCTGGCTATCACCTGCTGTTAGCATCCCATTGACTCCCATTCATTTTGGCGTCACTTTGACAGTGAATAACTTTACATCTGAGGCGTCCAAAGACTCCATTTGTCCATTATTTATTTCTAAAGAAACACGACAATGTATAAAAGGCTCCATTACTTTGTATCTAACGTTATGGCCCCGTAGAAGCCGTTTTTGTAAAAATAGGCTAACGATTGCGTCATAACACGCGACTCTGTCGCGCAGAAGAGACATTTACCGTAAAGACAGAAGTAGAAGCTCGCGCAGAATCAGGGGGACATGGAGGCATAAAGTCAAGGGAGAAGCCCATAGAGCAGAGGTCTTCACTCCTGCTCCTGGAGAGCCACTGTCCTGCAAAGTTTAGTTCCAACCCTAATCAAACACACCTGAATCAGCTCATCAAGCACTTCAGAATCGCTTGAGTATTCAAAGGCAGGTGTGGTGAAGCAGGTTGGAACTAAACTCTGCAGGACAGTGGCTCTCCAGGAGCAGGAGTGAAGACCTCTGCCATAGAGAGTCATAAAGTTGCTCCTGCTGCGAGCTCATAAACAGCTAATACTCACGATCTCCGGCTATGCAAGATTCGGAAGGGAATGATTCAGATTCCTCTTGGCACCGCTACTAGAAGACGTACAACTGTCGTCGTCAAACTCAGTTTGAGCATGCGCAGTACGCTTGGCTATCAGGAAGTAAGTGCCCATGTTGGGCTTCAACTCTCTCCGTTGAAATCAACGGGGTCGCTGTGTCCATTTCTTTTACTGTCTATGGCAGCGTCGCGCTGCCATGTTGAATTTTCGCACCCAACGCACACACACACACACTACGTCAATACGTCATCACGCATCCCGTCAATACGGGACTACGTCAATATGATTCATTAAATAAATAGAACCGAATGTCAGGGCTTTGAGTCATATGTTACAACAACAATAGGCAGCATATTTCCCCGAACCTGCAGCTCCTGTCCATAACAACAATCAGACAACTTCCTATTTCCGGCGTGACGATCGAGTCTGTCCCAAAAATACTGTCTAACTCTTGATGGCTGCTCTGTCAAGTCCTTGTCGTCGGTTAGGAACCTAGGTGTGCTCTTTGATACCAATCTTTCAGTTGAAAGTCACGTGTCTAGTATCTGTAAAACTGCATTTTTTCATCTTAAAAATATATCTAAATTATGTCATATGCTCTCAGTTAAAAATGCAGAACAATTGGTTCAGGCGTTCATGACATCAAGGCTAAATTATTGTAATGCTCTACTGGGTGGTTGCCCTGCACGTTTAATACATAGACTACAGCTGGTCCAAAATGCAGCTGCTAGAGTTTTACCAGAACCAGGAAGTATGACCATATTAGCCCGGTTTGGCTCCCTATTAAACATCGTAAAAAAAATTAAATATTGCTGATTACTTACAAAGCACTAAATGGTTTTGCTCCCCCGTATTTGAGCGAGCTCTTAACTCAATATAGTTCTTCACGTCTATTGCGATCTCAAAATTCTGGCCAGTTGATAATACCTAGAATCGACTGCTGGCTGTAGATCCTTTTCCTATTTAGCACCAAAACTTTGGAACAATCTTCCTAACATTGTCCGGGAAGCAGACACAGTCTGTCAGTTCAAATCTAGACTAAAAACACATCTCTTTGGCTTAGCGTACACATAACACATTATAGATTTCTATAATTCAATGTTAGGCTGCATAGTTCCCTTATCGAAAAGGGAACTTCGAGATGCGTCGAAACGCTGCGGGAACGCCTTCTGCGTGATTGCGTCTGAAGCATCTATGCCAACTAGTCCAATGGAAAAAGGGAATGAGCGTCACGGGCGGGTGACGTCATGACCAGGAAAGGATAAGAGCACTTCCGCTGCTCGCCGGCATTCATGCTTCTGTGCCTCAGCAAGCGATCTGTGTCAAACTGTCCCTGTCTATTTATTGTTGTCTGTTGCAATATTGTTGGTATCGTTATGGCGAAACAAATGTACAAACAGTGTGTTCCTCCCTGCCCGCGTTTATTTAAACGGGTGGGGACACACACAGCTTTGTGTCAATTTGTTTGAGAGTAAGAGCATGCTGAGTGCTAACATTGTGAAAGTGAAACTATCAGATTAGCATGCTCTGCTCTCGCCTGTCACTCTGTATGATAGTGGCAGGCTCGCGATTCTCACGGGATACAGGACCCGCGTTTGCCGAGGCGGCGCGGAGAATGCATTCCTGGGGATCGCAAAAGGATCTTTTGGGGGGTGGGAGAACGGTCCGAGGGCCTTTTCTTCTTCCTTGCCCGGAAGATCCAGCTCTATCTCCCCGGTGTTGGAAGCACGCTCTGCGGTTTCTTCCGCTCGGGGAGAGAAAGCCCTTTTTTCCTTCATTTTCTTCCTCCGAGGAGGTTTGTGTTAAGAATATTGAAAGTGAAAGCAAGCACACACACTGTTGAATTAGATTCGCCATCTATTTTTCCAGTATATGATGAACTGGTGGAGGTTTTGTCCCGTGCTGTTAGTAAATTAAATATTTAATGGCCAGCTGAGAAAAAGGAACGCTCGTCCTAAGAAACTTGACGAGCGTTTTCTTATTTCTATCACATTATCTCCACCACGAGGCTTCCATTCTTTCCCTGATTTACACACTGAATATTTAAATTATGGAATAAACCGTATTTATCACTACTTTCAGCCCTCGTGTTAAATGTTTATTCAAGATTAGAGGGTTGAAAGATTACGGTTATGATATGATGCCCCAGGCTGAACAGAAATAAAAATAGGAAAATGCTATTTTTTCACCTGGTCCAATATCATCATTTAAGTCTCTGCTTTGCTCATAAGTCTATACTAAAGAATCTCGCGTTTGCCGAGGCAGCGTGTAGGTTTAATGTTGTAATCAGAATTCTGTGGCTGGGATCTCGCGTTTGCCGAGGCAGCGCGTAGGTTTAAGCAGTACTACTTTGGTTTTATGGGTAAAGCTTATACGGCAGCAGGTCAGCTGGAGAATGTTTATAGAAATCTATATTATAATCCTCCAGGCTTATCAGGCCGATCTGCTGGGGTTCTGGATATAGCGAAATTTGAGCCTTCGGGTCTCTTCGGCGACGCATTCCATGCGGTCGTTGTTAGGTGATAAAAGATATATATATAAAAAAAAAATATATATAATAAGGTTTCTCCCTCGCTGTGTCCAGCCCCCCTGGGGCTGCTGGGCGTGAGCAGCCCCAGCCGTCGAGTTCATCATATTATGTGCACAGTAAGAGAGTGCTGCGTCTCGTGTTCCTCCATGTAGATACTGGAGACAGACGCAACCCTCTCAACCGAAGTCGCCTAAGCCTAAGCCGGATCTGAGGACCGTTCTTCAGGCGAAGAAAGCTTCGGTTCAAAAAAAAAAAAAAAAGGTCCTGATGCTTAGGCATCAGGCCTGTGAGGACAGCCCCGACCGGAGTGGAGCGGTGTTCACCTCATTATACGGTGCCCGTTCCACTTCGGGGTCCTCACGAGACCCTCCTGCCAACCCTGCCACCTCTGGTGCTTCAGGGCGCAGTGGTCTCCAGCGAGTCGCTGGTGCTATGCTGCGGCACAGCATCGGTTTCGCGCCCTCTGAGGGGGGTTTTAGAGCAGTCAGGTCAGGTAGTTCCTGCCGGTATGTTTCAGGCTCCAGATTTGGCTCTCTCAGTAACACCAGAGACCAGCCTTGAGAGGCTGGTTCCCTTAGTAAATTTTCTGGCAGCGTGGAAGCTTCTGCCGAATATTTCTCATTGGGTCCTGCAGATTGTAGAGAAAGGATACAGAATCCAGTTTGGCTCTCGTCCTCCTCGTTACAGCGGGGTGCTACCCTCAGTGGTGCATCCCGAGCAGGCTCTGGTAATGGAGCAAGAAGTAAGGGCCCTGTTAGCAAAGAGGCTATAGAACAGGTGTACTTACCCGACCGAGAGTCGGGTTTTTACAGCCGTTATTTCATTGTTCCAAAAAAGGATGGAGGGTTGCATCCCATTTTAGATTTTCGCCTGTTGAATCGGTCAGTTCAGAACTCAAGTTCAAGATGCTGACCCTCAAGCAGATCGTGACCCAAATCAGATCCGAGGACTGGTTTGTCACGATAGATCTAAAGGATGCATACTTCCATATCTCCATCCTCCCTCAGCACAGGAAGTTCCTAGGGTTTTCTTTCGGGGGCAAAGAATACCAATATCGGGTTCTTCCTTTCGGTCTAGCTTTATCACCCCGCACGTTCACGAAATGCGTGGATACAGCTCTAGCCCCCTTGGGCTTCAGGGCGTACGTATTCTGAACTACATCGGTGACTGGCTGATTCTGCGGAATCGGAGCAGTTGGCGGTTCGGCACCGAGGTGTCGTTCTCGCTCTTATGCAGATGTTGGGGTTGATGCTCAATACCAAGAAGAGTGTGCTTTCTCCAGTATTGAGAACCACTTTCCTTGGTGTGGTATGGGATTCAGTGACGATGAGGGCCAGCCTATCGCCCGTTCGTGTAGCTGTTATCCTGGCAGCCACCAAAGAGCTAAAGCTAGGTCAGTCACGCACTGTAAAACAGTTCGAGAAACTGTTGGGTCTACTGGCAGCAGCGTCCAACGTGTACCTTTTGGCCTGCTGTACATGAGGCCTTTACAGTGGTGGCTCAGGACCAGAGGGTTCTCCCCGAGGGGAAACCCACTCCGTATGATCAAGGTTACGCGGCGATGCCTTCGTGCCTTAGAGATATGGAGGAAACACTGGTTCTTAACCCAGGGCCCGGTGTTGGGAGCTCTTTGCCATCGAGCTACTTTCTCGACAGATGCTTCCCTCACCGGCTGGGGAGCGGTAATGGAAGGCCGCTCGGTTCAGGGTCTGTGGAAAAGCCATCATCTTTCGTGGCACATCAATTGCCTGGAGGTGATGGCTGTCTTCAATGCGTTGAGACATTTCCTTCCGGACCTAAGAGGCCATCATGTGCTCGTTCGAACAGACAACACATCAGTGGTCTCTTATCTGAACCGCCAGGGGGGTCTGAGGTCGCGTCCGCTTTGCAAACTGGCGCACCAGATCCTCCTGTGGTCCCTGGGGAAGGTACTCTCCCTGAGGGCAGTGTATATTCCTGGGGACCAGAATATAGGAGCAGACATCCTGTCGAGGCAGGAGCTGAGGCCAGGGGACTGGAGACTCCACCCCGAGGCGGTGGAGAAAATCTGGGAGGCATATGGCAGAGCAGAGGTGGACCTGTTCGCGTCTCACAACACGACGCACTGTCCCCTCTGGTATTCACTTACTCACCCGGCCCCCCTGGGGCTGGATGCCATGGTGCAGACGTGGCCGAGGCTACGTCTGTACGCCTTTCCCCCTGTTGCTCTGCTCCCAGGAGTTCTGGAGCGGGTCCGTCAGTGTGGGATAAGCCTACTGCTAGTAGCACCACGCTGGCCAAGTCGGATCTGGTTTGCGGACCTGATTCTTCTGTTAGACGGGCCTCCATTGGAGATCCCTTTGAGGAGGGACCTTCTGTCTCAGGCCGGGGGCACAATATTTCACCCTCGGCCAGAGATATGGAATCTTTGGGTTTGGCCTCTGAGGGGGCCCAACTTGTAGATAGTGGTCTTTCAGCTGAGGCTGTTGAGACCATCTTAAGCTCCAGAGCTCCAGCTACGAGGAAACTCTATGCGCTTAAATGGAGAGTTTTCTCCTTATGGTGTCACCGACATCAGTGGGATCCGGTTAATTGTTCTGTCAACACAGTAATCGAGTTCCTGCAGGAGCGCTTTGTGTCAGGTCTATGTCCTTCCACACTAAAAGTTTACGTGGCAGCCATTGCGGCTTATCATACCATGGTGGGAGGTTTATCTTTGGGTCGAGACCCCCTGATTACACGTTTCCTTCGTGGCACTTTGAGGCTGAGGCCTGCAACTCGCACTAAGGTGCCAGCTTGGGATTTGACTGTAGTTCTAGAAGGCCTGTCTAGGGCTCCATTCGAGCCCTTAGAATCAGTCTCAGAGAAGTTCCTTACTCTTAAGACCGTCTTTCTCCTAGCTATTTCGTCCCTCAAGAGAGTTGGTGACCTTCAGGCTCTTTCGGTCTCCCCCACCTGCCTTGAATTTGCTCCGGGGATGGTCAAGGCGTTCCTTTATCCAAAACAGGGATACGTCCCTAAGGTGGCGACCTTGACTCCGAGGCCTATTGTGCTGCAGGCTTTCTGTCCTCCTCCGTTTGCAACTGCGGACCAGGAAAGACTGCACTTGTCGTGTCCAGTGCGAGCATTGGACACATATGTACATCGGACATCCTCAATCAGGAAGTCCGATCAACTATTTATTTGCTTTGGATCACCTAAAAAAGGTCTTCCTGCTTCAAAACAGACAGTCAGTAAGTGGATAGTCGAGGCTATTTCACTTGCTTATGAGTACTCGGGCCAGCCTTGTCCTTTGGCGGTCCGAGCTCATTCCACCAGGAGTATGGCGGCTTCTAAAGCCTTGTTGCATGGGGTTTCTCTCCAAGATGTTTGTGATGCGGCGGGCTGGTCCTCTCCGCTCACATTCGTGAGATTTTACAGTTTGGACCTGGATGCTGCCCCAGGTTCTCAGGTGCTTAGTGCTTAGCTGAACAGTCTGACACTCAGGTACTTGAATTATGGCGCATTGGGTATTCTCGTTCCCGCAGCGTTTCGACGCATCTCGAAGTTCCCTTTTCGATAAGGGAACGTCTCAGGTTACTATTGTAACCATAGTTCCCTGAGAACAGGGAACGAGACGATGCGTCCCCCTGCCATACTTCTGGCGTCCCTGCGATCGGCTTGCTTCGGCACTGTCGAAGCATGAATGCCGGCGAGCAGCGGAAGTGCTCTTATCCTTTCCTGGTCATGACGTCACCCGCCCGTGACGCTCATTCCCTTTTTCCATTGGACTAGTTGGCATAGATGCTTCAGACGCAATCACGCAGAAGGCGTTCCCGCAGCGTTTCGACGCATCGTCTCGTTCCCTGTTCTCAGGGAACTATGGTTACAATAGTAACCTGAGACGTTTAGTTCCCCCGGATCCGGGAACACTTCCCATAAATCCTGATGTACTTGGTACATCATAAGAAGGATGGCATCTACGCTAATATTAGTCTATCTGTTTATCCCAAGGTTTACTGCAGTCTGCCAGATCCAGGCCATATCCAGATCTGATGAAGGACCATCGCATGGACACGACGACAACGCATCTCTGAAGTGCCAACCTCCTAAGCCCTGTGAAGGCCTCATGGACACCTCAACAAACTCATCTCCATACCAGTGTGATGACTCTGACCCCCAACCAGATGGAACTGGATAAATATTGTGAAAGTTCTGATCTAATCTGACTTCTGACCAATAATGCTGCCTAAATCATAATCATACACTGTTCGTTCATTTGCCCTAACTGAGCCTGGGTTCTCCCAAGGTTTTTTTCTCCATTCTGTCACCTGATGGAGTTTTGGTTCCTTGCCACTGTCACCTTTTTTGCCTTTCTTTGACCTTTGTAGCATTGGCTTTTGGCTAGCTTAGTTGGGGACATTTAATTTTATATTTAACAATATTATTGCAACATTATTTTCCTGTTATGTCTGTAAAGCTGCTTTGAAACAATCTGTATTGTAAAAAGCGCTATATAAATAAAGGTGACTTGACTAAAGTAACAAAAGTGATTCAGTCAAGAGAAGTGAGAGATTTTCTCTCTTTTTGTTGTTTGATTACTGTAGCATAAATAATGACAGCAGGTAAATTTGGATGTATATTCCTTTATGTAGATGATTTTGAGATATGTAATCCCTTAGGAACATCTAGAAGGAAACATCAAATAACAGCCGTCTACTGGATATTGGGAAATATCCAATCCTGTTTTTGGTCCACACTAACTTCAGTGTATCTTGCACTTTTGTGCAAAGCTACTGATATTAAAAGATTTGGCTATGCAGAGGTTCTCAAGCCACTCTTGGATGATATAGCTATACATAGCTATATACTTCAGTTAAATATTGTTTATAGTTCAAAAATAAATATATGGGGTTAAAAATCATATGATTGAAATAATGTCTCATGGCCAATAAATAAAAATTTTATGTTTATTTATTTTGTTAAAAACTTTGTAAAAGAAGGGGGGGACTTATTTTTGTTCTGTGTGGAAATTATCATATGTTGATATGGGGACGCTGTATGGGTGCACTCGCTAAGATCAAATCAGAGAGAAATGTGTTGCGGCTTGCTAGCCTGCTGTCTGAAAGCCCCGAAGATCGTAAAGTTATTCAGAATTATTAAAGCCTTGTGACATACCTGAAAAAATCTGGCACTGTAGTACAGCTCCCACACATCGTGACACAGGAATGCGAAACCCGATGGAATAGTAAATTTGCGATGATGCAGTCAGTCAGTAAATAATACCGTGAAATCCAACAGGCTTTTGCAGGAGAAAGATCAGCTCCACAGAATGGATGGCATTCAGCTGGATGTGTTAAACACAGTTACTAAGTTTTTGTTGCCTTTTAAAACTGCGAGTGAAGAGATGGAGGGTGATACGTATCCAACTATTCAGCGATAACCCCAAAAACAAAACAAACCATATGCTAATATCCCTCAGAAAAATTCTGATACTGAAATAAAAAGACAGACAAGAATAGACATTGAAAAAAGAGCAGCATGCCCCTCTGAAATAGCAGAGACTGGGGCAGCCTGCCCCTTACAGAAGGAGAGTAGTGGCAAAGGGGTGCTCTTTTGCTCAAACATCTGAAAAGAGCAGCATACCCCTTACAAGTTAAGTCAAGTCACCTTTATTTATATGGCGCTTTTTACAATACAGATTGTTTCAAAGCAGTTTTACAGTGATTATTGGAAATGAATGCAATTAATGCAACAAAGTTTGTTTCTAGAAGAAAATAGCGTAAGTTGGTTCACTTGGTTGTAAAAAAGTTATTGCTTTAGTAAACCCTCTGGGGTCGGCGGTATCGCCGGCGATACCAACTCACTTTTTTCCTTATCAGTGCAAAAGAGACTCAAATTACTCTGTTGATTTTGATCTTACATATAAGTGTTATACATCATGCAATCCTGTTAAGTTTGTATTTTTTTGTGGAACCTCACAATAAAAACAAAGTGTTGTGCTTTTCACCAAATAAAGAAAAATAAACATGATGCGCGTTTTGCCTTGCCTCTGTCAGTGAGGTCCGTTCTGAAACGCGTCCGAAATATAAACTGTAACTCTGTCAATACTTGTCACAGAGATACGAGAGATGTCTCTTTATGAAGCTGAAATTATCTTCTTTTAAATGATGTAATTTACTACAAGAATAAATATTTCCAGTTTATGTAATCCGTTTGAAACCAAGGAGAGGTGCAGTTTTTTCGTTCTCCCCTCATTATCTGTAATCAGCTGAGGCCGCCACGCCCCCAGCGCTTTTCGCATTGTAAATAGGCAGAGGTGGAAAGTAACGAATTACATTTACTCGCGTTACGTAATTGAGTAGTTTTTTTGTGTACTTCTACTTTTTCAAGTAGTTTTTAAAATCTGTACTTTTACTTTTACTTAAGTACATTTTGTTTGAAGTATTGTACTTCGCTACATTTGAAATCATATCCGTTACTGAGTAAAAAATAATAATACAAGGGAGAAAAAAAAAACATCACACTCCGGAAATTACTGCATTGAAGGGCGGGAGAACAAACAAACGCGCAAGAAAGGTGTCGCAGACCCAGCTGAAGCTGAAAGCGAAGCGCCCTCGAATTCTTATGAAGCGAATTATGGGCAGTATGAAAATAGTTTGTAGGAAAAAAGCTTGGTTGTCCTCGAGGATAGATATCCAATGTGCAAAAAAATGTGGACGCAAAGTGGCTTCAAAAGGAGGACACCATCCCTCAGATAAAGGTATGTCCCGATTATAACTTAAGCCCGAATGACTTACGTTATGCAGAGGGAATCCCGGAATCCAGTCATGAAAATGGAATTACTTAACGCAGATGTCACGTAAAACACGCAAAATAATGGATGGATGAGTACATGGAAAGTAGAACTGTGCAATAAATCCAATCGCGACATGGTCTTTGAATATTTAAACTCAAAAATACTGCAAATATATAACCATATTTGTTCTGCTGAGCTGCGCCGCTTTGTCTACTACATACTCAAGTACGCGTGACGTTCATGGTGTTTTCAGCGTCTCACAAACAATTTGAGGATATGAATACATGAACATTTCCAGAGCTGCTCTGAGAGCACGCCTAATGAGCATTTTCATAATTTTATTTGAGAAAAACCATTGTCAAATACACTTTGAAACACCTTTTTACACTGAAGACCTTTGGTCTTCACTACAACCCGTCAAAATAAAAGTTCGGTTTTACTAGGAGACATTATGACAGAAATAATATTGTAGGCATACAATAGAATATAGCCTACTTCTCATAATAATAATAATAATAATACATTTTATTTAAACATTATTTAAAGGAATATATTTTTTGTCCATGGTTTGATTTAGTAAATCTGTTTTTGTAGCGCTTCCCCCCAAAATAAAAGGACACAAGTTTAAATTTACATTTAATAACCACCGATTTTGATTATATATTAAATATATTAAGGATTAAATCATAAAAAGAAACATTAATTTTCGGAATAAAATACATTTCATAGGACAATATTATTCTTAAACATTTTAATAAATAATTAATGTTAAAAATAAGTTGTTAATCTAATTCATTATCGATTATCGAATTTAATTGATTAGACGTTTTATTGAAATTTTAATAAACAAACAAATAGTTTCAAGTTTGTTTTAATTAAAAGATTTTGTTAAACCAAAAAAAACCCTGTTTCATTAATTTCATTTTAACTGATGATAATAATAATAATAATAACCAGAATTTAATAATACAGTTTATTTAATAATTGATTAATACTGTAAACCGTGATATTTTCTGAGACGTTATCATACGGGGATTCCCATTCCCCCCTTTTTGTTTTAAAAAAGTAACTCCGTAACTTTTACTCTGAGTAAATTTTAAATGAGCTACTTTTTACTTTTACTTGAGTAGATTTTTAGACCGGTAATTTTACTTGTACTTAAGTAAAATTTCATTGAAGTAGTAGTACTTTTACTTGAGTAGAATATTTTATTACTCTTTCCACCTCTGTAAATAGGTGATCTATGCATCGCACACGGGGCACGCCCCGCGATCAATGCCAAACAACACGAAGTTTCTTCAGATTCACTGATAGTTCATCGCGTTTTGAGGATGGCAGCACAGGCCCTTCAGATGATTCTGGACACTGACTGGACAGCGGGGAAGAACTTTTCCCCAGAGAAAGATTGCAACTCGGACGACCAACCCCGCCGAGGATACGTTCGGAGTAAGTTGTTTGTTATGTAATTCCTTTTCTGATCATATAGAGCCCAAATGAATTTTCAGACTGTATTTTGCCTAGTTTTGGTTAGCTTTTGACACAGGAAAGATTGCCTCACAATATCCCTATTCGTGTACGCTCGTGTAAACTTTTTAAATGTGATATTCTCTAAACATGGCTATATTAGCCTACATATATTTCACTCCGTTTTTATAAGTTTATGACACTGATTATCATGCTAAATAGCCTACTGCCTTATGCTTATGCATTTTGTTTTCGAACTGCTTATTAGGTTATGATTTAGTGAAATATATGTCAGCCTCCGGTAAAATATGTGATACTGTCTAAATACAATATATTTTTTTACATATAAATGTTCAGTTTTGTTTAGCCCATGACTACTTATCATGCTAAAATAGCCTACTGCCTTAGCCTATGTGTAATGCATTTTTTTGCGAATAACTGCTAGGTTATATGTGATAGAAATATATTTCAGACTCCGGTTAAATATGTGATAGGCTACTGTCTAAATACAATATATGTTAGCCTATATATAAATGTTCAGTTTTGGTTAGCCTATGACACTTTATCATGCGTAAATAGGCCTACTTGTTTGTGAATACAGGTGTAAATGTTTGAAATGTACTTTAGTGATGTGTCGTTCGTTCACAAACAATCCGTTCATTGTGTAGCCTATCCCTAAATGCGTGCTGTCTATATATGGGCCATACTCAGCCGAGTCTGACGGACGGGCTGGGAAGCGCTAGCCAGGCTCCCAGACACCGCGCAAGCGGAACCAACTGCACCACAGACGTACCCGGGGTGGGGCAGCGCGGCGGAATGCAGGGACCCGACTCGGACGGCATAGCGGCCCGGAGTGGGGTCTGAGTGTGTGGTGCAACACGTACCTGCTTCCGTCGAAGGGCAGAGTGAGTGTGCGGAAGCATCAGTGCGTCCAGAACACAGCCACTGTTGCTCGCTGGCGATGAAAGAGGGGCTCGAGGGTGACAAGGCATAGCGTCGTCGACCGCCAAGCGCGCCCTCTTGGGACCCAGAGGTTTCAGAAATTGCTCTTTAGTTGAAAATGAGGGTACCACTGGCCCGTGGGTCAGTGGCGGAACAGAAAGAAGGAAACAAAGATTCTCCACCCGGCCCTCCACCGGGGGAAGGAGCGGTGCCTTCACCACCACCTGAAGAGCAACTTGGTCCACCTCTGGGTCGCCCGTCTCAGGGTCGTTTGTACCTGCGCTTGCCTCCTGGTTTGGCAGCAGGCTGGACGGGCATGGTCGACTTCCTGCAGCCTGCCCCACGCTGAGGCCTGGATGGTGGCTGCTGCTGCTAAGGCTTAGCAGGAGCGGAGGACGCCGCAGGAGGTCGACCTCAGCGACGAGCGGACGGAGGAGCTGCGGCCGACGGACGGGTGGGAGCAGCAGCGGTCCGCCGGGGCAGGATGTGTCGGATGGAGTCCGTCTGCTTCTGGGCGGGCGAGAACTGTTGGGCGAAGTTCTCGACCGCATCGCCTAATAACCCAACCTGGGAAGAGGGGCATCCAGGAACCGACATTTATCGGTGTCCCTCATATCCGCGAAGTTGAGCCAGAGGTGGCGCTCCTGGACCACCAAGGTGGACATCGCCTGACTGACTGAACGTGCGGTTTCCTTCGTCGCTTGGAGAGACGACACACGGAGCTCCCGGAGGAGCTCTGGGTCAGAACCACCCTCGTTCATGTCCATGAACGCCTGGGCCTGATGGACCTGTAGAAGCGCTATGGCATGGAGGGCGTAAGCAGCCTGTCCACAGGCTCTGCAGCCTTGGACGGGAGGCGTGGATTGCCCCGCCAGGAGGAAGCGGACGCCGGACACAATTGCATCGCGACGGCACGCTCCACCGGGGACATCCACATACCCCTTAGCTGCCCCGCCGTCGAGGGTGGTGAGGAGGGAGGAGCCACTAGGACAGCTTCTGGCACTATATTGCGCCTTCCACGTCCCAGTAAACTCCTCATGCACTTCAGGAAAGAATGACACGGGGGCGGAGCGCTAAGAACCAGCACGGCCCGGACCGAGATACCAATCGTCCAACCGAGAAGGCTTGGGACGTGGTGGAGGGTTCCACACAAGCCCGACCTTCTCGGTGGCCGGGAAAGCATAGCCGCCCATTCTGGATCTGACTCGGGCAACGCCACAGTCCCAGAGGGGGGTAACGCAGCCGAATCCTCATCTCCAGAGGACTGAAGCTCCCCCTCCGATGCTGCGATCGACATCTGATCGTCAGGTGGGGCCCCAAAGGACACGGCTGGCCCTCCATGAGAAGGACCAGCGCGTTCATTTGGAGGCTCCAATGGCGACAGCGCTTGAGAGGCGTGAGGGGCCCACGGAGATTGCCTCGGCAAGGAAGCCCTCACGGTAATCCTCAGATCACCCTGACCATGCACAAAAGTAGGTCTATTCTGAGGTCCAGAATAAACACTAGATCTGGGCATAGGTGAGGGGACTGCACTTCCCTTGAGGTAAGCGAGTCTTGATCTAAGTGCTGCCATAGTCATATTCCCGCAATGAGAACATGAACTATTCACAAAAGCTGCTTCAGCGTGCTGAATGCCCAAACACGAGAGTCAACAATTGTGGCCGTCTGCTGGCGCCAGGGAACGACCGCACCCAGAAACGCACAAGCGGAATGTCATCCTGAAAAGGACGCAGCGTCACGCTTGTGTTGCTCTTTTAGTTGAAAACAAAAAATATAAAGAGAAAAAATAACTCTCTCAGTGCTGAAGCACCCAGGGATAGCCGCGGTGTAATAGGGGTACACACTCACGAGAGGAACGCCCACCGAGACCGACACATACAGACACACACACACACACACAAGCAATGCTGTGAAACCAGCAGTTGTGAGCTGTAATGCTCGCAGCAACCGCTGATCGCGCCGTCACACCAGTACTGGAACAGAGTATTCTCTTTGAAGTCTGCAAAGATCGATGCAGCAGTCTGCAGAAACTCAGAGTCAAAACAAAAGCTCGGCTCCGAAGCGAAAGACAATGAGTGCGTGCGCCCGCTTCCTGTTTATACCCGCGCTGCGGGGCGCGTGACGCGTTTCACGCATGCCAACGTTCAGTGGCTTGTTCTGTATACACTCGAAGTTGATAGGGCTGCCTGAAGTGATCCCATTACATCGCCACGTCGACGTCACGTTGAACGTGAGCGACTGAAAGGGAACTGATGCTAATTATCTGGGAAACATTCTCTAAGAGCAGTCAAGTTGTCATTGTTTGTGTCAAACAAGTTGTGAATTTGTTGTAACATTAAAACAGGAGATGATGAGTTACTCATATGTTTGGAGCTCCAGTGGTTTCCTCTGTGGGTGAACAAAACTTTCGGAAGATGTTGTAGTAGAATCCCGTGAACAATTCCAGGATATGCTTTTTTTCATTGGATGTTGCGTTAAATCTTACCCAGATACAATAGTGCTATTTTCTGATTGGCTATTGTGTAGCCCCTCTCTTTTTTTTTTGATTGAAAAACCTACAAATTCTGTCCACAAAAATGTTTGAAATTATAAGAATGTGCAAATAATGTGTACATGCTACACATCACGATTTCAAATGAATGTAAAACTCACCCAGCAAATGACCCAAACTCACAGCAAATGTAGAAAAGCTGAAACTGTGTGCCAGTCCATTCCTGAATATGATGTCAGAAAATGAGACTAAATCAGTATCTCATTTATAACATGTCTTTATTACATGGTTTCTCTTCTTCATTTCTCTTCCCTCAGCTAATGAAATGTACTCTGTTTGCTCTCATCTTTCTGTTGGCCTATTTTCTCACTCTCTTCTGCTCCGTTTATAAATAAGATCTTGGTTTGCTCATCCTGGAGGGAATCTAATGAGTGTTGAAGTATAATCCAGTGAGCAGCAGTAAATCTGAGTTGTTTACTGCACACTCAGGGTAAATTACTGCTATGTAAATCTGCTCAAGTGCTCACGACGGGAGAATCTCTGATTGAAGGAAGTGGACAGAAAGCCAATACTCTTAAACAGAGAGAGAGAGAGAGAGAGAGAGAGAGAGAGAGAGAGAGAGAGAGAGAGAGAGAGAGAGAGAGAGAGAGAGAGAGAGAGAGAGAGAGACTGTTAATGGATGCTAGACTGATATGTCCCTGATTCAGATGGTCCGGATGCTGCAAAAACAAACTAACACAACTAATATAACTAACAACAGCAAGCATCAGGACACGACATGCTGATCCACAAAATTCTCCCCAACCAAATTATAAAAGCTGCGCACTTACAGAAAATTATCTGACTTACTGGACTGAAACAACAGTAAAACAAAGTAAATTTGGATGTTATTTGGCCCTAAACATACATTATACAACAGCAAAATATCAGTACAGTGAAAGACTGTAAATTAAGAATAACAATGACGAGGTACAGACTGAGCAATCAGACTGTGACAGGCAGATATAGGCAAAATTGGTTGCCCAAAGAGAGACAGATCTGCCCATATACTGTATCCAAGATGATGTCCAGCTGCCCCTAACTATGTGGAAATTAGAAGAAAACTATCTAAAATTTTAAATAATTTGCTCTGATTTCAGAAAGTTAAATACACAACTTATTTATTAGGTGAAAATTTGATTGATTTTATCTGTTCTAGATTCACTGTAAACATTACAAATGTTTTGGCAATACATTGTAATAATTGTCATGCCAGTAAAGCACATTTGAATTGAGTTAAAGGATTAGTTCACTTTAAAAAAAAAACTTAAGTTTTATAAGCACAAATGCTCGCCTTGCTCTGTTCTGTGATGCGCGTTCATGTGGCATCACGTAATACGCAATTACGTTGAAAAGGTCACGCCTGACGAAAAGGCAGGGCGAAAAACTCCATCTCATCTTCTCCTCTAAGTTCAAAATCGTCCGACATCGTTGTTTTACCTTTGAACTTCCTTTTTTTGTAAACGGCGTTTGACTTTGTTTGCACGTTCAACTTGTAAACACTGACTCTGTACTTCCGCCTACTTGACTGTAACGAATCACACAATAATAATACACATAAAATGTATTTAAGGGGGCCGGAAGGCCAATTTAGCTCAAAGGGAATGATTCATCGATTTGCAATGAATCTTGACCGAATCATTATGGAACCGAGCAAATGACTCGTTTAGAGTTCATTTGAACGGGCCGTAATTATAACCTTGGCAAGTTGCAACAGATATAAATATCCGATCTATAGTGAAACACTATGTATTAGCAAGGTAACTTTAGATCGACAGTACAAGACATTAAATGTGCAAGCACAACACAAGGCAAATATCTTTTCAAATATATGGACGACTTTATTAACTATTCTAAACACATAAAAAGAAGGTCTAAACACAATCACACACACACATTCATACAAGGCGCAGAGGAAGAGAGAGAAAGAGTGAGTTTTCAGAGTGAGATGCACTTTGTAAGACATGACCTGAACGAACCACCAAGCATTACTTTAAACCTTCGTTTCTTAGACAGGTTATTCAATTTAAATTAAAGCACCAGTTCAGTTAGAGTCTGGAGTAGCCTACTTGCTTGTCTTTGCGTTGCTTAGGGAATTCCTTTTTTGCGGTGCTTCGTCAAAGGTGTTTCCCGGCCGGGTCCGTGTCGCTGGTTGTCTTTGAAGTGCGTTCAAAGACGATGCGCGTGCGGTCTGTGTTTGTGTTTGGAGCTCCGTCGAATTGATTCATTAATCCTTGATTTTCTTCTTTACCACTCAATTATAAACAGGCACTTTCTATTTTTATATCGTGTGAACTTATCCTCGATAATATTCCTTGTAAAAAACAATCGGATTGCTTTGATATCGCTACTTAGATCCAACTTTCCGAATCTCGGCTACTAGCCTTTAGCCCGCTAGCATTTCACGCGTGGCCTCGCGCCTATCGAGCGTCGTCTCATCTTTTACACCCGTTTCTCTGAAAGCTTCTCTGAAAGTACAGACACACGTTGATTGTGCTTAGAGCCCGCATCAACGGGGCATAAGCACATGCGCGTGCGGTCTGTGTTTGTGTTTGGAGCTCCGTCGAATTGATTCATTAATCCACTCAATTGTAAACAGGCACTTTCTATTTTTATATCATGTGAACTTATCCTCGATACTATTCCTTATAAAAAAAAAACAATCAGATTGCTTTACTGTTTACTGTTACTACTAATTTACTGTTCATCTGTTATAATGGCGAACATATCGGATGTGTGTCTAATGTTACCTCTGAGTGCAGGTGAGGACACATTCGAGCTGATTTCGGTACGATTGGAGCTGGAGTCGGTGGAGAAGCAGATTCGTGTTCTGCTGGAGAAGCAAGCCGAGTTGCGAGATCGGCGATCAGCGCTTGAAACATCACGCGCCGATGCTCACAAGTCAGTGGTTAGTAACTTTGTGACTTTGACTCCGACTTCGTCTACTCCGTGCGTTTCTCTGCCCAGGAGGACGCGATCATCTCTGCCTTCAATCACTCCTGCACCCTAGGTCACGACACGACCCAGGACCAGAGCAAGAACCTCTCCGCCCCTCCCGGTCTTCGAGATCTCCACCCGGAACCGCTTCTCCCCTCTTCGCAAGTCGGAACGCGATGACGCCGTGATCATCGGCACTTCCATGGTCCGCCATGTCCGTGCTACCTCGGGTAAAGGTAAGGTGCGCACTCACTGCTTTCCTGGTGCTCGTGTTCTTGATGTCGCTGCGCAGGTTCCCGAGATCCTGAACGGTGACGAGCGCGTCGGAGCTGTCGTGCTGCACGCGGGGACGAATGACATCAGGCTGCGGCAGACGGAGGTTCTGAAGAAGGACTACAGGAGCCTGATCGAGACGGTACGCAGCACATCGCCTAGAGCAACGATTTCCGTGCCTGGACCGCTTCCCACTTACCGACTTGGACAAGAAAGGTTCAGTAGATTATTTGCTTTAAATGAATGGTTAATGTCAATGTGTAATGAACAGAAACTGCTCTTTGTAAATAATTGGAATCTGTTTTGGGAGCGACCTAGGCTCTTCCGTCCTGATGGTCTGCACCCCAGCAGAGTCGGAGCGGCTGTTCTGTCGGACAACATCTCCAAGACGCTACACACCATCTGACTAGTAAGTCAAAGTCCAAATCATATAGTCTTTGCTGTCCCAACTTAATTGATATAAGTACCAATGTAGAACATTATATAGAAACTGTGTCTATTCCTCGCTTAGTGAAGCCAAACAACAAATCTACTGTAAGATCTAGCAAGAATATTATTGTAATTAAACCAGAAAATCTAAATATCAGTGAACAAAAACAATTTCTAAAGCTAGGTCTTCTAAACATTAGATCGCTCACACCTAAGGCGGTTATTGTAAATGAAATGGTCACAGATAATAATTTCGATGTTCTGTGCCTTACTGAAACCTGGCTTAAACCAAATGATTATTTCGGTCTAAATGAGTCTACTCCACCAGGATACTGTTATAAGCATGAGCCCCGTCTGATCGGTCGTGGCGGCGGTGTTGCAACAATCTATAGAGATATTCTTAATGTTACTCAGAAAACTTGTCATAGGTTTAATTCGTTTGAAGTACTTGTGCTAAATGTTACGCTCTTAGATGTAAGAAAGAAATCCTTATTATCTCTAGCCTTGGCTACCGTATATAGACCTCCAGGGCCATATGCTGATTTCCTAAAAGATTTTGCAGACTTTCTCTCAGACCTATTGGTCAATGTCGATAAAGCAATAATTATTGGCGACTTTAACATACACGTAGATAATACAAATGATGCGTTAGGGGCTGCGTTTACAGATCTATTAAACTCTTTTGGGGTGAAGCAAAACGTCAGTGGTCCCACTCATCGTCTAAATCATACACTAGATTTAATTATATCATATGGAACCGATCCAACCGATATAGATATTATACCGCAAAGTGACGATCTCACTGATCATTACATGGTAACTTGCATAATACGCACTGCTGAAATTTGTCATGTTGCACCACGTTATAGACCAGGCAGAACAATCCTTCCATAGCCTGACTTCGTCATACTCATATTCTAGAAAGAATGTGAGTCTGAAACTGCTCCATTGGGCTGTGATTATGGGGCGTGTGTCAACCGAACCAGAAAAAAAAAACCTCTGCACTCAATTGGATAGACCTACAACCAATCAGAGCAATGGAGTAAGTGACGTTGAGAGATAGATTAAAGTTGATAGATTAAACTTTTTCCGAATCCCGTAGGAAGGACGGCAAAAACATATTTTCCATCGACAAATGCCTTGATCGCGGTTCTCTGTTCCTCTTCTAAAATGAATGCGCTGTCTATATCTTCTATAACACACGCGATAGCGGAATATACACAACTCAATTCTCCAGAGGCAGCCATGAATTCAAAACAAGCGCTCTGATGACGTGGATGGTTACGTTACCGTTGCGTTGCTCACATAGGTATGATGTCTATGGTTGATCATCTGTCCATCATCGTAGAAAGCCCGCCCTGACAATTTGATTGGTCCGAACAATTTTTGATCGGGCATAATAGCTCCTCAACGGATCGAGTCCAGACCGAACTTCCCGACCAAAAAATGTTGTGGGCGGGGTTCGGGCTGGCAGCCAGGCTAATCCTTCCAACCACTATAGATAGATTCTCAAATAGCTTACCTGATCTATCTCAGCTGCTCAGTAAACCCAAACAAACAGATGAACTAGAGGAAATGACTAGCAGTATGAGCAACATTTTCTCTAGTACACTAGATATTGTTGCACCAATTAGATTAAAAAAGGTTAGAGAGAAAACTAAAACACCATGGTACAACAGTGCTACGCATGCTATCAAGAGAGAAACTCGTAACTTAGAGCGTAAATGGAAACGAACTAATTTAGAGGTCTTCAGAATCGCGTGGAAAGACAGTATGTCACGTTATAAAAGGGCTCTAAAATCAGCCAGGGCTGAGCATATCCGCAAACTAATTGAAAATAACCAAAATAATCCAAGGTTTTTATTTAACACCGTGGCTAGACTAACAAATAATCAGACATCTCCAGAGCAAAATATTCCGTTACAATATAGTAGTAATGATTTTATGAATTACTTCAATGAGAAAATAGAAAGCATCCGAAACACTATTGTAAATGTACAATCCTCTATGGTGTCTTATGACTCAGCCTCAATTATGGCCCCTCTAGAACAACTAAACCGCTTTACAACTATAGGACAGGAAGAACTAAATAAACTTATCATTGCATCTAAACCAACAACATGTTTATTAGATCCAATACCCACTAAACTACTTAAAGAAGTGTTACCTGTAGTGGAAGAGCCTCTTCTCAATATTATTAACTCGTCTTTATTTTTAGGTCACGTTCCAAAAATATTCAAGCTGGCAGTAATAAAACCTCTCATTAAGAAACCGCAATTAGATCCAAATAACCTAGCAAATTACAGACCCATCTCAAATCTTCCATTTATGTCTAAAATACTAGAAAAAATTGTGTCCGCTCAATTGTGCTCTTTCTTGCAAGAAAATGATATCTATGAAAAATTTCAGTCGGGATTCAGACCGCATCATAGCACAGAAACTGCGCTAGTTAAAATTACAAATGATTTACTCTTAGCCTCTGACCAAGGCTGTATCTCAATACTAGTTCTACTTGATCTTAGTGCTGCGTTCGACACTATAGATCATAAAATACTCTTAGATCGACTACAAAACTACACTGGTGTTCAGGGACAGGCATTAAGCTGGTTTAGATCGTACTTATCAGACCGTTACCATTTCGTCTGTTTAAATGGGGAAAAATCAAAGATAACATCAGTAGACTATGGAGTGCCGCAAGGATCTGTCCTAGGCCCTCTGCTATTCTCAATATATATGCTGCCACTTGGTAATATTATAAGAAAACATGGAATTAATTTTCACTGTTATGCTGATGACACTCAATTATATATCTCATCACGACCAGATGAAAACACTAACTTATCTAACTTGACAGAGTGTCTAAAAGATATAAAATGCTGGATGACGTGTAATTTCCTGCTATTAAATTCAGATAAAACGGAGGCATTACTTATTGGTCTAAAAAACTACCCACAAAATCCCTTACAATACAACTTTAATTTAGAAGGATGTCCTGTTACTCTATCCACTACAGTAAAAGACCTGGGTGTTATGCTAGACCGCAACTTGACTTTCGAAAATCATATTTCATATGTTACAAGAACAGCCTTTTTCCACCTTAGAAACATTGCTAAGCTACGTAACATGCTATCTGTTTCAGATGCAGAAAAGTTAGTTCATGCATTCATGACCTCGAGACTAGATTACTGTAATGCTTTATTAGCTGGTTGTCCTGCATCCTCCATAAACAAGCTACAGTTAGTCCAAAATGCAGCCGCTAGAGTTCTTACTAGATCAAGAAAATATGATCATATAACACCAATTTTATCATCTCTACACTGGTTACCTATTAAGTTCTGTATCAATTACAAAGTATTACTACTGACTTATAAAGCTCTAAATGGTTTAGCTCCTGTGTATTTAACAGACCTTCTATCGCCATACAATCCATCGCGCTCTTTAAGATCACAAAATTCGAGGCTTCTGGTCATTCCTAGGATATCTAAGTCTACTAAAGGAGGGAGGGCGTTCTCACATTTAGCTCCTAAACTCTGGAATAGCCTTCCTGATATTGTTCGAGACTCAGACTCGCTGTCCCAGTTTAAAACTAGATTAAAGACGCATCTCTTTAACCAAGCATTCACTTAATGCTTACCTTTTATACTACTTCTGAATCAGTTCGAATGCATTAATATTATGAACATCAGCTATGCTAATTATTTCCCATCTGTCTTTCTGCTGTTATCTCGGGACGCTAGTCCGGAGGTAAATAGCGTTCGTCAGCTCCAAGTTTGTATCCAGCCTCTCACGAAGACTTCAGATGCCCCAACACCTGTGATGAGACGACTAAACGCCTGTGGAGAGACGACTCGACGCCTGTGAAGAGACGACTAAACACCGGCGATATGTTATGCCTAAATTTATACATGATTAACTAACTGTATTTTTCTTTGTCCATTTCTGAAATGCACTTTCTGTAAAGCTGCTTTGAGACAATGTGTATTGTGAAAAGTGCTATACAAATAAACTTGAATTGAATTGAATTGAAAGTGCCTGGATGGAAGTTTCTGAACTGCCGGTCACGTGTTATTGGCGGGCGAATGAGAGGTTTTCAGGTCGAAGCGCGTTGCAGGAGAGACGTTTAAACGAACTTTGCAGCAAACTTAACTTTGAACCGAGACTTTTACGAAAAAGAAAATAAAGGAAGAAATGAAAGTAAGACGAGTTAGATGGCTTGAATGAGCTGTTTTAAAACCTGATCTTGATTTGGGTCATTTGTCTCTATGCGTCTACATGGTTACTATAACCATCGTCTGCTCCACCCAACTTGTTCTGCCGAGACTTTTTCCGAGAGAGAGAGAGAAAAAGAGAGGGTTTAAGATTTTAAACTCAAAGTTTGTCCAACCTCCAGGATGAGTTCTGGCCAATTGAAAACTGGCATCATTTTAGGAGGTGGATCTAGTTCCTACTTATCGTTATCTGGGATCTGCTTGGGTTCCAGCACCAGCAGAGAACAAGAGACCACAGTTTAAACATTATAGATTATTATAATCATACAAAGCATTTTACACAGATTTCACTCATGCCATCTTTTGAATTAAGGGCATACGATTATTTTGTTTGGAAGCACGATACTCTTTCATTCATGCACACAGTTATATCACAATTACCTGATTTATATGTAATTTAAGCATAGTACAAACATGAATTGTAGGAACAACAAGAATTATGATGTTTGATTATAAGTCCACTGAGCATTGTTCTGTGTGAGTTTTAATGGATTTGATATTTAAAAGTCTGTGTGAGTCTCTCACGCTCCGAATGAAAGCGTGGTCTGTTTTACATCTGTCCTGCTGCAGCAGTGGTGATGCTGAGGGAGGTCAAAGGTGGTCAGGCCCCTTGGCGGTCAGGCCTCGTTTCACCATTTCTGAGCAGATTTGTCTTGCTTAAGGATGAACCAGTGACAACGTTCTTCCTGTTTAGGCTTATCTCTGGGGCCTCTAGGGTCATAAAGTCCTTTCTGAAGGGGGTCTTGGTTGGCTGGCATAGACTAGCTGGAGCCGTCTTGTGACTTTGGAATGTGGTGTTTAGATCCAGAATGCTGAATCACATTTGAATGAATCCCATGAGAGATTAATTTGTGTTTGGTTCACCCTCAAACCCTACATGACCTTTTCAACGTAATTGAGTATTACGTGACGTCACGAACGCGCATCACAGAACAGAGCAAGGCGAGCATTTGTGCTTATAAAACTTAAACTTTTTAATTTATTTTTGAAATGACCGATCGTTTCGCTAGATAAGACCCTTATTCATCGTGTCGTTTAAAGCCCTTTGAAGCTGCAATGAAACTGTCATTTGGACCTTGAACTGTGTGGGTCCCCTTGAAGTCCATTATATGGAGAAAAATCCTGGAATGTTTTCATCAAAAACCTTCATTTCTTTTCGACTGAAGAAAGAAAGACATGGACATCTTGGATAAAAGTTAACTAATCATTTAAGTCAGAGAGAGAGAGAAAGAAAGACAGCTTCTAAGAAGAAAATCATAGTAAAATAATCTGTTCGTGTCTTAGGCTGGCTACACACTGGCTGTGTAGAGTCAGCTGCATGGCGTGTCCGTTTTTATTTCGGCTCCCATGTTAACAGGTTAGAGCTTGCGCACTGCCTGCATGACACGCACGTCTCAGGCGCAGCTCGAGCCACGCCAAAAACGCATGCATGCTAGAAATAGTACCGACGCCTATTTTTCACGCAACACGTAAAATCATGTTGGAAGCGTTTCTAATCTAGGCAAAATAGAATAGTACAATTTTTGTATTTTGTCATTTTGACATTAATACTAACATTTTGAAAAAAAAAAAAAACATTTTTTATGACATTTTGATGTTTGAAAGTATCTAGGTTTTGACATAAATGCAGATATATCCTAAATGTAATTTAAAAAAAATAATAAATCATTATCGATTTTTAAATATTGCATCTGTCAATACAAAACTAAATTTTCTGTAGCCTATTTTGCCGTCAATACTGCCGGCATTGTTTTTTGCTGTATCAGTAAGCTATATATTTATGTTTAACATCAAGTATGTGTGCGGCGAGGGGGCGTGGTTTTGCGAATTCTGTAGCGGGAGAGAAAGGACGGAGCCGCACGGTGAGTAAGTAGGTCAAGTGCAGATGATGAACACTTGTGTCTGATTGCAGTAATTGGCGTGGAGAGACCGTAAGCCGGCGGGAATGAGGACTCTGGACTCGTACGCAACGCGTAAACTGAAAGCTGTTACAGTGGGAAGAGTGAATGTAGGTCTATATGTGAACTGAAATCTGTTACAGTGGGAAGAGTGATCGTCTCACGTGAACTGAAAGCTGTTACAGTGGGAAGAGTGATCGTCTCACATGAACTGAAACTGTTACAGCGGGAAGAGTGTTTGTCTAAAGTGAACTGAGGCTGATTCAGCAGGAGAAGTGTTTTATGTTCGTTGTTGTAGCAAGGCTATGGTGGATGCACACGTGGCGCGACTTTTGTTTACCATTTTAGTCCCAGTCACGCCGACCCTGTCTTCTTTCTTCCACACACACTGAACCTCATCACAATATGCCTTCAACAACTCTCTCCCCATATGTCGAACAAGGGTGACCTTGTGCGTCACCTAGCAGCAAGACAGACACGTTTCTGGTGTGCAGGTGGGAGGCTAAGATGGCGTCTGTCTAGTTAGATGTGTTGTTTTCAGTCACAGGTAAATTGGGGATTTGCAGCTAACAGCTAGTCCATTTTTTTAACATGCAATTGCCTCTTATATCTTTTATATTCCTTAAAAAGGAATAGGAAACAACAATTCGCTCTTCTCAATACTGAAGCAGACGAGATGGATCTTTCTTGCGAGCTCGCCTTAGAACCCGCGATGCCCCAATGATTTTCCAGATCTGACTGAGGCTCATAAAAGTGTCTCTCCTGCTAAAAAAAGGAACAAAGTTGGCTCGAAAATGGAGCCTGAGAATACATCTGAAGTGCTTGAAGCCATTTAGGCGCTTTGCTTGAAACTTGATTGTACACTTTCAAAGATTTCAACGATCGAGAAGACTACGGAGCTTACTTCGGGTAAGGTGGACAGTTTAGCAACTTCTGAGCAACAACTCATCGCTGATGTTAAAACTCATGATGAACGACTATCCGCGATGGAGAAGGAAATGCGAGCTTTGAAGTCTGAAAATATGTCTCTAAAGGAAAATATAGATGAGGCGCAAAGTTACAGTCGACGATGGTCACTTAAAATGCAAGGAAAGAGACTGATGGCGAAGATGGCGCCAGGATGCGTGGCTAGCCGTCTGCCTCGTCTCCTTTTTTTAATGCTAATAACAGTTTTGCTTTGTGGTTTTTGCCAAGTATCCTCTGCTTTATTCGTGTATGATCGCCAAGCATTGTTTAATATCAGATCAGTTTGCTCATCACTGTTAAATCACGATTTTGAAGACAAAAACCACAACTCCCCTCCTCACCTGGCATTTGTGCCTACCTACCTGTGGCGCACGCCAGTGAAAGTGAAGAGGAAACGGCCTCGAAGACGTGGAAAGCGGGGTGGAGTACTGGTGAGAATTCGATCACAGTGGAGGTCTGATAACTGGACTAACTCTCATGCCCGAAAATATGGATACTCGGCGCTTCACAGAGTACCGGGTCTGCGATGGATTCAGCTCCTAAACCCCAGCAAACTGGACGCCGCGCCACGTCACCTGCCGCTGGAGGCACCGTTGCTCAGGCACCGTAGACGCAGCCGCGGTGTGGACCAAGGATGCCTCCGGGAGTTGAAACGCTGCTCTGCATCGGGCCATCAGGAGCAGACTCTTAACTTTGGACTCCTTAATGCTAGATCCCTCACCAACAAGACGTTCATTCTCAAAGACTTCTTTACAACACGCCAGCTGGATATATTTCTTCTGTGTGAAACTTGGCTGCACGTCGGTGAGTGCACTCCGTTCTCCGAGCTTACACCACCGGATTGTTCGTTCTTAAACTCCCCACGTAGCACTGGTAGAGGTGGAGGGCTGGCATCAGTTTTCAAGTCAAGTTTTAATTGTAGACAAGTACAAACAAACTCATTTTCAAGCTTCGAATTACAGACATTTGTTTTAAATGCCGACGTTCCAGTTCTGTGTGCTTTAGTCTATCGCCCCCCAAAATTTAATAAGACTTTCATTGAGGACTTTACAGAATTTGTTACAGAATTAACGCTTAGCTATGACCATTTTTTAATAGCCGGGGATATGAATGTCCATGTGTGCTGTAAGTCGAATCAGTTGGCTAAGGATTTTCTAGATGTGGCTGACTCTTTTAATCTTACTCAATGGGTGGCTGGGGCCTCTCACGAGAAGGGACATACATTGGAT
The DNA here is from genome assembly GCA_036326025.1 of Chrosomus eos. Taxonomy (NCBI): domain Eukaryota; kingdom Metazoa; phylum Chordata; class Actinopteri; order Cypriniformes; family Leuciscidae; genus Chrosomus; species Chrosomus eos. The sequence goes on along the minus strand of CM070818.1, from coordinate 46,461,034 downwards.
ATTGTTTTGTCCTTTGGATTAAGTGTAAATATACAGGAAGTCTGCAATTCTGGGATCTCGGATCACTTCGCAGTACTGTTTTCTGTCACATTGCCTGGATCCTTGGACAAACCGTGTGCCCAGCACGCCAGGTGCGCACGATAAACAGCCAGACTGCCTCGCGCTTTTTATGTGCTTTTGATGGTTCATTGTCTCACATGAGTAACATAGATTATGTAAATGTTGATCAATGGCTCTGTGTTTTTAACTCGATGTGCTCGGACTTGCTGGATGAAATAGCTCCACTGGGAAGTAAAAAGTCTAAACCAGCATCGGAGCCATGGTTGAATGAAGTCACGCGCGCATATAGACGTGCATGTAGACGCGCAGAGAGGAAATGGAAAAAGGACCGTTTGCAAGTTTCCTATGAAATATTAAGAAACAGTCTGGCGGAATACCAGAAAGCTGTTAAAGCTGCAAAAACTCAGTTTTTATCCAATCTTGTTTCCAGTAATAGCCATAAGCCACAGCTTCTTTTTAAAATGTTAAACTCTCTTTTAAACCCTTGTGATTGTGCTGACGTTGAATCTTCAACTGAATTATGTGACAAATTTCTGTTGTTTTTCCATGAAAAGGTGTGTGCGGTTAGGTCCTCTCTCACTCCCTTTGTGTCTGAGCCTCAGATACTCTTTACAACTGCGGCTGTGTTCGATCACTTTGAGACGGTGTCTCTGTCTTTTTTAACTAAAGTTGTTCAGCAGATGAGGCCTTCAAACTGTCCACTTGACACTATCCCGTCTCGCCTTTTTAAAGAAGTATTTCTGACACTTGGTCCTTTTATTTTGGACTTTATTAATTCTTCACTGCTGTCCGGCTGTTTCCCGGCTGCTTTCAAACATGCTGTGGTCCAGCCCCTGTTGAAAAAACCAAACCTTGATTCCACAGTGTTATCAAATTTTAGACCTATTTCTAAACTCCCATTTCTGTCTAAGATAGTGGAGAAAGTTGTATACGACCAACTACAGTCCCACCTTGATGAAAATGGAATCACTCAATTATTCCAATCTGGCTTTAAACCCCGGCATAGCACAGAAACAGCCCTCTTAAAAGTTTTAAATGATTTGTTTTTAGCCGCTGATCTAGGCAAATCTACTGTTCTGGTGCTTTTAGATTTAACAGCCGCATTCGACACTGTAGACCATGCCACACTCTTATCTCGCCTAGAGCATTACGTGGGCATTAAGGGTACTGCCCTTCAGTGGTTTAAATCGTTCTTATCTAACAGAAGTTTCTCAGTTCAGTTAGGTGACCACTCTTCTTCACCAATGCCACTAGATTTCGGCCTGCCTCAGGGAGCAATTTTAAGCCCTGTTTTATTTTCACTGTATATGCTTCCGCTTGGGGCTATTTTTAAGAAACACAATGTGAGTTTTCACTGCTTTGCAGATGATATTCAAGCCTACCTCCCACTGAGCATTAATGACTTTACTGCAATTAAAACTTTACAAGACTGTCTTAAGGAGGTGGTATCATGGTTGGACTCAAATTTTTTAGGTATTAACAAAAACAAAACTGAAATTGTAGTCTTTGGGAAAACAGACTGTCTGCAGGGCTGGGACAGTGCCATCGGCCCATTAGTTTCATTCTCTCGCCCAAGCACAAAAAATTTAGGAGTGATCCTTGACTGTGGTTTTAAATTCGATAAACAGGTCAGTGCAGTGGTAAAAAGCAGCTTTTATCATTTAAGATTACTCAGTAAAATCAAGCCCTATCTCCCCAAGAAAGACCTAGAGAGAGCAGTCCATGCTTTTGTGACATCGCGGCTGGACTACTGTAATTCGCTGTACTGCGGACTCGAACAGCGCTCTCTCCGCCGCCTCCAAGGGGTACAGAATGCGGCTGCTCGGTTTCTGACAGGGAAAAGAAAAAGGGACCAAATTACCCCTGTGCTGGCCTCACTACACTGGCTCCCTGTATCTTTTAGAGTGCAGTTTAAAATTTTACTAATAGTTTTTAGATGTTTAACTAATACTGCGCCATTTTATCTTTCGGATATGCTGTACCCTTATGCCCCTGCCAGAGCATTAAGGTCAGCAGACCAGCTCCTTTTGACCGTCCCTAAAACTAGGCTCATCACCCGAGGGGACAGAGCCTTTTCAGTCGTAGGACCACGGCTCTGGAATAGCCTACCACTTTCTGTTAGATCTGCAGAATCCGTAGATCAATTTAAAAGCAGGCTAAAAACACACCTTTTCTACATAGCTTTTAACATTGAATAGGCAGGTTACATTGGCGGTTCCACTACTGTATGTTTTATACTTTATTTGTACGTAATGTTCTATTGTATTTTGTTATTTTGTGATTGTACTCTGACCAACTGATCCATATGTACAGCACTTTGGTCAGCGGAAGTTGTTTTTAAATGTGCTTTATAAATAAATTTTGACTTGACTTGACTTGACTTGAAGACGTTAGACGGATAACTATCGATGCTCTTGCAAACGTTGCTCCGAAAAATACAAGACCAACTTGATCGGGTGGTGGATGTAGTTCATCGTCTTGGTCGCAAATCTTCTCCGTCAAATGTGAATTCTAAGCGGGCCATCGTCATTTTCTTCTCAATGCGCATCTACCGTGACAAGGTCTGGAGGGCTGCCAGAAACTCCAAGTTCTTACTGGATAACAACCTTCGCATCTCCAAATTACTGTCACCTGAAGATAAAGCAGCAAGAGAGAAACTGTGCCCAAGGGTGAAGAAGGCTCGGGAGGAAGGTAAAAGAGCCATGTTCCACGGTCCGTTTGCTTACATTGAAGGGAAAAGAATCGACTCCAATGAAACATTTCAGAATAATAGCCTAAATTAAAAGATGATGCATCGAATGACTAAATATCCCTGACTGTTTCACGAAAGGTCTACTGGATGCTGCTTCCCCTGGTTCATAGTTAGATAAGTTTTTTGCAACTTCAAGACAATAGGTCTTGGAGTGGTGCGTTGTAAATTAAGTTAAGCTTCATCGCTCTTTTTTCTTGCTGATTTACTTACTTTTTTTTAATGGATTTTAAGTTTTATTCTTTGAGCATAGCATCTTTGAATGTAAGGGGTATTCGCGAAAACACAAAGCTTAAGGCTTTATTTCTTTACTTTAAACGGAGTGATGCTGACATTATTTTCTGTCAGGAGACACATTTTACGGACTTGGATGTGAAATTTTGGAAATCTCAATGGGGAAACTCAATCTATTTCAGTCATGGAACTTCACATTCAGCAGGAGTTATGGTTTTGTTGCACCGATTTAAAGGAGACGTACTTAATTTTGTTGCAGATGAAAATGGAAGGTGGATAGTCTTGACTGTTAAATTGGACAACACAACATTTATACTTTGTAATGTTTACGGTCATAATTCCAGAGTGTTACATAAGACCCTGTTTGCCGAAGTTTCTGATGTTGTTCAGTCTAAACTTAGTAATTTCCAGGCTCCATACGTTATATGTTCAGGTGATTTCAATGAATGCATTGATGATATGATTGATAGATACCCTCCTCGTTCCTCTCAAGGTGCTGTTCAGTCCAGTGTGGCATCTCTTTGTGCCAACTTATTACTTGCTGATGCTTGGCGTTTCTATAACCCTGGAAAGTTAGAATATACATGGTCTAACAAAAACAAATCTTTGCAATCTAGAATCAACTTGTTCCTAATTACTAATTCAGCTTTGCATCATGTTAAGGAAATTGTTCATAGTTATGCCCCATTAACCGACCATAAACTTATCTCTTTAACTCTTACAGGCTCAAAAAGGATTTCTAGCCTTAGAGGGTACTGGAAATTTAATAATACTCTTCTTAAAGATGATAACTTGAATGCTTGTGTTAAAAATATTGCCAAAGATAGTTTTGGAGGATTAAACGAAGGATTTAAAAATAAATGGGAGTTTTTTAAATATAATGTCAGAAAAGAGTTAAAAAAATAAACAAACAAAAGGAAATAGAATTACTTGATAATTTAAGTGTATTGGAACAGAAGAATATTCTAACTAAAGAAGATAAAGTTTAATTAGCTAAAATTCAATCTCAACTAGATCTGATCTACCTTGATCTAGCTAAAGGTGCCTTTATTCGTTCAAGGGCAAAATGGCTAGAAGAGGGTGAAAAAAAATACCAACTATTTTTTCGCTCTAGAGAAAAGAAATCTTAAAAGAAATACTTTATTAGCTCTAAATATCAATGGAAGCTCTTGTTGTCACGGATACACCAGCTTCAGCGCCAGACTTCTACACTCTGCCCACTCGTTCAGCCTCACCCGAATTCTAATCATCCGCACCTGTCATCACCACCTGTCTGCAATCCGCACTCACTTTACCCACACCTTAAAAGCCACACCAGTTCACCTTCACAGTTGTCTGGTCTCGTCGATCCATACGACTACCTGACTCTCGCTTCCAAGATACTCTACTAACCTGCTGCTTACTTACCCTTCTGAGAGACTCACCCGTCTGCTTCCAGGAACCAGTCTTCCTCTCCAGTCCAGTCCGTCTTCAACCTGTCAGCCATCAGCCTTCCTTGTATCCTCTCCAACCTGCATCAGATAAGAGACTCAGTCAACCCTAACGATTCATCCACACCATCATTCATCTGCAAACCTGTTACTCACCTGCCGTATCTGTCCCTGAGTGCCAAATAATAAACCTCATGTTACTTCACCTGTTTGTGTCGTTCTGATTTGTGACAGAAGACCAGACCATCATGCACAAACCGACAGATTACGGAGGAGAGGAAGTTTCACCTCCGGTCTCCATCACGGATGCTTCGCGGGACGTTCATCACAACCCCTCACCGACCGCCATCAGCTCTTCTTCGTCTGCCTCTGTATGTCCCATGGCCTGACCAGCGGCCTTCTCAGGCAAGGAGGGGGAGTGCAGTGGATTTCTGTTACAGTGCGAGCTGTTCATGGAAATGAACCCGTCTCAGTTTCCCACCGAAAGAGCTAAAGTGGCATTTGTCATTTCTCTTCTAACTGGTCGAGCCCTTCTCTGGGCAGATGCTCTGTGGGAAGATCACGGCCCAGTGACGCGATCTTTCTCCGCTTTCACTGGACATTTCCGTGCAGGATCAACTATTTCGGTTAAGACAAGGTAAATCTGTTGTTTCATCATATGCCTTACAGTTTCGCACCCTGGCAGCCTCCTGTGGATGGAATGAGTCGGCGCTTATTACAGCCTACCGTCATGGATCAAACCGGAAGATTCGTTTACAGCTGGCCATTTATGACGATGTCATCGGGCTAGAGAGCCTCATACAACGCTCCATCCGCGTGGATCAAAGCCGTACTGCCTGCCAACTCGACAGCCCTGCACTGCTTCCTCCTCGTCCTGCATCTTCTCTCAGCCCTTCAGCACCAGAACCCATGGATGTCGGTACTACTCATCTGTCTGCTGCTGAACGCCAACGACGCATCACTAATAGTCTGTGGGTGCTTCTCAATATCCCTCCTCGTCTCCTCGCTCCTCTGTCCTCCATCCTATAACCCGGAAACTGATCGAGCTCAGCCATCTTTAAGGACATCTCAATTCTCGAATTGCATCGCGAGGAGTCGAGGATCGAGGAGTGAGGAGGCTTCCAGAGGAGCTTTGAGCGAGGATACACAGGTGTATCCTATGCGGAAGAGATTTATCGACTAAACGTGACCACGCATCAATTCTCCTCCCCCTTCACATTTGTCGCAATCATTTTAATTTATACTTTACCCTTGCAGTTTATATAAACCACACATCTCACATATTTCAATAGGATAGCTTGCTTTATTGTTATTTATTATGAATGTCTTAAATAAACAAACTTCAACAACATAAGGGCAGATCCTTTGAGCGCTGCTGATGTGAAGTGAAGTTACGTTAAAGTGACGCTCGAGTGATCAAGTATTCCAATGTATAAAAAAGCTTTCATTCGATTCCTCTGTCCTCTTTTTCTTTTCCTTGCAGCCTTTCCTCGCGTCCTACAGGGGGTGGAGCTGAGACGCGAGGAAAGGAAGCGAGGAAAGGAAACGAGGATGCACAAATAAGAAATGAGAAGCACCCTGTGTCTGTAATGTGGATCCACCGGTCATCAACACATTTCCTGCCCAGTTCGTCCCCCACGGCCAGCGGTGAGTACAGTTTGTCTCCAGTTTTCTATTTCATCTATGAAATATACTCCAGTTATCCTCACTTACCAACAATGATCTCTTCCAGCACAAGCGCTAATCGACTCTGGTTCCGCAGGCAACTTCATTTCCCTATCAACCCTGCAAAGACTTCAGACCCGTCAAAAACCCATTCATCAGACTCTCCGTGTGCAATCCATCCTGGGGAAACCGCTCGGTCATGGGCGGATCGGCCATAGCAGTCCCATAGCATTTCCCTGAAAACCGGCTGTCTACATGAGGAGGAGATTCCATTTCTGGTGCTGGAGGGTTCTACAGCGGAGATAATCCTGGGACGCCCGTGGCTGGAACTACACTCCCCCAACATCCACTGGTCCTTAGGTGAGATATTGCAATGGGGAGATGATTGCTTCAATCGCTGCCTGCACTCCGTATTGCCCCTGTATTGACTACCGGACCCTCAACAATTCCACAGTAAAATACCGTTATCCCCTTCCTCTGGTCCCCGCCGCATTGGAACAACTCCTTGGTGCTCGCATCTTCACGAAACTTGACCTTTGCAGTGCCTACAATTTAATTCGGATCAGAAAAGGTGATGAGTGGAAGACGCCGTTCATAACACCTGCAGGTCACTATGAATACCGGGTCATGCCTTTTGGACTGTCCAACCGTCCAACCGCCGTCTTCCAAGGGTTTATGAATGAGATATTCAGAGATTTCCTTCATCAATTCGTCATCATATATATCGATGATATTCTCATATACTCAGCCAACCTATCCGAGCATCACCACCACGTCCAGTGTGTACTCCAATGTCTACGAGATCATCAAATCTATCTGAAGTTAGAGAAATGTGAGTTTCATCAGGAAACAATCCATTTCCTAGGTTACGTGATCACACCCCACGGCATCACCATGGACAAGAGGAAGGTGGAAGCTGTCTTCTATTGGCCACAACCCACCAATATCAAAGAGCTACAACGTTTCCTGGGCTTCGCAAACTTCTATCGCCGTTTCATCAAAGGATTCAGTCAAGCCACCAATGCCTTCGAGAAGCTGAAAGTCTCCTTAAGTTCTGCTTCTACCCTAGTCCATCCCAATCCTGATCTTCCGTTTCTCGTCGAAGTGGACCCTTCCACTACCGGGGTAGGAGCGGTTCTCTCGCAGCGGCAGGGGACACCACTCCGGCTCCATCCATGTGCCTTCTTCTCCAAAAAGCTGTCCCCGGCATTGCAGAACTATGACATCGGCAACCGGGAACTGTTGGCAATTAAACTCGCCCTGGAGGAGTGGAGACACTGGCTGGAGTGAGCAAAACATCCATTCGACGTCATCACCGATCACCGTAATCTAGAAGTGAAGAGCTGCTCAGTCTGTGCCATGGCCAAGGTTCCTTGTCGCCTCCCGGAGGGAAAACTAGTACCACTTCCTGTACCCACAAGGCATTGGTCTCATCTTGGCGTGGACTTCATAACCGACTTACCTTCTTCAGATTCCCATACATGCATCCTGGGGCTCGTTCTTCGTACGTTGCTTAAAACATCCGAGATCAAATGAGACATCCAAGATAATATCATCGGGCTAATCATGATCCGGCTAATTGGGTTCTTCGAACACACCTGTTGTTTATGATTAGTATCGCTGGATTGAATTATCTGAGATAACTGCGCGTTCATGCGCTGGGTTGAAAGGGGATATGTATCGATAGTAGAAACATTGATCAGCTACGCTGCTATTGGCTGCTCACCGTGGCCAAAGAGCACGCTCAGTTTTTTTCTCCACAGAAGAGCAAGAGTTATTGCTTGAAGGATATGCTGAATTTGAAAACTTAATTAAAACGCCAGGGAACACCTTAAAGTGTGCAAAAGCCAGGAGAGAGGGCTGGCAAAAAGTAGCAGACAAATTAAGTTTGTAGTTAGATGTTTTTATCACTTATTACAGTATATTTTTTTTATATTTGAATAATTTCTAAATAATTAATAACTTTGTTCATTGTAATGTCAGAGTCACCACCCACTACTAGAACATAGGAACAAGTAAAAGTGAAGTACTAGATTATTCTACATAATAGTAGTTTGTACTTATACTAATCTCTCTTAAAAAGGCACTGTTAATAAATGTTTGCCTGTTTATAAAAGCAACCATGAAAAAGGCTGAGAAATAAACAAAAAAGAAAAACAAACAGGTGGTGGTCTTGCACCCCCACATTATACCCAGGCAGAAGAGCTGGCCCTTGGGTTAAATGTGACCCATTGTGGAGGGCATCCCTGTGTTCAGCTCTTCCTCAGACCCACAGCCAGGAGCAGCAACACCTTCACTGCTGGTAAATTAACTTTAAATGATCCTAGTACACTGTAAAATAATTTGTTGCTGCATTAAATTAAGTAAGCCTATAATCCCAATGGCTGTCCAGTCATATCAGCTGTTAAACCTTGTAATGAATTGCTTTGACTTGTGAAAGTCTATGTGTGACTGTGAAACATAGTTAATGTAAAAAAAATGTAGAAATGAGTTATTGATCACATTTCCCCCCAGTGTACTTCATTGTAATTTAATTGTGTTTTCCTCTTTTGTGCAGTTCTAAACAATACACCAACACTTTTATGTGTTCCCAAGCAAGTGGCTGAAGCATGTGCAGTAAGACTTTTCATAACTTTACACCAAAAGGGAAGAAAGTACAAAACTTTATAATGCCCATTTTTCCCCCAATGCACAGGACAGTGAAGAAACCCTCTCAGGTATCTTTAAGTGCATAAATAACTTTACTTAATTTACACTTGAGTTACCTATTTCTGAATGCAATATGAGTTGCAGGAGTCCACATCTACAGAAGAGTCTGCACAAAGCAGTGATGCAGAGGTGGGCAGTGTTGTACTTTTCCTTGTCATTTTTGTTGCATAAGGCTTGTGTTGACAGGTTTAAACCCAAGCCCCCCCCCCCCCCCCCCAATATAGATTATATATACAATATAGAGTATTTTTTTCTCTGGGGGGGCGGGGGGGGGGGGGGGGGACTTGACAACTTAAAGAAAAAGACTGGCACTAGAGATATAGTTGCTTCAAATGAACTTCAGAGTAAGTGCTAATTATTATTTCACAGAGAACTATTGCTGACCTTGCATAGTATCTCTTATTGCAGGCAAAATATGACTTGATCACTGGCTTTTCTTTACAAAGAACAATTGAAATAAAACTCAAAGAACTAAGCAAATTTGTCTCGTCTTTTATTAAACATTTAATGTAATGTTTTATATTTTTTTTCTGATGGTGGTTGTGTAATATGACACATGCAATGTCACAGGTCCTGTCAGGTGCAACCCTCAGGCTTTTCAGACACTGAAATCTCCCCTTTAGTTGGCCAAAGTTAATTGCATTGTGTGCCCTTGTCCTAGAGCTGCATTGTAACTGGAGTGTATACAGTAATACAGTGAGCTTGATATTAATATTTTCCTTACCACGTTCAAATATGTGCATAAATTTGAATCGCTGTGCTTCCACATTTGTGATATGGAACAGTCACACACCATCTAAGAGATTTTAGTCTGTCAACTGCCTTTTTTTTACAATTTGATGTAATATTAGGCTACTAATCTGGAATATTAAGAATTGTAAAAGTAACTTGGCAGCACATTTACATTGTGATCCCCCTTTCAGTTCACAAAATCCCCTTCATTGTGGCCTTGATGGGAACACATGTGCAGTCTATGGCACCAATCACATTAGGGAAGCCTGAGGAATATATTGTACTGAAAGTCATAATCATCATGCTAACGATTACATGATCGACATTAAAAATTATAATGTAACGTTAGGCCTACCTGCGTTGAAAAAAACCTTCCCTGGGCAGAGTATGCACAAAACTCTCTACAGCAATCCACCACAGGACTCACGCCATTCCAGTGCATACTCGGTTTCCAGCCGCCCCTGTTTCCCTGGTCAGGAGAGCCTTTCGACGTTCCAGCAGTCCACCACTGGTTCCAGGTGAGCGAGAGGGTCTGGGACTCAACACATGTCCATCTACAAAGGGCTGTTCGGAGACACAAGAGCCAGGCCGACGCAAGACGATCTGCTACTCCTTTATACCAACCGGGACAAATGGTCTGGCTCTCCACCAGGGACATCCGTCTCCGGCAGCCCTGTCGTAAGCTGAGTCGCAGGTACATCGGTCCATTCGCCATACAGAGGCAGATCAACGAGGTCAGCTACCGGTTGTCACTCTCTGCTCACTACCGTATCTCACCTTCACTTCACGTGTCCCTACTCAAACCCTACACTCATCCTCTCACTGCTTCTTCCCCAGGGTCTGGTGCTGAGGACGTACCTCCTCCTCCTCCTCCTGTTGATCCCGAGGACGAGAACAAGTGCCTTTACTGGGACTATTTTGCTGAAAGTCTCTTCTGCCACAATATTTAAATCAGCCCCGTATCAATTTTGAATTTTACAGGGGTTTCCCAAATCATGAGCTGCACCATCCACTGCACTTCTCGTTCATTTACATTGTAAACAGAACCCAGAAAGTATGAAGGTTGGTCAAAACATTCTGTGACTTCTCTTACTGACCTGTTACTGTGGCATACTCTGGCCCAGTGTCCGATTTTGTGGCATTTGTGGCATTTGCCTTTCTTTGCAGGGCAGCGCTCATCCCTTGCATGTATATCTTTTCACAGTATCCTCATTTTCCATGACTGTCAGCTCGGAATTTGTCCTTAGGCTTGTGCTGTCCCCTCACAGGCTGCTTACTTGTGCTGACAACTGCTCTGACCGTGCTCACCGTCTCGCCTTGCATGCTGACTTGTGTGGCCACCTCCTCCAATTGACGAACATTCTGGATTGTTTGTGGTAGTGTGAGATCCGTGATCAACTGCAGCCTTCGAGAGAGATCTTTATCTAAGATACCGACCACTATGCGGTCGCGAATCGTTTCGTCTTCCATGGCGCCAAACTCACAGTGCTCGGACAGTTCGTACAGCGCCCTGATAAATGCTTCTGCTCTTTCACCGGGTTGTTGCACTCGCTGGAGAAAGCATGCATGTTCGTGAATGACATTTCTTCTCGGGAAAAAATACTCATTAAACTTTCCCAGGACAATTTCAAAGTCATTTATCTGTCTATCCTCCGCGAACACGAACGATTTATAGATGTTCTCTGCCTCGCTCCCCATGGCGTAAATGAGACAACTCACTTGCACTTCTCTATCCTCCTTATCTAGCTTTGTAGCCGTCCGGAAGCGCTGAAATCTTTGCCTCCAATCCATCCACTCGGTTGGCTTGTCGAAGGAAAAACTCGATGGTGGATTAAACTTCGCCATAATTTACTTCTGACACCATGTAAAATGACCATCAAAGGCAGTTTCTCTCGATCACCATCTTTTATTATACACCCCCAACCCCCCACTTCCCATTTAAAGCAACAGTGTTCAAGCAATACACTATATCACATTACATGACAATTCCTACTATTGATAAAGAACTTCATGATTTATGTGATTCAAACATAACTCGTCTTGAGGTTAAAGATGCCCTTTTTTAAAATGAAAAAAAAGGAAAGCACCTGGTATAGATTGGCTGACAGTAGAATTTTATTTACATTTTTGGGAACAAATTGAAAACCCTCTTTATAATATGTTAATTGAATGTATTCATAGTGGCGAAATGTCTGCTACCATGAAACGGAGTTATTTCGTTAATTGCCAAACCTGATAACCCACATCTTTTAGAAAATTGGAGGCCGATCTCCCTTCTTACAGTTGATTATAAATTAATTACTTCGGTATTTGCTAACAGATTACAAAAAGGGTTAAATAAAATAATCAGTGAATATCAAACAGGCTTTCTAAAAGGTTGTCATATAACTAATAATAATAGACTAGTGCTTGACCTTTCGGACTATGCTGATAGTGTAGAAGATGGTGGTATCATTCTTTTTTTTTTTTTTTTTAAGGCGTTCGACACCGTTGAACACAATTTTTTTGTTTAAAACTATAGAACTTTTTGATTTTGGGAACAATTTTCTAAATATTGTTAAGATGTTCTACACTGATATCACTAGCTCTGTGATTCTTAACCCTCTGAGGTCGGCCGTCACGGGGGCGTGATGAGCTCACTTTTTTCCTTATCAGTGCAAAAGAGACTCAAATTACTCTGTTGATTTTTATCTTACATTTAAGTGTTGTACATCATTAGATCCTGTTTAGTTTCTATTTTTTTTAGGGTACTCACAATAAAAACAAAGTGTTGTGCTTTTCGTCAAATAAAGAATAATAAACATGATGCGCGTTTTACCTTCTCTCCGTCAGTGAAGTCCATTCTGAAACGCGTCCGAAAAAATAACTGTAACTCTGTTAATACTTGTCACAGAGATACGAGAGATGTCTCTTTATGAAGCTGAGATTCTCTTCTTTTAAATGAAGTAAGCTACTAAAAAAAATTATATTTCCAGTTTATGTAATCCGTTTGAAACCAAGGAGAGTTACAGTTGTTTCGTTCTCCCCTAATTATCAGTAATCAGCTGAGATCGCCACGCCCCCAGCGCTTTTCACATGGTAAAATAGGTGATCTATGCATCGCACACGCGGCACGCCCCGCGATCAAGCCACAAAAACATGAAGCTTCTTCATCAGATCATTCACTGTTAGTTCATCGCGTTTGGAGGATGGCAGCAGCACGCTACTCCGACAGAGAGGCCCTTCAGACGATTCTGGACAGTGATGACGAATTCACATTTTCTTCAGAGGAAGATTGCAATTCGGACGACGAAAAGGCTGCATTTTCAAGAACGAATTGATCCAACCGAGGATAGAAGTTCGGAGTAAGTGTTAGTGTTATAATTCGTTTTCTTATCATATAGAGCTCAAATGAATTTTATATTTTGCCTAGTTTTGGCTAGCTTTTGACATAGGAAATACCTCACAATATCCCTAACATTGTATGCTCGTGTAAACTTTTTAAATGTGATATTCTCTGAACATATTTGTATATAGCATACATATTTTTCACTCAGTTTTGATTAGTTTATGACACTGATTATCATGCTAAATAGCCTACTGCCTTATGTGTAGTGCATTTTGTTCGAGAATAACTTCTAGGTTATGTGATTGAGATAAATATATTTCAGACTCTGGTAAAATACGTGATACTGTCTAAATACAATATATTTTATATATAAATGTTCAGTTTTGGTTAGCCCATGACTTATCATGCTAAAATAGCCTACTGCCTATAGCCTATGTGTAATGCATTTTTTGGGGAATAACTGCTAGGTTATATGTGATATTTCAGACTCTGGTAAAAACGTGATAGATTCTGTCTAAATACAATATGTTATATATAAATGTTCAGTTTTGTTTAGCCTATGACACTTTATCATGCGTAAATACTTGTTTGTGAATACAGGTGTAATGTTTGAAATGTAAGTTAGTGATGTGTCGTTCGTTCGCGAACAATCCGTTCATTGTGTAGCCTATCCCTAAATGCGTGCTGTCTATATGGGCCATAGATACTCGCAAATGTTCAGTTTTAGTTAGCCTATGACACTAATTATCATGCTTACTGCCTTATGCACTGTGAATACAGGTGTAAATGTTTGAAATGTAGCGATGTGTCGATCGCGAACGATCCGTTCATTGAGTGTACATAATAAATGCGTGCGTTCTATATGGAATAAATTCTAAATTCTATTTTGAATAAATGCTGTTCTTTTTAACTTTTTGTTCACCAGTGAATCATTCTTTGTTCAGGCTGCCTCAAAGCACCTTGATGGCCCATTAGCCATTGGGGGAGTGTCTTTAGTCTTCCCAGGTGTAAATCACATTAATATTCATGGGCATTAACACTCCCACGCATACAGCACTGCTGACCCAAAAACTGATGTAAGAAATTCAAATCGTTATATTGATGTTTCTGAAAGAGTGGTCAGAATGATTTTCACTTCATTTTGAAGTAAAAATTCTAGCCTACAAGAATAGTAACTCAAAAGTATTGTGGACAACTATTCATTATGTGTTAAATGGCCTTATTGCAGTGACATTTTTTTTTCCAAAACGTACTAACCACGCATATTATTTTTTTTCTATAAAATGCAAACAAGTACATCAATTTTGCTCACATATTATTGTAGCAGAGTTTGTGCTGAATACAGCAAATTTATATGTTGGCAAATGGTATGTTTTAAGTAGCTGAAATAAGCACAAATGTCAGGGCATACCAAAACACCGAAAGAGCCCCAAAACAGCTCAGACCTCAGAGGGTTAATACCTCCACCACTAAAAGATTCAATATTAATCGCGGAGTGCGTCAAGGTTGCCCAATCTCCCTCTTTTTATTTTTATTAGTAGTTGAATTATTATCAATCGGTATTGTCAATAATGATGAAATCCAAGGTCTTAACATTTTTGATAAGGTACTTAAAGGATTAGTTCACTTTTTAAAAAACTTTTGCTGATAATTTACTCACCCCCATGTCATCCAAGATGTCCATGTCTTTCTTTCTTCAGTCGAAAAGAAATTAATGATTTTGATGAAAACATTCCAGGAATTTTCTCCATATAGACTTCAATAGTGGCCAAAACGGTTCAAGGTCCAAATGAGTTTTCAGTGCAGCTTCAAATGACTTCAAATGACAAATGACCATACCAGACGATGAATAAGGGTCTTATCTAGCGAAACGATGCGCCATTTCGAAAATACATAAAACAGTTAAAGCATTATTAGCACAAACGCTCGCCTTGTTCTGTCCTGAGATGCGTGTTCGTGATTCGCCTGTTCGAACTCGTTCATTAAAATGAACAAATCTTTTTTCGAGTCATTTTATTCATTCAACGAACGAAATGACTCGAAAAAAGATTTGTTCATTTTGAACGAGTCTTTTTTCGAGTCATTTTGTTCATTCAACGAAAGAAATGACTCGAAAAAAGATTACCCCTGGTGTTTTGTAATATCCTTATTTGTTAAAATTGAATGTGAGCTATGCTTTTTTGAAATTTTTTATTTTTTTTTTACTTTTTCTTGTCTCGATTTGTTTATATTTTGTTATTATTTGTATGTTACCTTTTCTCCAATAAAAAAAAAAAAAAAAACGTTTCTGGTGTGCAAATGGCATGCAGCACGCAGCTGACACACAACAGAAACGCCACGCTCACGCCACGCAGCCAGTGTAGCCGGTAGTGATGCGCAGGTCGTCTCATAACCCGCGGGTCGGGTTAGGGCGGGTAAAGAAATTGTCACTTTATTTGCGGGGCGGGTCATTCATTTTTATTTTATTTTTTTTAAATCCATGTTGCTTGCAATTTCCAGCCTATATTCAATATTTGGGAATATCTATTGTCATGTTTTATTAGGTTCTTTGATAAGGTTACTGTTGTGAATTCTCTCCCTTTAATTATTAAGTTGGCTACGTGTGTGACGTTCTCTTACGAGAGTATCTCTCGTACTGCGTAATATCTTACGCTACGGGGAAAACCTCTTTTCCACGCGACATTGAAGCCAAAAATTATCCTTAATTTTTAATCAATGTAAAACGCTTTGCGGCAGCAAACAGACATAGGCGAGGCAGCTCACGCACCTATTGGCTGCCCTGCGGCAAAAGCAGCAGCCTATCGAGAGCGGGACTGCGTGACGTCATGACCAATGGGGGCACTTCGCGCCCACTTCGTCACGTCCCGCCAGAAAGGGCGTGGTCTCGCCCTATAAAGCAGGTCAATAGGCTGATACAAACTGAGTTTCATCTCTTCAGCGAAGCTCACACATCCGGAGTGAGAAGCCGCGCCGTCGACGCAAGCCTTCAGCGGGACGAGCCCTTGAGCCTGAAGTCGCTGGCCTTCACCTCGCCGCCTTCAGCCGCCGTACCTGCTGCGCTTTCCGGCGCCTATATCCTTTACTCTGCTGAGAGTGTTTGTTCGCCGCTGCAACTCACACTTCTCCAAAACTCTAAAAGAGCTGCGTCTTTTTCAAGATGCCTTCCTGTGGCTCGTACCGAGCCCAACTCAGCGACGAGGACCGTCATGTCATCTGCGTGCCCTGCCCGGGTGAAGATCACGTGGCTCTCGCGCTCACTGACGGCGAATGCCCTCATTGTGAGCTGTTGCCTATGGTGACTCTGAGGACTCGCCTGGCATCCTTCTCATAGCCTGCACTTCTGCCCGCTGTGGTGCCGCGCCGTGCGCGCCCCCGAGCTTTCTCCAGCCCGCCAAAGCTCGCCGGTTCGCCCGCCAGCTTCGCCGGCATCGCTCGAGTTGCTCACAGATGGACAACAGCCGCCGTCTGCCGCCATGTCCGCCTTTGAGCTCGACGAACCTACCGAGGCATGTTCTCTCCTGGCATCGGACAGTGAGGATTGGGCGAGCTCTGTGGACCTCCCCCCCGCTTCCCGCGAGCCCTCTGGCAGACGAGCCGGCATTGAAACTGAGCTGATGCGTCTGCTCTCTCAAGCTGTGGATTACATCGGCCTCGACTGGGAGGCGCCGGCGCAACCAACGCGCAACATGCTGGACGGACGCTTTCTCGGGAAAGACGAAGCTCCGTCACAGTCAAGACCCACGCCCTTCCTCCCTGAACCGTCGCGCTTACACTCTCTCACCGTGGCTGAGAGACATTTGTGGCTGACGCCAGTGGAGGCGCCAGGGGGGAGCTAGGTGGTGCTGTAGCTCCCCCTATAATAGCCATAGCACCTGCCCAGCACCCCCAAGAAATGTCTGTGTGTTTTTTTTTTTATTTTTATATATGAGAGATCAAGATGGCGCCAGGATGTTTGCCGGCTTGCCACAGTCTGCCCTTGTCTCTTTTATTTGTAATGTTTCTTGTTTGTTTTATCACGCGCTCTGTTTGCTCCCCTCTGGTATATGATCGCATGACGCTGTTTAATATTCGACCGGCTATGTCCGATTGTTTATTTCGCGATCCCAGAGATGATTGGCATCTGCACTCGCATTATGTGCCGGTCGCGTTGAGGAACATGTGTTACCTGCCGGGATGTCTGTGCATGTGGAGGAAACGGCGAAGGAGGCGTGGGAAGCGTTCTGGAGTCCTTGTGAGATCGAAGAAGATCGGGAAGTTTCCAGTCATCGGAACTGCTTCTTCGATGGCGGAGGCCGTGGTCGTGAACCTGAGATGTTCATACATTGTGCCTGTCTTCCCGTCTTCGGCGTTGATGCCTCGGTCTTCGCGGATGGTGTACGTAAGGCGACAGTCTGCAGATCGGGGAGTTAATCATCGGAATCTTCGCTCCCTCGGGAGTCCGGTAACATTGTGTGATTCCTCTCTGCAATCCTCTTTCGATTCCACTCCCACTCCAGTGACAATGGCGTTGATTAACGCGAGATCTCTGGCAAATAAGACTTTTATTTTGAACGATCTTTTTCTTTCTCATGAAATTGATTTTTTATTTGTTACTGAGACTTGGCTTAAGGCTGGTGAGATGACTTCTTTCTCTGAACTTTCTCCTCCTGGTTGCAGTTTTTTTAGTACCCCTAGGTCTGTTGGCCGGGGCGGGGGTCTTGCAGTTGTTTTTAAAGACAAGTTTAAGTGTAGACTTTCACCTTCTGCATCTTTTTGCACTTTTGAATCTCAGCTAATTACGCTGAGTTCTTTTAAATCTGTGTTATGTGTTTTGATTTATAGACCCCCAAACTTTCATGGGGATTTCATACAGGAGTTCTCTGAATTTTTATCTGGTATTGTCCCTTCTTTTGACAATATTTTAATTTTAGGGGACTTTAACATACATGTGTGCTGCCCTTCAAAGCCCCTGGTCAAAGAATTTTTAAATTTAACAGAGTCATTTGATTTTTTGCAATGCGTTTTGGGTCCAACTCATGAACGTGGTCATACGCTTGACCTTGTATTATCTAAGGGATTCTTTGTTGATAGCGTGAAGATTGTCGATGCTGTCTTTTCGGACCATAAGACTGTAATTTTAAGTTCTAACTTTCCTTGTGGCGCGCCGAGTAATATTGCTTCTGCCTTGGTTTCATCTCGCATACTCAATCCATGCACATCTAGTAGTTTCTCAGCTGCTTTTAATGTCTCCTCTTTTTTTTCATTGATCGAGTCACACTCTCCCTGTATGGGTTTGGAAGAGTTGGTCGATCAGTTTAATTCTTCTTGTTTAGAGATTTTAGATGTTGTGGCTCCTGTCAAAGTCAGGGGGAAAAAAGTCAGATCGGAGCCCTGGTTGAACAGTACTACCCGCGCTCTTAGGCAGGAGTGTAGGAGGGCTGAACGCAAATGGGTTAAAGATAAATTACAAGTCTCTTATGAGATTTTGAAGAACCATTTGAACGAATATCAAAGAGCTGTTAAATTGGCTAGATCAAATTACTTTTCTGACATCATCTCCAGAAACTGTAATAATTCTAGAGTACTTTTCTCGACTGTAAATGCTGTTCTTCATCCTACTGCTACTCCTTCATTCACTCCTTCTGCTAAGATGTGTGAAGAGTTCTTAATCTTTTTTATTGGAAAAATTGATGGAATTAGATCTCAGATTTCATCTGTTGACAATGGTTTTATTGCTCATGTTGACCCTACGAACCAATTAACCTGTTTTATGCCTGTTTCTCTGCAGCAGCTTAATGATATAACTGCTCATATGAAGCCCACCAGGTCTCCTGGTGATGTGCTCCCTTCTTCTCTGTTTAAGAAGGTACTTGATTCAATTGGCCCAAGTATTCTGTCTATTATGAATACTAGTTTGTCATCTGGTGTTGTTCCGGTTAGTTTTAAGCATGCGGTTATTCAGCCCCTTCTAAAAAGAAACGGCTTAGACCCCTTTGACATGAGTAGTTTTCGTCCGATTTCAAAATTGCCTTTTATTTCGAAGATACTGGAAAAAATTGTGCATTCACAGCTTAATGACTTTTTAATGAGGAATAAAATCGCAGATAGATTCCAGTCAGGTTTTAGAGCTGGTCATATTACAGAGTCTGCTCTTTTGAGGGTTTCTAATGATATCCTACGAGGTGTTGATTCTGGAAACCGTGTTGTTTTGCTTTTGTTAGATCTTACAGCGGCATTTGATACAGTTGATCATAACATTCTCATTGATCGTCTTAGGAATCAGGTTGGTATTCAGGGCTTAGCCCTGAAATGGTTCTCTTCCTATTTGAAGGATAGGACCTTTTCAGTCAGTTTAGGGGATTATTTTTCTTCTGTTGCCCCTCTTGTGTGTGGGGTTCCACAGGGCTCTATACTGGGACCAATTTTATTTTCCCTTTATATGCTCCCTCTAGGCTCGATTTTTGAGAAATTTGGGATTCAGTATCATCTGTATGCGGATGATTCTCAAATTTACTTACCACTGAAACATGGGCATAAATGTGCCATTCAGTCTCTCCATGCATGTTTGGCCGAAGTTAAGTGTTGGCTTGCGAACAACTTTCTCCAATTAAATGAGGATAAGACCGAGATGATTTTATTTGGAAATAAGGGCTGTGTGGATGATGACTGCCTGGGGTTGCTTCCTGGGAAAAAATTGTCTAGCGTGAGGAACCTTGGTGTAATTTTTGACTCTGAGCTTAAATTTGACCGGCAAATCAATGCTGTCGTTAAGAATAGTTTTTTCCATCTTAGATCAATTTCTAAATTGAAATCTATCCTTTCTTTTGAGGATATGGAGAAAGTTGTTCATGCCTTTGTGTCATCACGTTTGGATTATTGTAATGTATTGTATCTGGGTGTGAGTCAGGCTTCTCTCTCCCGTTTACAGCTCGTTCAGAACTCAGCTGCCAGACTTTTAACGGGCACTAAGAAGAGAGAGCACATTACTCCGGTTTTAATTAAATTACGTTGGTTACCCATACGATACAGAATTCGATACAAAACTTTGTTGTATGTTTTCAAGTCTCTGCATGGCCTAGCACCTGATTATGTTACTGATTTAATCAGTCGCTGTCAATCCAGTAGATCTCTGCGCTCTAATGATCAATTGCTTCTCATGGTTCCGCGATCCCGTTTAAAATGCAAAGGTGATCGGGCATTCTCTGTTGCAGCTCCCAGGCTCTGGAATGACCTTCCTCTGTCTGTAAAAACTTGTCCTTCATTGGGTGCTTTTCAGAGTGCGCTTAAGACTTACTTGTTCTCGTTAGCATTTGACAATGCCTTGTAAGTTTTTGTCATATGTTTGCATTGTTTTTATGTCTTTGTTTTTACTTTTTTTCTTTTATACCTTCTGTACAGCACTTTGGTTCCACTTGTGGTTTTGAAAGTGCTCTATAAATAAAGTTGAGTTGAGTTGAGTTGAGTTGAGTTATATTTTAATGTCATGTTTGATTTGAATAGTCTTTTTCGTGTTGTTAAAAAAGGGTATTAAAGAATAATTAAAAAATATATATTTAGTCTAAAAAAACATGAGGCCCAAACAGGCGATCTTCTTTGGCCAATGGACGCGGCGCCCGGTGAACGTTTGCAGACATCCCAAGTCTCACGTATATAGATAGCGGCTCCCTGATGGCCGCAAATTAGTTCAAATCTCCCGGAATCTAAGCTCCAAACGTGTAGCGCGCGCAAGACAGAGAGAGCGAGAGACCTTGCGTGTGTGTGTGTGTGTGTGTGTGTGTGTGTGTGTGTGTGTGTGTGTGTGTGTGTGTAAATGTGCGTGTGTGCGCATGAAGCGCATGTAATCGGAATCTAAGCTCCAAACGTGTAGCGCACGCAAGACAGAGAGAGCGAGAGACCTTGCGTGTGTGGTGTGTGTGTGTGTGTGTGTGTGTGTGTGTGTGTGTGTGTGTGTGTGTGTGTGTGTGTGTGTGTGTGTGTGTGTGTGTGTGTGTGTGTGTGTAAATGTGCCCTAACCCCCCCCCACACCCCCCCAGCACCTGCAACAGAAAATCTCTGGCGCCGCCACTGGCTGACGCTATCCGAGATGACGGAAGCTGAGCGCTCTGTGTTCCTCGACGCGCCACCCGCCGCCGCCGCCGCTTCACAGCGCCACCAGGCGGGCCCCGGCCGAGAATTGAGATTAAGGCCGAGGTCTCAAAGCCTTGCTAGCCTCTCTCATAGGATGAGCGGTGGTTCTTTTCTATTTTTTTGAACTAGTATTAATTTTAAAACTAATTTTAAATTTTTTATTTTTAAAAAATTAAAAAATAAAAAGTAAAACTTTTTTTGACCTTAACACTAGGACTCCCGGAATTCTATAACTACTATAATGGCCATAGCAGTCATTCTGACTGCTCATACATTATTTGCCTATAATTTCAATTAGCTATATCAAATCTAAGAATAAATGGATCTGTAATGTTAGGATAGGTAATGATAAACATCAGAACACAACATTTTAATTATGATGTATGTAAAAATTTATTAGTTAACCAACAACCAACACAGAACAGCTATTGTAATTACAGATACAATGTCAACATTTATAAATTTTCTATTATTTTCTTTGTAAAATTATACACAAATGTATTCATCCTTGGATATTAGAATACAATAACTTGGGAAAACATCGCCATTATGCATTTCAATGCATAGGTAAAACCTTTATGGGCACATATGAAATGCATATGCCCCAAATAGTCCAAAAAAGTCATTCTGACCGTCACGGGAAAAGAATATGAAAATATTATAAACTGCGAGAAAACAAACTGATTTAGTAACCAATATTTGTTTTAGTGAGCAAAAATATCATCCTGTAAAAGCATTATAAAAGTATTCTCCACTAAGCGTGCTAACTTGGGTTGTATTGGGGGCAAACAGCGTGCATCAATTTCACTGACGCTTGTGGATCATTTACTTACAGTCAACACGGGTAATCTCTACCTTCCATGTGCAGCTCCCACACACAACCTTATGACATTTGTCACAAGTGTCCTTTGTTCTGTTTTTCTTGCAGTTTCTCCGCAATTGGCACTGCCTTCTCCTTCCCATCTGCTTCTGCCTGGGTCCTGGCTCTCGCACCATCAGTTGTGTAGCTTTTGCTCTCATGTGGTTGGAGCGAAGTTCATTTGCGAGTTTCATTATGAAGGTTCTCCGTGACATCTTCTCATTGGTACATTTCTTGAACAGGATGGAAGCATTTATTGCAGCCAGGTCAAGGATATTATAAAACACAGCTACTGGCCATCTACGTGTGGGTGCTTTCACTGAGTACTTCCTCGCCATTTGATCTAGCACATCAACTCCGACCTTGGTTCTGTTATAGTATGTGATTGTCTCTGGTTTAGCTTTATGACCACTAGTGATGGCAACACTGTGTGGACAGTGCTGAGAATGCAGACGTTTTCCCTTGCTTTGCACTGATAGACTGTTAGCGTTGCATTGTCACTTTTCAGCACATCTGTGGTGAACAGCGGCCTCTGCTCCTTTACGCACGGGGGGAGTTCTCGTCTGCTTTTATTTACTGTGCCAACCAGGCTGGTTTTCTTGGCCTGTAGTGCCTTGGCCAGTTCGAGGGAAGTAAAAAAGTTGTCAGTGGTGATGTTCCTCTCCTTCCCCAGGTAAGGCTCAACCATTTTCAACACCACACTGTCTCCTAGTCGCTGACCTGGCCTCCGCGTCTCGTCTTTACCCAGATATGGCGCACCGTTCACCATATATTTGGTATCGACGTCAGCAGCGAGCCAGAACTTTATACCAAATTTATCAGGTTTGCTTGCTATATACTGTATGAAGCTGCACCTTGCTTTTGTTGGGAAGAGCTGCTCATCAACAGTTATGTCGGCACCGGGCTGGCAGCAAGCGATGCTGTTCTGGACGAATCTCTCCCAAACCTTGGTCATCAGGGCAAACTTGTTATCTTGCAGGCGTGTGCGTCTGGTCTCCTTTTTGTCAAAACGCAGAAATCGCATGATTTCTTGGAATCTATTTCGGGACATGGTCTCCTTGAAAAATGCATAGCCCCAGTCGGCTGACCAAAAGCTTGCCAAGTCCATGCTTTTTCCACCGTGCGCCCCACGAATGTAGACTAGAGCAATGAAGGCCTTTAGTTCATCCACTGTCATATCCCATGAGCTGTCCTCCTTGACTCTGTGTGCCTCAGCCACGGTGCAGTCCCTGATGTGCTCCAACATACCATCATCAACCAAACACAGAAAAGAGGTGAGGGCATCTTCAATGTTGCGCTTGGCGTGCGCTGTGGGGCCTGGAGCTGCTGTCATGACATTTTGACTTTGTCGCCTTCCTCTATTTTCACCTGACTGTATAACTGTCCACACTGTGCCATCTTTCGCTGTTTCATGCCGCTCTGCTATAGGTGGATTTAGTGGGACAGCTTCATCCAGTGCCGGGCTGAGTGCTCTTGTGGTTGGCACAGTACGCACAGCTGATGACCCAGGATTTTGCTCTGTCGCCAAGAAATTATAGCCTAATTAGTTTGTTTTATTTCATGGAATATCTATCTTATCAGGGCTAATATTAGCCTATGTATGGGGCTAAGAATATACAGTAATCGCAATAAATTCGCGTAAAGATCGCAGCCTAACGTACCTGAAACATTAGCAGATGGAATGACAGCAGATGCAGAATTGGAAGTGTCCAGTCTGCTTTTTTTACGCAGGGGAATTATCTCTGAATCACTCTCAGAGCCAGTGTCAGAGGAACTTTCAAGAGACCAGGAGACATCACTATCGGAACCTGCTTCTCCATCGGACTCAGCCTCATCCTGTCACGGGTGGATTACAAAAAGTGGAGAGGAGGACTCAAGTGCAACAGAAGGGGGAATATTTATTACTAAATGAAAATAAACACAAAAACAAAAACCCACGAGGGGGGAAAACATACTTCATAAAACATAAAACTTAACTGAGCTGAAACACAATACACTGACCATAAACACATCGAGAACCACAAGGAACATGGGAGACATAATACAAAGATCCGACCAAGACAGCAAACAAGAGGAGACTTAAATAGGGAACAAATCAAGAGGGGACAGGTGGAACAACTAAACACTAATCAGGTATCAAGGGGGAGGGATCAAACAATCACAACAGCACATGGCACAACATAACAAAACACCCATGTGCTAACAAGACAGGACAGACATGTGACATAACCCCCTCCCTACGGAGCGGCTACCAGACGCTCCATCAGGCTAGGGCGGGGCAGGAAGGAACAAACCAGGGCGGGACGGGAGAGGACAAACCAGGGCGGGACGGGAGGGACAGACCAGGGCGGGACGGGAGGGACAGACCAGGGCGGGACGGGAGGGACAGACCAGGGCGGGATGGGAGGGACAGAGACATCAGGCGACCTAGGCGAAACAGAAAGTCCATAGGGAGGTGAGGGAGAAACACAGAGTTCATTGGACGGTGAGGGAAAAACACAGAGTCCATCGGGCGGCCAGGGCGGTGAAGACCCCTCGGGCGGCCAGGGCGGTGAAGACCCCTCGGGCGGCCAGGGCGGTGAAGACCCCTCGGGCGGCCAGGGCGGTGAAGACCCCTCGGGCGGCCAGGGCGGTGAAGACCCATCGGGCGGCCAGGGCGGTGAAGACCCCTCGGATGGCCAGGGCGGTGAAGACCCCTCGGGCGGCCAGGGCGGTGAAGACCCCTCGGGCGGCCAGGGCGGTGAAGACCCCTCGGGCGGCCAGTGCGGTGAAGACCCCTCGGGCGGCCAGGGCGGTGAAGACCCCTCGGGCGGCCAGGGCGGTGAAGCCCTCTCAGGACCAGACACCGGCTCGGGAACAGACACTAAAACAGAAACAGTCACAAGGACAGACAAAAACACAGACACAAACACAGGGTCCGGAACAGGCGTGGGCTCCGCCTCTGGAACAGGCGTGGGCTCCGCCTCTGGAACAGGCGTGGGCTCCGCCTCTGGAACAGGCGTGTCCAAAATCCGGGCCAGACGCTCCAGATAGTCCCAGCTCAGGAAGGCAGACGGGACGTGGACAGTCTCTCGCTCGGCAGACAGGCCGTGGACAGTCTCTCGCTGGGCAGACGGGCATTTCCTCCTCCTTCTCCGTCTGTGACGGTGACAAGTAGGTCCCGAGCTGTCCCTGTAACCCGATGAAAATTGGGTTGCCCCAAAGGTGGCGACGAAATAGTCCGGGCAATCCAAATAATCGTCGTCAAAATAATTCTCATCCCAGTTGGACTCCTCGTCCTCCATTTTGCTGAGTCCTCAGTGGTCGGATCTTTCTGTCACGGGTGGATTACAAAAAGTGGAGAGGAGGACTCAAGTGCAACAGAAGGGGGAATATTTATTACTAAATGAAAATAAACACAAAAACAAAAACCCACGAGGGGGGAAAACATACTTCATAAAACATAAAACTTAACTGAGCTGAAACACAATACACTGACCATAAACACATCGAGAACCACAAGGAACATGGGAGACATAATACAAAGATCCGACCAAGACAGCAAACAAGAGGAGACTTAAATAGGGAACAAATCAAGAGGGGACAGGTGGAACAACTAAACACTAATCAGGTATCAAGGGGGAGGGATCAAACAATCACAACAGCACATGGCACAACATAACAAAACACCCATGTGCTAACAAGACAGGACAGACATGTGACACATCAAGGCTCTGAAACATGGCTAAAGCCTCTGTGGCAGTCATTCTTCTTGCTGACATTGTTCTGATATTCTCTTTTCAATATTTCAATTTGGTTTTAGCTCGAAGCTAAAGCTAGATTTCAGCTTTGCAATAGACTAAACAAACAACAAGAGAAATTGTTGCTAGGCAATGGTGATGCATCTTCAAGAGCGGGAAAAAGGAGCAACCGACACAGTGTCTGTAATACATAGCCTACTGGTCAGTATTACTTATGGCCATTCAAGGTAGAAAGACTCAAAACTATTTTGTGTCTTGTAATTTTAATAAAATAACAATGATAGAATAAAGTATAGGCACATTTAGGAAAAGTAATGGTCCATAGTTACATGGGTTTTATTTCAACAAAGTTATTACATTGCAAATTTTTAAAACAGTCAAAATGACTGCCTTGGGAGTTCGTGTGTTAAAGATGAACTGAACTGAAAAAAAAATACGTTGTTGATAACGTGTTGTTTATGACAATTAAAAGTAAATTACACAAAAAAATGTATTAAAAATATCAATATAGCTTTTTTTAAGAAACACAACTATTGTTCATTTCAGTGCTGTGCGGTGAGAAAGACGTATTGGAGGTGGCTATGCTTTCTCTAAGGGATGTCCGAGCTGAGACGCTGGAGCGCCCCATAAGTAGCAGGTATGTACAGTGTATTTTCCTAATTGGCGTCTAGGCTAGGCTAGGCTAGGCTAACTTGTTATATCCTTTTCTCAGACTGTTTAGGTTAACGGCGCATTTGGGAAGGAGGAATAGGATTCCGATCCCATCCTGTGCTGTGAACTACATAATTTTCCCCTCAGCCGAGAACCAAGGATTTGAGTATGCATTGGACTTGTAACTTGGCTAAATAAAACATTTGATGCAGACATTGTCAGATGCTTCATGTACGCATTGACGTTTTCAACACATCTGTCTCTCGTACCTAGGATTAAACACTAGGCAGTTTTAAGTCAGCTAGCCATGACTTGAGGGCTGGGTTCCTTGTCAAAGGTAGCCTGTGAAAATGTATCGTAACCCCAGCTGCCTTAGCCCTATACAATTCATTACTACAGCCAGGGGCAATACAGTATGAACCCCCCCAGATCTGTTGGTTTCTGTTTCCTCAGCCATATCAGCTAGCCTCAGACTATTTACATGCTATGGCTGCGCTCTGCTGGTTTTGGTTGGCAACGGAGTAGCCTACCATGCCAGTGACGTAGCCAAATGTTGAAATCCAACATGGCGGCACCCGTGTAACAAAAACAACATTTTCAACGTACAGTTTTATCCCTTTTAACAAATTCTGCCATTTTAATTATTGTACCAATGATAATAAATAAAATACATCTGTTATATCACCTTTTTTCAAATTTCAGTTCAGTTCATCTTTAAGACTCATTTGACAGGTACAAGTTGCTCAGGTAATATAAATTCCATGGTTATTAGGGGCCAAGCACCGAATGTGCGTAGGCACCTATTGTTTTCGTTCCCATGAATAATAATAATAGGAACGGGAACGAAAACAATAGGTGCCTACGCACATTCGAGTCTATGGCAGCCCATAGAACGGCTTGCGGGAAAGTTATGAAAATTGGCACACTGATAGAGTACAGTCTGAAAAGTCAACATAGCAAATTTTGAGTCTCCAAATCAATTCCTCTAGCGCCACCAACTGTCCAAAGTTTCACTCATGTTTATGCTAATAACTTTTGAACCATAAGGGCTGGAAACAATATTATTTTTCCCTCTGATTCCTGAGCTCATGACAATTCGATTGCACCATATGACGTAATTTTGCATCATAAAAATATTATTTTGGAATTGTCCAAAAAAACTACTTTTTTTAACTTCTCCTAGACGGTTTCTCCGATTTTCACGAAAGTTTAACCAGATCATCTCCAGACCATGCCGACAAAATGGAATTCATGTTGAATCGTCAAACTGTTCTAAAATACCGCGCAAACTAATTTTACGTAGCACTTGCGAAACAGACGTAAGGCTGTATCTCCGCAACACTTCATCGTATTCAGAACTAACTTGGTACATGTCATCACAAGCATGGCCTGAGGAGACATGCTGCGTTTCTGCGCAGCGCCACCTACTGGTCCAGAGATATAAAAAATGGCTATTTTGGCTTATAACTTCTGAACGGTTTGCCCACGGTCTTTTTAGATTCAGGGCGTCATGCCGAGTCAAATGATATCCAAATTTTCCTGGTCGGCCATTCTGGCTGTCGGGCATTTTGAATTATGTGCTAAAATGCTGTATTTATGAACGCATAAACGGATTGTCACAAAACTCTGTGTGGGTCATCACCACGATGCCCTGAAGGAGCCTGAGAAGTTTTGAAAAAGCACAACCTAGTGGTGATTTTTTTTTTCTCCAATAGCTTATAATGCTTATAACTCTGGCTGTGGTAGTGTTGTTTTTGGCGGCCTGTTTTAATTTTAGTTTTAGTCTAGTCTTTGTGTCAAGCTGTCATTTTAGTTTTTATTAGTTTTAGTCACGTTCATACTCTTTTTAGTCTAGTCTAGTTTTAGTCGACGAAAACTGATGACATTTTAGTCTAGCTTTAGTCGACGAAAACTGATGACATTTTAGTCTAGTTTTAGTCGACGAAAGACATAGTCTAGTTTTAGTCAATGAAAATTGTATTTTAGTCTCTTTTTAGTAATGCAATTCTATTTAACCCAGTCAATATGTATACCTAGTAGTAGACAAAACCAACATTTTCTTTTAGCCAAACCCATTTCAAAAAAATCTTATCTTATTATTGTTAGTCTATCTTATTATATTATTGTTAAGATGGCGCCGCGGATGGCTGCCTCGGTGCGGAGCTCTCCAGTTATTGTGTTGTTTTTGTTTGTTTGTCCTGTGTTTAGTCATTATTTTCCTATCAGATTCACCAAAGACGAACTACTGGACATTAGGAAACACACACCAGATAACTTTTCTACAGTTTTTGATAATTCAGACGTTTTGCTGGACATTCTCGTCGGAGGGGCAGCGCTGTTGTTCAAACGCGCGCTCAAACGCAAACGAGGAAAGCGAGCGGGCGCGCTGGTGAAACTCCGCGAGCGCGGCCTGCGCACTGCACTCCCTAGTATTCATCTTGCGAATCTCCGATCCCTTCCTAACAAAATGGACGAACTTCTCCTCCTCACCCGGATTAACAAGGATTTTTTAAACTCTGCTGCTCTGTGCTTCACTGAAACCTGGCTGAGTGAAGCCATACCGGACAACGCAATACATCTGCCGGGCTTCCAGCTGTTCCGAGCGGATCGCATCGCGGAGCTAACGGGGAAGACGAGAGGTGGTGGATTGTGTTTCTACATTAACGAAAGTTGGTGTTCAGATGTAACAACACTGAAGAAGATGTGCTCTCCTAATTTAGAGGCGATCTTCATAAACTGTAAACCTTTCTACTCGCCACGGGAGTTTTCCTCTTTCATTCTCGTGAATGTTTACATCCCCCCAGACGCGTGCGTGAGCGCGGCACTACAACAGCTGGCTGAACAAATAGCCGAAACGGAACAAAGGTACCCAGACTCTCTTTTAATAATTCTAGGGGATTTTAACAAAGCAAATCTTTCCCGTGAACTTCCAAAATACAGACAGCACGTTACATGTCCCACAAGAGACAGTAATATACTGGACCACTGTTACACCACAATAAAGAATGCGTATCACTCCGTCCCACGGGCAGCTTTGGGGCTATCTGATCACTGTTTGGTTCATCTTATACCGACCTACAGGCAGAAACTGAAATCAGCTAAACCTGTAATAAGGACTGTAAAAAGATGGACTAATGAAGCAGAGCAGAGTCTACAGGCCTGCTTCGATTGCACTGATTGGACTGTTTTTGAAGCTGCTACCAACGATCTGGATGAGCTCACAGATACTGTTACATCATATATCAGTTTCTGTGAGGATACATGCATTCCTACCAGGACATTCTTATCATTCACCAATGATAAACCATGGTTTACTGGGAAACTCAAACAGCTTCGTCATGCCAAAGAGGATGCTCACAAAAGTGGGGATAAAATCTTGTATAACCATGCCAAGAACAGACTGACAAAGGAGATCAGAGTTGCTAAAAGAGCCTACTCTGAAAAGCTGAAAAACCAGTTTTCATCCAACGACCCATCATCAGTCTGGAATGGCCTGAAGAACATCACCAATTACAAGTCACCATCCTCCCGATCTGTGGACAATCCACACCTGGCTGATGATTTAAACTCATTTTACTGCAGGTTTGAAAAGCCCTCATTCACACCTCTCACCGGCTCTGACCTGCAGTTCACACATCCACCATCACCTCCTACACCCCCTCCTCCCCCCCCTCCTGCCATCCAACCTGAGCTTAAGGTCTGTGTGGAGGACGTGAGCCGAGTCTTCAAAAAACAGAAGACTAGGAAAGCCTCAGGCCCAGACGGCATCTCGTCTGCTTGTCTAAAAGCCTGCGCTGACCAACTGGCCCCGGTCTTCACGCAGATCTTCAACAGATCATTGGAGCAATGTGAAGTTCCCTGCTGCTTCAAACGCTCCACTATCATTCCGGTCCCCAAAAAAACCAAAATCACTGGACTTAATGACTACAGACTTGTAGCTCTCACGTCCGTGGTCATGAAGTCGTTTGAAAGACTGGTGTTGGCCCACCTGAAGGACATCACTGGACCCCTGCTGGATCCTTTTCAGTTTGCTTACAGAGCAAACAGGTCTGTGGATGATGCAGTCAACATGGGACTGCATTATATCCTGCAACATCTCGACAGACCTGGGACTTATGCAAGGATCCTCTTTGTGGACTTCAGTTCGGCCTTCAATACCATCATGCCTGATCTACTCACAGACAAACTGACCCAGCTCTCCATTCCATCCTCGATCTGTCAGTGGATCTCCAGCTTCCTGACGGACCGGCAGCAGCTCGTGAGACTGGGAAACACACATCCAGGACTCTCACCACCAGCACTGGCGCCCCCCAAGGGTGCGTTCTCTCCCCACTGCTCTTCTCCCTGTACACTAACGACTTCACTTCTAAAGACCCCACTGTCAAGCTCCTGAAATTTGCAGACGACACCACTGTCATCGGTCTCATCCGAAACGGTGACGAGTCTGCTTACAGACTGGAGGTTGAACAGCTGGCTGTCTGGTGCAGTTATAACAACCTTGAGCTGAACACGCTCAAAACAGTGGAGATGACCGTGGACTTCAGGAGGAACAGCCCAGCACTCCCCCCACTCACCATCATGAACAGCAC
The DNA here is from genome assembly GCA_036326025.1 of Chrosomus eos. Lineage (NCBI taxonomy): Eukaryota > Metazoa > Chordata > Actinopteri > Cypriniformes > Leuciscidae > Chrosomus > Chrosomus eos. The sequence goes on along the minus strand of CM070818.1, from coordinate 46,430,182 downwards.
TGTGGAAGCAGTGGAGTCATTCAGGTTCCTGGGCACTATCATCTCTCAGGACCTGAAGTGGGACAATCACATTGACTCCATTGTGAAAAAGGCCCAGCAGAGACTGTATTTCCTTCGCCAGCTGAGGAAGTTCAACCTGCCACAGGAGCTGCTGATTCAGTTCTACTCAGCCGTCATCGAGTCTGTCCTATGCACTTCCATCACTGTCTGGTTTGGTTCAGCTACCAAATCAGACATCATGAGACTACAGCGGACAGTCCGGACTGCAGAGAGGATCATTGGTGCCCCCCTGCCAACCCTCCAGGACCTGTACTCTTCCAGAGTGAGGAAGAGAGCAGGTAAAATCATCACAGACTCCACTCACCCTGGACACCACCTGTTTGAACTGTTACCGTCAAGACGGAGACTCAGATCACTGGCCACAAGAACATCTCGGCACAGGAACAGTTTCTTCCCACAGGCCATTTCCCTCCTGAACAGTTAACATATCTCCCAAGGCATATGCCTTTAAGTGCAATACCCCCACTGTTTAGTGCAATATCTCCTAAACTCAGGTTATTTATATTTATATTTATTCATACTATTCAAAATACTGTATATATGTTCATAATCCGAAAATGTTTATTCTGACTAAACCCAACCGTGGCCTTATATTTTATATTTTATAGTATTTTCATATATATATATATATATATATATATATATATATATATATATATATATATATAATTTTTTTTTTTATTTAATTTTATATTTTAGATTTTGTATTACTGTTTCTTGTTGTATTTGTATCTGTATATGTGCACTGGAAGCTTCAGTACCAAAGAAAATTCCTTGTGTGTGCAAGCACACTTGGCAATAAAGCTCTTTCTGATTCTGATTCTGATTCTGATTTCTGATTCTGATTCTGATTCTGATTACCTTATAGACTCAAGAATGCTATTCCAGACACAGAAGACGCTCTGATATGAATTTAGAACATATTTATTTTACCAACCAAACATGTTGCCTACACACGATGAAATTAAAGTTTTTCCAAATGTCATTTCTTCTTTTTCTCCCAAAGACGAATCCCTTTCTCTGTGTAAGACTTAACTGTGTTTGTTGTCGTTTATGCTAACGCCTGTTTCACACATAGCCTACTCCGTTTGCGGTGTGTATTTTTCCCCGCACCCATGTTATGTTAAGAGCGCTCACACCGCACGCGGGAGCGGTGCGTGCATAACAGCAGAGCAGAGATCTACACAGTAGCCTACCTCAACAACGCGACATAATGGATGTAGGCTAGAAATATTGATTTGAAATAAAAAAATAGAGAATAAATGTTGTGATTGTGGTATTACAGCCGTAGATCAGCTGCGCACTGCAAACGCAGCACATGTGAAAACACAATAGCACGAGCTGCTCCTGCATACACACCGCATACGCACTACACACGGTGACACGGAGTATGTGTGAAACAGCCGTAACTCACGCAGCTGCATCTTCATAATGCCGCGAATGGGGCTTGAGGATGTGATGTCGTCTGCGTCTGCGCAGTGCGATCTGATGCAGCCCCTGAAGTGAAACACAGGAAACAGAAATGCTGCATACCGGTAATAACGCAAGTAAACGAGACGAAATAACGTTAAATAACATTTTGTCTCGTCTCGTTTTGGTCAACGAAAATGAAGAGAATTTTAGCATAGTTTTTATTTTGTAAACTACATTTAGTCTCGTTTTTATTCGTCAACGATATTACATTATACATTTAATTATAGTCATCGTAACATGACCAGCATTTACGTTGCGTCTCGTCTCGTTTTCGTCAAGTGAAAAAGGTTCGTTGACGACGATATTTCGTCATAATTTTCGTTGACGAAAGCAACACTAGGCTGTGGTTGACTGATTTTCACGGGAGTCATCTCCTTAAGTTCCTGAATCATTGTCGAGTCCAACGATACCAAACATGCTAGGTTTCGCATTACGTTTTGTGTAGCGTTGTGATTTAGCATTTTAAAAAACATTTGCCGATATCTTCGAAACCGTTAGTCAGATCGAGACGAAACCACCGTCAGAAGTCTGGCCATACGCCAATGCCCAAATACCAAAATATTGATAGTAAGGGGTAGTAAAATTCAATCAAAGTCACGTGTCAGTCATTTGTTACGTGTTTTTTCATATAAGTGTCTATAACTCCGAAGCGAATTGAGATATTTCCACCAAATTTGGCACACACATATATGGGTTCAGTCTGAGAACACATGAGAAAAATTGTGGGATTTTGCCTCTTGGTGGTGCTATAATAGAACAAAACATGAAATTCCCATTGGCTTCAATACAGTTTTGTGATGTAAAATGCTATACTTAACAAATGCATTGCTGTAACATTATGAAACTCAGAATTTGCCACCAGCACCATCCCCTGAAGGTACTCAAAAGATTCAGAGACAGCGCCACCTGTTGGTCAAAAGTTAAAATTAAATTTCCAAAAATGCTTATAACTTATGAATAAATATGCCTTTTGTAATGAATGACACTGGTCTTAAAGTGAACCCCGACTAGTGTGGCATGTTGGCCTTATAAGATTAACGTGGGCGTCAGCTATAAAAAGGTGATACAAAAACACTCCAAATATTTTTGTTTTTATTTAAAAAAGCCGAAAATCCATTCACTCGTAGGCTGCCATAGTCATTTACGTCTCAATGCATTCTGGGTAATGACGTGTAAGGGTTAGAGTCGGTTGAGCCTAGCCGCTGTAGCCGCTTTGTTTTTTTGTTTTTCCAACGTACCGGCTAGCTAGCTTAGTTTTGACAGTAGTGAGATGAACATGTCTGCCGTTCAGCCTTTTCAGTTTGAACCCGAGCGGGTTAAAATCAGGAGAATAACACGGTGTCTGTGCGGCAACTGCTTGCCAATGCCAAGCGAGAACGACAGCGTTTGCTGTAAAGAGCCCATTATAGTCAGTAATGTTATAGTCTTAGATTTAAGATTTTAAATATGTAGTGCAAGACAATTCAGTGCAATGGTAATTATTAATATTGTAATTGTAAGATTGAAAATGTACATGAGGTAGATGAGCAGAATAGTGTTGACTTTGTTCAGTGGAAAAGGGGTTGTACATCGGTCCGGACGAGAAGCACAGCGCCGCGTCTATGACAACTCGAGGTATCGCACACCGGACGTGCACTTTGTCAGTTTATGGCCAGTAATATTTTTATGTTTAAGGACATTATGGAATTAAGATCATGTCTGTACTGTCCTATGTTATGATTGTACTGTACAATTAAATACAACCGTTGCTTATTAGTCTGCAGTCTGAATTCACTTTACCTCAGAGTGTCCGTTAACTGAATGAATTGAGAATATCACCTGAAAATCCGGTAACATCAGCAATTTTCAATCAACCAGCTGATTTCTGTAAATGAATGTAAAACTAAATGTATATTGCAGCGCAGGGTGATGTCAGTATGTACATTAACAACGATTTGAGACAAATTAATGTAAATTTAATATAAAACTATGTAAATGGTGCTCTGTGGTGCAGCAGGATTTTGAACAAGGGCCGAGATGGTATTTCTCTGCGTTCAACATAAGCCCCTTTCACACAGCGCGTTGATCCCTGGAAATTGCCAGAACGCCTTCTGTGTGAACGCAAACACGACCCGGGATTGATAACGGCATCGATGCCGGGTTGAGGACCTAGTAACATTGCCGGAATCAGTCCCGGAACGCGCGCTGTGTGAACAAAAGCCAGAACCAATGCCGTAAGGGGTGTGTCATAGTGATGACGCTCGTGCCATTGCGCGACTCGTTGCTTTTAGAAGAAAGTTTGTGTTCGTCATCAACAAAGAAAGGACGAACAAATGTCTGCAAACTGGAACGAAGCAGAGACCAGGAGCTCCTCACTATCCGCGCTGAAGCTGAGATCGTTCGCCAGTTTTGTGGAACTGTACGCGCGTGTACATGTTTTCGACGCGTACATTAGGCAAGGCAAGGCAAGTTTATTTATATAGCACATTTCATACACAATGGTAATTCAAAGTGCTTTACATAGGAGAAAATAAAATAATCAAAACAAATAAGAATAATTAAAACAGTTTAGAATAAAAAATAAATTAAAGTACAGTAAAAACAGTCGGACGAACAGTGGCACAGTGCTCATTCAGTAAATGCATAGCTAAATAGATGTGTTTTGAGTCTGGATTTGAATGTGACTACTGTAGGAGCAGTACTGATCTCTTCTGGAAGCTGGTTCCAGCTGCGGCTGGCATAGTAGCTAAAAGCAGACTCTCCTTGCTTAGAGTGAACCCTTGGTATTTCTAACTGATGCGATCCTAATGATCTGAGTGATCTGTTGGGTTTATATTCAGTGAGCATATCTGCAATATACTGAGGTCCTAGCCCATTGAATGATTTATATACCAGTAATAATACTTTAAAATCAATCCTAAATGTAACTGGGAGCCAGTGTAAAGACCAGGGGCCTCATTTATAAAACTTTGCGTAGGATTTGCGTCAGAAGTTGCGTACGGATGAAACATAGGACGTGCGTACGCACAGAAATATTCGGATTTATATAACCGTGCACACGCACATCCTACGCAGTTTTCCCTTAATAAATCACAATCAATTCTAAATGTAGCGCAGCTTTTGCGGCTTCATGTCACGCCCATAGTTGACCATAAATAGTCCGTGAAACGCCCATATTTGCCCATAAATAGTCTGTGAAATGCCCACAATTTAATATTCATCGATTGCGAAATCATGGCAAATACAGAGAGGAAAAGCAAGCAATGTAACTTCACTCAATGTCAAGTAGAAATTATGGTTGGCGAGGTGGAAAAGAGGAGAAAAATGTTGTTTGGAGGGCACAGTGTGGGCATTACTAATGCCAAAAAGGCACTTGAGTGGCAAAAGGTTGCAGACGCCGTTAATATACTGCAGCCTCACAACCTCGGACAGTGGCCGAAATAAAAAAGAAATGGTGGGACATCAAAGTCGAGGCAAAAAAGCGTCTAGCGCTCCATTATGTATTGTGATGGCATCATGGTATTTTATTACAATCCATTTGATTGCATCTGACAAGTTACAGATGTGTTATGAGGATGAATTGCATAACATGCCAATATTATTGCAGAACATATTTCACTTTTCTTTTTGCAAATGTGTTAATTTGCATTTCTGTTGTAGGCTAATCTTCGTTTGATTTTGTTTTGCACTGCAGATCGATCAAACGGGTGTTCGTGTAGTAGGCTGTTAAATGTAATACTTGCTTTATGAAGTCTTCATTTTATTAATGAGAGGCAGTATTGCCATTTCTTTTACACAACGGTCTACACTTTCACACACTTTCACGTGTTTCTTCCATCTGCCGACGGTGTCGCCATTTCTCATTTCACCCGTTTTTGTGCGTACGCCTGGGTCAGAGCTTGCGTGAAGGACCGCACATTTTCCCGTCAAGTTTGCTTTTTATAAATACCAATTATTGCGTAGAGAGCGGCGTACGCATTCTTTTGTGCGTACGCAATGTTTATAAATGAGGCCCCTGAGGACTGGTGAGATATGTTCATATTTTATGGTTCTGCTCAGAATCCTGGCAGCAGCGTTCTGTATGAGCTGCAACTGTCTTATGGTCTTTTTAGGAAGGCCAGTGAGGAGTCCATTACAATAATCCACCCTGCTGGTGATGAAAGCATGCACAAGTTTCTCTAAGTCTTGACTGGAAACAAAGCATCTAATTCTTGCAATATTTTTCAGATGATAGTATGCTGATTTAGTAATTGCTTTGACATGACTACTGAAACTAAGGTCTGACTCTAGAGACACACCAAGATTCCTGACTTGATTTTTAGTTGTTAGACCCCTAGAGTGAAGGTATGCATTCACCTTGAGAACTTTATCTTTGTTTCCAAACGCAATGACTTCAGTTTTGTCTTTGTTTAACTGAAGAAAGTTTTGGCACATCCAGTTGTTTACTTCATCAATGCATTGGCACAGGGAGTCAATGGGTCTGTAGTCGTTAGGCGATAGGGCTAAGTAGAGCTGTGTGTCGTCTGCATAGCTGTGGTAAGAGATTCGGTTCTTTCTCATTATTTGGCTCATTGGGAGCATATACAGGTTGAATAGGAGTGGCGCAAGAATTGAGCCCTGGGGGACTCCGCAGGTCATGGATGTCCACTCAGACTTATGGTCTCTTATACTCACATAATAACCTCTCCCTTCTAAGTATGACCTGAACCATTTTAGGACTATCCCAGAAAGCCCCACCCAGTTTTCCAGCCTGTCAATAAGTATGTTGTGATCGACAGTGTCAAATGCAGCACTGAGGTCGAGTAGTACCAGCACTGATAATTTGCCTGTATCAGTATTTAAGCGAATATCGTTTATTATCTTTATGAGCGCTGTCTCTGTGCTGTGATGGGATCGGAAACCAGATTGAAAATTGTCAAAGTAACCATTCAAGCTTAAGAATTTGTTCAGCTGATTGAAGACAACTTTTTCAATGATCTTGCCTATGAAAGGAAGATTTGAGATCGGTCTATAATTGCTTAATATGGTCTTATCTAGATTGCTCTTTTTCAAGGGACTTGACAACTGCAGTTTTCAGGGAGTTTGGAAAACTCCCAGAAAGAAGTGAGGCATTTACCACTTCTAGGAGATCTGCTTCTAAACAGTTTAACACACTTTTGAAAAAAGATGTGGGAAGTGTGTCAAGGGCGCAGGTTGATGTTTTAAGGTGCTGTACGGTTTCTTCCAAAATTTTGCCATCAATTTCTTCGAAAACAGACATAGTAACTACTTTCTCAGGTAGTGGTCTGATCTGTTTGACCCCAGCGCAACTTAAGGATGAGCTGATCACCTTTCTGATATTATTGATTTTCTCAGAGAAGAAAGAAGCAAACTCACTGCACTTGATGTCTGAGAGTATTTCACTGGGAATCTGGCTTGGTGGGTTTGTCAGTCTCTCTACTGTAGCAAAAAGAGTGTGTGTGTTGTTTAAGTTGCTGTTTATAATATTTGAGAAGAAAGTCTGTCTAGCTTTGCCTAGTTCCATATTAAAAGCATGGATGCTGTCTTTGTAGATGTTATAATGGACTACAAGTTTTGTCTTCCGCCACATGCGTTCTGCTCTTCTGCATTGTCTATTCATGTTTTGCACTGCTGTTGAGTTTCTCCAAGGTGCTTTTTGTCTACTACTATTCTTCCTGACTTTCACAGGAGCAATATGATCAATTACACTTTTAATTTTTGAGTTAAAAGATTCAAGGAGAAAATCAACAGAGTCAGCAGATATGCTTGGTTTTAAAGATATAGCCTTCATAAATAGCACACTAGTGTTCTCATTTAAGCATCTCTTCTTGACAGACACAGATCTAGCTTCAATGGCAGGAGAGATCAAAATATCAAAGAAAATAAAGAAATGATCAGACAGTGCTACATCCTTAATAACAATCGATGAGATGTTTAGACCCTTACTGATAAGTAGATCTAGAGTGTGTCCACGATTATGTGTGGGTCCATGTACATGCTGAGTCAGATCAAAAGTTTTTAAAACAGTTTTGATTTCTTTTGCCATATTGGTTTCTGCATTATCTATGTGAATGTTAAAATCTCCAGCAATGGCAAAAAAGTCAAACTCTGAGGAAATTGTTGATAACAGTTCTGTAAAGTCATCAGCAAAGGCTGGAGAGTATTTTGGAGGCCTGTAAACAATGATAAGTAAAATACGTGGAGAACCTTTTAACACAATACCCAGATACTCGAAAGACGGGTAATTCCCAAATGATATTTGCTTACATTGATAGACATCTTAAAAAAAGCCCCCGCCTCTCTTACCCGCTCTGCAAACACTCATAAAAGTAAAGTTAGGAGGGGATGTTTCATTGAGGACTGTTGCACTGCAGCTGTCTTCTAGCCAAGTTTCATTTAGAAACATAAAGTCCAGGTTGTATGTGGTTATTAAGTCGTTGACTAGAAGTGATTTATTTTTAAGTGAGCGGATGTTTAAAAGTGCTAACTTAAGTCTTACTTTTTGTCCCCACAGCGATCTTAGTTTGGCGTGTAATAGGCACCAGATTAGATGGGTTTGCTGTACGGCTTTTGAAGGCCTTAGATTTACTATCATGTAATTGAACAGCAATAGAGAAAGATTCAGGCAGTGAGATTCCCGCTTGTTTTGTAAACATTTAAGAAAGTTACTGTTATCATAGCGGGGACCCGACACTGAGAGCTGGTATCAGTTGTTTTTGGTTCACCTCGAGCCACTGGAGGAGGGTGTGAGCCCTGGCGCTGTGGCAGAGGCTGAAGAGCTCTCACAGGAGGAGGAGGAGGAGGGGGAGGGCGAGCTGGGACCGCAGGCTTTGGTGGTTGTGGGGCCTGCCGTTTTTTGGTTGACATCTGGGGGCTTGCAGCAAAAGAGTGGGATAGTCTGGTTCCAGCATATACCAGTTGTTCCATTTTCTCTGAGAAGCACAGAAGTGGAGTTGCTGGAGAGAGGGATAGCGTGTCTGGTGAGGGGGGCTGTTGCTCTGGTGTTATCAGAGGCTGTAATATCCTGTCCTGGATTCCCTGGCTGTTTTCCAGAAAGTCATCCTTGGGTGCTGAATCTTCTAGCAGTTCTAGTATGTCACAGTCTGTCTGTAGTGAGCTCTGTGGGCAGGACTCAGCTGAGATTGTGTCCGTGAGCAGAGGCTGTTGTGGCTGAGTGGTGTTATCATTGTTCTTGTGTGATGTGTCAGCCGCATGTCCATTCAGTTGCAGAAGTGAAGTCCTGTGGTCATTCATAATGTGTCCAGGTGTGTGTGTGCCATTCAGGTTGAGTGGATTGGCACACACTGTAGAAGGATGATCGATTGAGAAGAAGATATTGTCCTGTAGCACTCTTGAACCAAGTTTGTTTGGGTGGAGCCCATCCTGTTGAAACAGTTGCCTCTTACTCCAGAAAAGATTGAAGTTGTCAATGAAGTTCACTCCTTTTATATTGCAGGTTTTTTGCAGCCATGTGTTAAGCCCAAGCAACCGTGTAAACCTGTTTGTTCCTCTTGCTGGGAGTGGTCCACTGATGGATGTCTGAACTTTCAGTCTTTTAAGTGTTTCAAAAAGTTCATTGAAATCCTTCTTAAGGAGTTCTGACTGCTCTTTATGAATATCATTCTTCACCACATGAATAATGAGTCGATTTGCAGTCGTATGTTTCATCAGAATGTTCTGAAGTTCCCTGTTTACATCAGAAGTTGTTGCTTGTGGAAGGCAGCATGTAGTTGTTTCCCTGCTAATAATGTTTCTGATTATAGAGTCACCCACTATCAGAGTCCTGGGCTCGGCTGCGCTCTGAGCTGAGTGCCGCTGTCTGCTCGACATTGAGCGCCTGTTAGCAGTGTTAGCTACTGGCTGATTCAGTCTGTGTTCGATCACATTCATCACATTCAGGGATTCCTCATTCATTAATACTGCAAATCTGTTCTCAAGATGTATAGGCGGTGGTAGGAGACCAGTGTTTGCAATCCTTGTGAGAGCCGTATCTGGGGTAGAGGATGCTACTGCGGCAATGTGTGATGCTCGTGACAATCTGATGTCTCGAGTGCCTTTGGGTCTCGCTCCCTGTTTGTGCCATCGATTTGTAAGTCGATCAGCTTGTTTCTCTACACTCAGTATGGCCTGTATTGGAGCACTAGATTCATGGGACTCACCGGCTGTATGCTGAGGGCGTCCATGATGAAGCTCTGTTGTGTGTTCCGTCTGGTTTGGTGGTCCCATAAGTAACTTTGTTTCAAGAACTGCAATTCTTTGTAAAAGTCTCTGGCAGTTAGTGCAGCAAGTAGATTCCAGAAGAGGCATTTTCTCTTATCCTTATGAATGTAGGCAGTTGTGTTTTCTCTTCCCCGGAATGTAAGCTTTCAGTGGGAGGCTGGTCGGAGAAAAGTATTCTGCTTTTTAATCAAGTAATCAAGCGTTTGAGCACTGTCCTGATTTGCTGAAGTTAAAATTAGGTGATAAAAGGAAATAAAATATGAAAATATAAACACGATAGAGCAATAAAAAAATAAAAGCGATAGAGCAAAGCGGGGAGCAGTAAGCAAGAGCATCCGAACAGTAGCTGAGAAGGAAGCTTACACGTCTCACTCACCCTGACGTCATGTGTCTTTACGGGATCTTTACGGGTTGTGTGTGAATGCACTCACAGATCACTGGCAGTGTGAATGAACCGAAAACAAACAATCCCGGGACAAATGCCGGGTCACATTATCCGTGTATTTTCCGGAATCTCTGTGTGAAAGGGGCTATAGTGACTGCTTAGGGAAAATAAAGCAAACGACGGCGGTAGATAACTTATTAAATTATTTATACCGATAGTATGATCGTCTGATCTATACTTAGTCTACCCTGGACTGCTGCTGACAAAAAGTGGAGCTCTTTACAGCAAACGCTCTTGTTCTCGCTTGGCAAACTGCCGCAGACACCATCTGTTTTGCCCCACTCTCGCTTCCTCAACTCTCTGATAATCTTCATTTTCATGTAACTCTTGAGTAGGCCTATCGTTTTCGAAGTTATTCTCTTGATTTAAGCCTACGGTGCGCCCGGGTTCAAACTAAAAAGGCTGAGCGGCAGACGTGTTCATCTCGCTACTGTCAAAACTTGGCTAGCTACAACCTTTACACATCACTACCCAGAATGTATTGAGACGTAAATAACTATGGCGGCCTACGAGTGAACGGATTTTCGTCTTTTTTTTTAATAAAATCAAAAACATTTGGACTGTTTTTGTATCACCTTTTTATAGCTGACGCCCACGTTAATCTTAGAAGGCCAACTTTCCACACTAGTCGGGGTTTCCTTTAATAGATTCCATGGGTCATGACGAGAACATAGATACCAAGTTTGATGTATTTGGACGAACTTCCTGTCCACCATCTTGATTTTCATTGAATACCTACTTTTTCAAACTCCTGTCCGATTTTCACCAAATTCGAATCGTATCATCTCCAGACCGTGCTAAATAAAAGTTATGGATTTCGTGTTGATAGACCAAACCGTTTTCTTATACTGCAGCAGCATATTTGAGGCATGTGGCCAAAAGGACTATTAAGGCTTTATATCTGCAATGCCTCGACATATTGACACCAACCTTTGTATGTGTCATTGTCACCTCACTCTGACCACACCACATCAATTTCGTAACTGCCCCACCTTTTGGTCGAAAGTGATAATCCATTTAAATCCATTTTGCCAAAATTCTCTTAAAATGTCTTTAATTGCTCCTTGCTGCAGTTGGTCTGCCACTCCCACCCATTATGGCATCTGTTGCCACTTCTTGCGCTTGGCCCCGGTAATGGCTGCTTGCAGCTATATTTTTCCTTTTGTGTTCATTGTTCAGTGCCTTAATGTGGACTTTGGACTGTGTTCTGTGCCATTCATTACCTCATGTATATACTCAACAGTGTTATGTGCACAATTTGGGAGTTCTTAAAAATAATAGTTGTTCAAAATATAGAAATACTGTAATCATTTGTGACATTGCAGTTCCAGTGTGATACAATGTGATGTTATGGCTCACATTTACCTTTATCCAAACAATGTAGATTGGGCAGTTTTGATATTTCACTGTACTGTTCAGAACAGGTTGAAAATACACTTTTACAGTGTTTGTTTTATATTATAGTTGTAAGGTTACGAATAAAATGGTCCCGAAACAGAATTGCCCAAATGTATGGTCTTTATTATGTAGATGATGAATAAACAAGTCACAACTCCAGCGCTAGAGGGAGATAGGATTCTCATTCTCCTTTGTCTAGTTCATACATTATATACTGAAAGTCTTAAGGGGAGTAATACAAGTTTGACCAATAGAACCAAACATTACCTCATGGATATCATATGGACTTTATATAACATCGTCCTTATATGGTAAAAACATCCTGCTAGGACCAGCTTTGCCTTGTGGTCCAGACAACTTTTCTAATACACATTCTATAGAAACAGACGAACAGAAAATATAGAGAGGAGGGGGCGAGCTGCTCTCTCCTCTACTAATGGATCCCAGATGTTTAACTTACATCTATACCAAAGAATGTGCATACGTGGCTATTATGTTGGCCCATCGAGTCTCTATTGTATGCAGACTTTAATATTGTATGGTGAAGGAGAATTAATAATTCTAACAATAGTGTACATGTGTGGCCACATTTATTTGCTGCTTTGTAGTCGCTGTGAAAGTGACACCGGTTGACATTGAATATGTTAATGTCTTCAATCTATCTTCTCATATTTTTCTTCTTCAATTGAATTTGTAATTGTTATTGACAAAGTCTGTTTATGTAAAGTTAATCACTGTAGTGCTTAGAATATAGATATTTAGTTTTCTTTTCTGAAGTTATAGCCAGGACTTTTCTTTTCTGAGGTTATAGCCAGGACTTTTCTAACAGTTTATAGTTTATTCACATATGATTAGGTTCATTTTACTAAAAAAAAAAATCATAAAACCTACTTAAAATTAGTACAAGTTACTTGTTACTACCCATAAATACGTTACCTGTACCAAGAAAAGTAGGTTTATCTAACTGAGTAATACTAGTACTAATAGTTAACTCAACTTGATTTTGTTGTGTTTGTATTAAGTAATGTTAGTGTTTATTATACTAATAAAACGCTGCAAGTTGACTCAACTTAAAACATCCAATGCAGCCACTTGCTTCACTTTTTTACATCTAGGTATTACTTTTTACAGTACAGTTTGGTCTAACACAGTACACGTAATAAAAAAGAAAGTGTTAGTATTAATGAATCAAGTATTGCCGGAAAGATGCATCTTCAGACGTTTCTTGAAAATGAAAACTCAGCACCTCGGGTTGAGTTCGGCAGGTCATTCCACCAGCAGGGAACAGTCCAGGTGAATGTCTGTGAAAGTGATTTTGTGCCTCTTTGAGATGGCACCACAAGGCACCATTAAGTTTAAGAACGTGTGTGACCGGATGCTCTCCTCCCAGGTGTTTTTAATATAAATGATTGAATTAATTAGCCCTGGCCGCCAACAAATTGCCTTTTGATCGGTGACATGTCATTTGACCGGCTATAAATAGCCTATTTTTTATTGCTGTGGAGACACGTCATTTCCGATTGACCCGGGGGTTCCCATTTGCTTCCAACCTGCGGGTGTTTTGACTGTAGCTGTACACCAGCTTTTGTGTGCTCTTGCTGTACGCCAGCTTTTGCGTGCTCCTGAAAGGGCTAGTTATTTCAGTAAGCGATTATTTCAGTAAGTTCTGGGAACTGTTTGGGCGTTAATCTGACGAGTGGGTATGATGTTTAGCTTGTTTCAGGCATACACAAACCAAGTAATGCGGCGCTGCAGGATCAAAACCAATCAAGCGAGTGATTGTAGTTTGTTTCGAGCGATCAACGTGACTTCTATCTTCGGGTAAGGCTTTTCCTGATTGGGTCGAGAGCATTGGGTATTTGTGCTGGCGTTTAACCATGTGTTTTCCTTCTAAGGTGTTCGAGCTTTTGTCCCCCTCTGCCTCTTTGTCAGGATTTAATGCAAGGAATCGCCGTTGTCCTACAACCTAATTTTTGTTGGTTTTTGTTTGTTGTGTTTATTCTGATTTGGTTCGTTAGGTGTGAGCTAATTTGTTAGAGGGAATTATAGTTTTCAGTTAAGTGTTTGTTTTTGGATCATTATTGTTATTATTTTTGTTTGCTGTGTTTATTTTGACTTAATTTAGTTTGTATTTGATCCTCCAATATTGTGTGTGTATGTGTGTGCAATTACATCTTTATTTCGCTAGATGCTGAGGGCTTCAGCCAGGAATCCTCCCTTGTTTCCTCTGCGTGCTGGTGGTGGTTTGAACACTGGGTGGTGTGTGCAGTGAGACACACGGATTTGCTGTGTGAGTGATAAGTGTATACCCTAAGGTGTGTGGTTGTATTCCTTATCTTCTAGCCCTCAGCCAAAAGCTTTTGAATGTAATGTTCTATTGTTAATTTTGTAGTGACTGACTTCGAGGACTGTATTTCTTCTGATATCTAACATCTTTTGGTCAGATGTTGTGGCATGTCTTGCCTAGTACGCTCCGTTTGTTTTAATGTGATTTTTAGTAATAAAGAACTATTTTTGTACGATATTCATGTCTCTGTTCCTTACTAGTGCAACCAACTTGTGTGTCTTAAAATAAAGTCTATCAATCATTCTCTGTGTGAAGTCAGAGTGGCGTAGTCAGTTTTCTTAAAGCTGCATTTATTCGATTCTAAGTAGTTAGGCCTTAGTGCCACTAAGTGCGGTTCCCTCTTGCCACACAAGCTTCTGGATGGCATGTAAGTCTGGAGTAATGAGTTTAGGTAAAAGGGAGCAGAGTCAGGGATTGTTCTGTAGGAAAGCATCAGTGCATTGACATTGATGTGAGAGCATTAAGAGAGCCTGCCAAGAGAGCATTACAATAGTCTAGTCTGGATAGAACAAGAGCTTGGACAAGGAGTTGTGTAGCATGTTCCGATAGGAAGGGCCTGATACTCCTAATGTTGTATAAGGCCAGGGGTCTCCAACACGTAGCTCACGAACTACCAGTAGCTGTGGCCTGATTGGAGGTCACTCGCCAAGGGGCCATTCACATACCGTGTCTTTTGCACGCTCAAGTTCGTTATTTCAAAAGTAGGTGTGCGGCAAGTCGCTCATAATTGAAGCTCATTTAATGACCTCGTTCATTAAAATGAACAAATCTTTTTTCGAGTCATTTTATTCATTCAACGAACGAAATGACTCGGAAAAAGATTTGTTCATTTTGAACGAGTCTTTTTTCAAATCATTTTGTTCATTCAACGAAAGAAATGACTCAAAAAGATTTGTTCATTTTAATGAACGAGTTCGAACAGGAGAATCACGAACACGCATCTCAGGACAGAACAAGGCGAGCATTTGTGCTAACAATACTTTAACTGTTTTTGTTTATTTTCGAAATGGCGCATCGTTTCGCTAGATAAGACCCTTATTCATCGTCTGGTATCGTCATTTGTCATTTGAAGTCATTTGAAGCTGCACTGAAAACTCATTTGGACCTTGAACCGTTTTGGCCACTATTGAAGTCCATTATATGGAGACAAATCCTGGAATGTTTTCATCGAAATCATTAATTTCTTTTCGACTGAAGAAAGAAAGACATGGACATCTTGGATGACATGGGGGTGAGTAAATTATCAGCAAAAGTTTTTTAAAAAGTGAACTAATCCTTTAAATATATCCACATAGAAAGTGAAAACATATATGTACATATATATCTGCCCATATATAAAACCTATTTGAAAATGGAACAGTTTCATATATTGACATATAAAACTAGCCCATATATTTTATATATGTTTTATATATATATATGTCACATATATAATTATCAATATACATGACATATATTTATTTGAATAAATGTTCAATATACAAACTACACATATATGCATAGTATATTGCTTACATGTGACATATATAATGTCCCTAATATGTTTTTATATAACATATTAATGTATTTGGAATATATAAACAGCATATACAAAAACATTGTGTGCATATATTTTGAATATGTTATGTTCTTATATTATGTATATTAATTGCAATATATTTTGCATTGATGTATGATGTAAACTAAACAAATGTGAAAAACATGCTTTCATTAATTTCTTACATATTTTTAAATATAGGTTATGGACGTGTACTTACACACTTGCAATGCAATGCACATGACATGCCTAAGCCTTAAATGTTAAACGGTGCAGTTAGCAAAAAAAGAAGTAATACAGTTAAAACATTAAAACTTTATTAAAACAGTTTTAATTTAAAAAGAAAAATTGTCAAGCTGCGCAAAATTAGAAAACTACTGAACACTGAACACACAACTATATTATATACAAGTGATGTCCGGTTCTGGAACGAATCGTTCTTTTGAACCAGTTCTTTTTAGTGAACCGGTTGAACCAGTCGCCAAATCAGACTGAATCGTTCGTAACAGTTTGCGTCTTGCGTCAGAGCTGATCCACAACTACTCACTTTCAGACACCTCTGACTCGAAATAAACAATATCCTGGAGAATACGTTACTCCAGTAACTCCAACAGTTCACTGAACTGAGACAAGTGCTGAGAGAAGTGATGAGCACGAGCAGCTGATACTGAGCATGCGCGTATTACCGAACGTACAGGTACAGCAGTTCTCAATCACCACTACAGAACCGAAAACGGTTTCTTTCGGACACGTTCGATACAGAGAACTGATGAGCTGGAGATACTGAGCATGCGTGACAGCCCCGTCTCTGAACCGAACATGGAGGCGGAACCATTGCAACGCTGTCGTCATTATTTTAAGCCCACCCACCGACTATATACACGATGTGATTGGCCTGACTAGAGTTTGGTTTTTCCAGCTCGCAAGTCAACGAAGAGTTGCTAGACGTAACTGCCTGCAAAATAAAATTTGCTGCCGCTAGGGTGCATCTAGATTTCTAGGGTAATTACAAATGCCTTTATCTGAATTTATTTTTATCCGCCGGGATGGTAGAATTGATGTCATTACGTGAGGACGTAAAAGAACTGGTGAATCGTTTTTTTAACCGGTTAATTGAAACAAATGTCCGAAAGAACCGATTTGCGGAAAATAACCGGACTTCCCATCACTATTATATACAAATACAATATTACAACAAAACATAAAACAAGCCCAGAAAAGGAAAATCCACCAACAGGTATATGTGATACAGCCTTTTCATTTTTTACATTTGTTGAGTCTTTTTTGATGTCCGCAGCTCAGTGACCGTTTGAATAATAGCTACCCCTAGTTGGCCCCTGGTGGTTCCAGGAAATTTCTGGATCACTGCATCTGTAAAAAAGACAAATTGTTTTATTGGTATTTGAATTTTTTTTTAAGTCTTTACTGTCATAACTTGCTGTTGTGGTTTGGAAAAACAGCATACCCAGTGTCCTTTGCTGGAAGGCGATGCCAGTTGTTCCTGTGGAATCTGCTCCTTCGCTTCAAGATATTTCCCCAGCTTGCCCATTGTACCAAGGAGTGTGGGCATTTCTATGAACCAAAACAGTTAAAAACATGTTTCAGTATCAGTATTTTAAATTTCTTTAGCAGAAAATGAAGATCAGCTTGCCCAAAACAGTAAGCTCGGAAATAATAGCAGAGTGGATAATAGCAGACGGCATTAAGGTAAACAGATATAGACTTGTATATAAGTTTTAACATAAGTAAAAACAGGCAAAGCAACATAAACAACTCAGACTGCTTGTATATGGCTGTGAAAAATGACTAATCCTGTCGAGATAGACTAATGTAAATAATTAAGTAATCTTAATTTTGGATGATTCATTTTAAGTATTTAAAGTATTTAATTTCTAAATGTAGTAATTAATTTGCAAAGTTATAAGTAATAATGATTTTGTTTTATTTTATCCTGAAGCAACAACGTTATAGTGGGTAGACATTTTTCTTATTTTTTTTACATTAGCAATGCAGATGCTAGTTTTGGGTCTCAGTAAAAAATAATTTTGTGACCTTTTGGGGCTAGATGGTCCATCATTACTGGTCTCCTCTTCAACAAGCCTAGGGTTTGGCCTGTATTAAAATGTATTAAAACAAAAGATACAACTAGGGCTGACCACATAGTGCTTATGCACCCACAAAAGTATTGATGTCATGATTTAATATCCTGCAAGTTTGTCATTTTTACTTTACTTGAGTATTATTGTATTAGTTCTAGCAGGGCTTAATTTGAGCCGGAACACGCCGGAACATGTTCCGGCACCTCTGACGTTGGATCCGGAACCTTTTTTATTGGATCCGGCACCTCCTGTCACTATGGAAAATTACTCGCCTAAATTAAAAACAATTACTGTTTGTGTAGTTTTCATTGTTGTTATCTGTCTTGTTAGTCTTTAATCCCCATTGAAGTTCCACAAAAATCTTGTGTTTGCAGTTTCAATGAGAGGTAAACTTTCAGGGTAAAGTGGGTCGCGGGCGAGAAGCGCAGCGCCGGGCGAACACATTCTCTATGAGTATACACAACGTAGCGCCATTCGGCGTCGTTAATGTAGCCTAACTTATATACTATCTGACTTCACCCTGTGGTGCAATATACATTTAGTTTTACATTCATTTACAGAAATCAGTTGCTTGAATGAAAATTGCTGATATTATCGGGTTTTCATACATTTTTCTCAATTCATTTCATTTGGTTAACAGGCTCTGAGGTAAAGTTCAGAGTCTGTTAGACCGATTGTATTTAATTGTACAGTACAATCATAACACAATACAGACATTATCTTAATTCCATAATGTCCTTATACATAACATTATTGCTGGCCATAAACTGAGAAAGTGCGCGTCCGGTCAGCGATACCTCGAGACGCTCGTCCGGTGTGACAGAAGGGGAGAGGGAGCGGAGGCACTTCAAGTGACAAATGCGCTTGAAGTGCTGGTTGAGATTGCTGCAGCCTCGTTTCACTCAGGGGAAAAATGTAAAAAAGACAACAAAGTTTGCTTAACTATTTCCAAATACGCTGCTCCGATCCCAAACAAGCAAAGATTTCGCACCTATGCAGTGCATGTTCTGAAATAAAATAAACATTGCCCTGATACACACAGCGTTGTTAAGTTGTTGTTTTTTTTCTGACTAAAAAAACCTTAACAACGCTGTGTGTGTGTGTATTAGAGATGCGCGGATGGGCTATTATTTCATCCGCAACCGCATCACAAAACTCATCCGTCCGCCATCCATCCGCACCAACGTTTTTGACCAATTTTCAAAACCGCACCCGCCCGCCATCCGCTGATTGGGCGATACAACGCGCTGCTGATGACAGCCGCGAGACTAGAAAGCTCTCAGATTATCAGCTGTGAACTCCGTCTCCGATCGGCGCGCAGGGATAAAAATAAATAAATAGCCTAAATTAAACGCACTTCGGCAAACCTGACCTTATCTGATAGGCAACGGGCGGCCTTAAGCATCTGGGGGCCGTTTCAATAACGTATAGCATTACCCACATAAAACATAAATATAGAGCAGAAAAGGCAAGGATTTCTGTTGGTTTGCATCAATTGTATATTATTTTATTACGTGCACTTTCAGTTTCATGAACAGGCAGCTCAACATAATTATCCAACCTTATTTGATTTTTATACAGCGTTTTACGTTGGAATAAGCCTCGCCCTTAAATTACTATTATTTGAAGTTAACATTATACAATATACGTAGACCTACTTACTACACCACAAAACTAGTTGAGGATAAATTCTTTAAAATAAGGAATCCGTTACGGACGTGAGCGCTCTGAAAGCAAAGCGGTACTAAAATACTGCTTTAAAACTTTCACAGAGACATAAAACAGAAAGCACAAAGCCTTTCTTTAAAGTGAATTTCGTTTTGTTTTAATTGTATCTTAATTTTAATCAATGTTTTATCCACCAATTGCCTGGATTTAATAAATAAGTAAATATAGCAGATAGCCTATAGGCTAATCACGAAACCGCCGGCGTGTGAACTGGAGCGTGTCTCAAAACTCAGCCTCACAGCCAAACTCACAGACCGAGAAATATATCTAAAATGTCTACTTCTAAAAAGAACATTTCAAAACTAAAGAAAACAGACTGCTCTCTGTTTATGTAATCCGTATGAAATTTTCTCTCTGTAACTTCATTTCTCTCTGGCGCGTTCACTGCGAAGATCACGATCAGCATCGTCAACTTCATCTTTGCAGGCAACAATGACACAGAAAACACGTTTATAAACAATTAAATTGTCTCCTTGCTATAGGCCTATTCGACATATTCATAATCATTACTTTTGCCGGTTCTTTGTGACAACATTTATGTGCTTTATTGGCAGCGCTCCACCCTTACATGTTACATGAACGCACAACATCAACAACGAAAACATGGGGATTTTTTACAATAAATTACAAGCTGCTATAGTGACGTTATTTAGTTAATCGCCCGTCGCGAGTGCAAATGCAAAGTTGCAAAGCTGATTTAATCATGGTAAAACTGAATTAATTTACAAAATAGTTTTCATTTGTATTTCAGCACTTCGAGAATGGACAGCGAATCTATGTGTGTTCACCGAACACGAATAGAGCGTCAAATACGCGTCTAGTTAGACGCATGAACATATATTTTTAATTTGATTGGTTCAACCGCCCACCACCCGCCCGAATTTAATTAAAATATATTTTTTTTGTCACGTCATCCGCCCGATCCGCAGTTTATCCGCGGAGTCCGCGGCTGTAACCAACCGCGCATCTCTAGTATGTAGGCAGTGTAAAAAAAAAAAATGTGTTCCGTTACCTCCAAACCCCGTTTTGAGTCACCGCATCCACCCCCCCTCTGCGCTCCGGGACCTCCCACTTTACAAATTAAGCACTGAGTTCTAGACTCTAAAGGCAAATATTGTATTATATTCTCCACTACATGTGTCTGACAGTTGAAATCTTACTTAATATTATTTTTACATAACACACATTTAAATATCTTATAATGATGCACTGCTGTGTAACGTCAATAATCTGGGCCTACTCGTAGCTCTTAAACATGACCATGAAAATGAGAACATGAAAATGCAACGCACACGATAAAGCAGTATTAATAATAACGTTAACGTTCAATGTAAAAAAAGAAAAGAAATAAAAAAATAACGAATTCAGTTAAACATTGTGAATTTCTGCTCAATTAATAGCACAATATGATCAGTAGCTTATAAATAGCTCATGCAATTCAGCATTATTTAAAGGGGGGGTGAAATACTCAGTTTCACTCAATCTCATGTTAATCTTGAGTACCTATAGAGTAGTATTGCATCCTTCATATCTCCAAAAAGTCTTTAGTTTTATTATATTTATAAAAGAAAAATAGGCTGTACCGAGTCTTTCCGGAAAAACCCGAGCGGGTGGAGGCGTGCCGTGTGGGCGGGAGCGCGCGAAGCTTTTGCGTGTGTTGTAAACAGACAGACTCGTGGTTTATGAGGACATGATTTAGTTTTACAATAAACAAACTGACACCTACAGTGGCCAGCTAAACAAATGTATTCAAACACACAAACACCATACATCGCATGCTCCATAGATACATTAACTGTAAGTGATCATGTTGTTTACTTGCTGTGCTTACACGCCGATAGTTAACAACACACAGACATTTGAAGCAGTTTTACTCACCGCCTGCGGTTCCGTGAACCTCTATCGTTGGGACTGCTCCATCTTTAAGTATTAGGCGATCTGCAAATCATCGAACTGTGCCTTGTTTATAAAACTATTAGCAGCTACCACCGAAATGAAGGGAACAAACAAAAACACTTGCACAACTCCGTTGCTGCTCTGGAAAAACAAAATCCATCCACAGGTCCCTTAACTCTGGGTTCTTTGGAAATGTGTGCAGTGTGGTCTTGCCCTGGCAACCAAAAACACACTTTTTGGTGCCATTGTTTTGATTGCAACGCAGCAGAGCACAGCGGTCTGATGGACGCTAGAGAGACTATATAGGGCACCATCTGTCACTTTGAGTGATTTATGACCCTTGATTGACCACGCCCCCTTTTCCCACGCTTAGCCCCGCCCCTTTTTCCCCACACTTAGATCCGCCCCCTTTTCCCACGCTTAGTCCCGCCCCCTCCCACCCACTTCCGGAGAGGTCATGTGACCGTGGGAATTCCCACTGTACGGAACCCCTCCCATCCGAACCGGTTCCGGTCTGGGCGCGTGTTGTACACCTGTTACGGGCATCTGTCTTGATCAATGTAAAAAATGTTCAAAATAATGGAAAAACATTCAAAACAATACATTTTCAATCTTTTATGAAGGATGACAGAAAACAGAGATAGGTTTAGTGTTTTTTATTAAAGAAAAGGGTCATAACACGTAGTGATTAAAACCATTAAGATACATATGTCTTTACCTTTACACATTATTTAGTAAAATGTTACATTTTACATAAACATCTGTTTTAAAAAGAGTTTTCAATCACAAAAATAACATATATTTTGGGCAAAAGTTGTGCTTTTCACATAACACGTAGTGATTAAACCCATTAAAACATTAATGAGAAAGTTAAAATTGTGTTTTCCACAATAACACACAGTGCTTAAAACTATTAAAACAATTTATATCATTAAGATACTGTGATACAATATTAAGATACAATATTGTGTTTAGTGTTCATACACTTAAAACATTAATGAAAAAGTTTAAAAGCTGTTTTCTTAACGTTATCAAAATGTTCTAGCATTAAAACCGTTTGTATTAAAATTACTTGCATCTAATATGTCTTCAGTGTTCACACACACTTGTAAGTTGTTTAAACTGCATTTCTTAAAGTTATCAAAATGTTTTAGTTCATAAAACATCTAAAATGTTAAAGCGTTAAAAGATCAACATCCAGTTATTTACAGAAGAGTTAAAAGTTGTTTTTTCATTACAAAAGATACATTTAACCTTCATTATTTTTGTAAAATGTGTTACATTTTACATAAAACACATCATGACATTAAAATTACATTGTGTTAAAAATATAGTTTTTTAGCGGTCACCATACATTTGTAAAATGTTAAAACGTTTAGACATAAAAAAATAAATAATTAATACATTTAAAAATATAATACGATAATTAAATAAATAAAAGTTTTAAATTGTGGTTTCTTAAAGTTATCAAAATGTTTTAGCATTAAAAACATCTAAAACTGTGTGTATTAAAATTACATCAAACAAATATAACTAATTACTATATTTGAAGATGTACTTTTTCACATAACACATATAGTGTTTAAAACTATTAAAACAATTTATATCATTAAGATACTTTTGTCTTTAGTGTTCATACACTTGTAAGTTGTTAAAACATTAATGAAAAAGTTTAAACCGCATTTCTTAAAGTTATCCAAATGTCTTCTTAAAGGCCTGTTCACACCGGGACGAATTTCGCGCGCGTTATTCGCCGACGTTTAACGCCTCGTTACTAAACAAAGGGTGTTAATGTGAGTGTTCACACCGACGCGTAAAACGCCACGCGTAAAAGCGTCATTTTAAAAAAAACGCCTCGGGTTCGTTTTTTCAGTTTGACGCGCCGCGTCAAAAACTATCCGACCAATGAGATTGACGCTTTTGCTCACGTGTCAGGAGCTTCTGAAGTTACAGTAAAACACAACTTGGGGGCGCTCAAACACAAAACGGTCTTGCCGAGCACACATACGTAATGGCGAAGAAGATACACAGCGTCCGTCTACTACACTCTGTCGGGAAGAAATAAGACGAGGAAGATGCAAGGCCAGATGAATGTAGAGCTGCTGGTCTTGTTGGTGTCTATATAAAGAGACACCAATGAGAATAAAGAACTGTATGATAAACACGACAAACTTGCTTTCTTCTTCTGAGTGACAAGCGAGTGTCAGAAGCACTTTGTGGACCGGGGTATTTCTGTACATTAAGCGCCATCTAATGTCAGGGAATGAATTTGCATGTTCACTCGGCTCATCGTCAGCGAAAAACGCTTGGGTGTGAACACAAAAAACGCGTTGAAAAACGCTGACGAATAAAGCAAGCCGATATTCGTCCCGGTGTGTACGAGCCTTAAAACATCTAAAATGTTAAAACGTTAAAAGATCAACATCCTGTTATTTACAGAAAAGTAAAACGAGTTAAACGTTTTTCTTCATTACAAAAGATACATTTAACCTTCATTATTTTTGTCAAATGTGTTACATTTTACATAAAACACGTCATAATATTAAAACTACATTGTGTTAAAAATATAGTTTTTTAGCGGTCACCATACATTTGTAAAATGTTAAAACGTTTAGACATAAAAAATAAATAATTAATACATTTAAAAATATAATACAATAATTAAATAAATAAAAGTTTTAAATTGTGCTTTCTTAAAGTTATCAAAATGTTTAAGCATTAAAAACATCTAAAACTGCGTGTATTAAAATTACATCAAACAAATAGACCTAACATGTCTTCAGTGTTAAAAATCACAATATCAAAAACACATGCATACATTTTTTTAAAAAAAACTGACTTACGTTTTTTACATCCACGCTTTGTTGTTGAAAGAAGAACAAAAGTAATTCAGTTTAAAGATTAATCCAACACACGGATATTCCCCAAAGGTATTAATCCATCACTATAAAGGTATATCCAAAGGTTTAGAGATTTTAACTCCAAAAGTTGTGTAAATGTAATTTCCCGGGAGCTCCACGAAACACGTCCATTTCACTGGCATCCCAAAAGTTAGACTGACATCTCTGAGGTCTACAAAGTAGCCTGACTCAGACTCCACCCCTAGAGCCGTCCCACACCTCGACCCCTCCCACAACAGGTGCTGAGGCGTGGGAAAGGATGACAAAGAGGTCCCACGCGCACACACGCACACGCGCGCACACACACACACACACACACACACACACACCACACACATAATGAAAGAATAGACGTTCGCAGCCCATGCGTTGCGCATGCGCGCGCACACACATACATAATGAAAGAAGAGACGCCCCCGTGCTCCGTTTGAAAAGCCGGAAACTCGACGTAGGCCTACATTCTCTTGGAATATAGGCTACGCTACTGCAGAGTCAGACCCAAAGACTCCCGAGAGATGCCTTGATGAAGCTATGATGGATTTAACTTTAGCTCCGCGAAAATTAGGCTACAAGGATCGTGATTAACAAAATTAACCAGCCGGAACATGTGGAATATATTTTACATTTGATTGATCAATGTGGATATAACGATAGAAGATTTACATGGAATACAACAGAGCACCTTCGATTTGGTTTTCACAGAGCGAGATATTGGATTTTATTTTTACCACATTATGGATTGGTATGAAAAGACTGAGGAGACGGATTAACAAATGAGGAATATACAGACTGCTCGTGGACCATGTTAATAAATACCCACGTATTAATTAGAAGGTTATAAGGTATATGTATAAATGTATTTAATGTGATAAATAATAAATATAGCCTACTTCCTTTTGTATATCCTTTGCATCCATCCTATATCGTTGAACATCGATAAACATGCCCTTACATGCTCCCTGAGACACAGTCAAAGTCTACACGACATGCACGACATAACATTGTCACAGTCTGTCTTGTCTCCGCCTCTTCACTACACTTCCCAGCATCCCTCTTGTCTACACACCTGCTTGTCTTCATCGTTATCATCATCTGTGTCACCTGTTTTCACCTTGTTATGTTTGATTCATGCCTGTATTTAGTTTGCTTCTGTTCAGTCTGTCTTTGTCGGTCGTTGTATATGTTACAAGTGTTTTGTGAGAGCGTTTTTGCCTGTACCTGTTTCCTGTCTTGTTCCTAAGTAAATTGTTGGAATTGAAGCCTTTTTGCCTCAGCCTGCCTTCATCCACACCACACCCGTGACAAACATACTGTAGCCTACATATAACACGGGTAGATCACGTAACGATCAACGTGCAAACATAATTAACATTGTAAACATTTAGACTGAATGCAATGATAGCGATCTTCAATCTCTCTTATGAAAGTATTATACAATAAAACATGCACATGTGTTTACAATTAGTTGCACACACATATTCCTTAGTTAACAACACTTGATTTTAACTATTATTTACATTAAACAAGAGCATCCACAAATTCTCTCAACATTAGATGTTTTCAAACTTCACGGAAAGTTTTAGAACAGTCCAAATCACAATCAGAGGTGGGGGTGTTTGGGAGAGTCCATTTCTAAAGGGTCTTTTTCACTGTTTTAGAACAAATAACATTATGTCCAGGAGAAGTTCACGCTCACACACAAACACACTCATACAATGTATTATCTCTGGTAAGATCAGGGACTTGTTTTTAATTAAATAAAGTTTTGTTTTTCACATATATTTGAAAAGTTCATCATCACATTTAAAACTTTTAAAAAAGTTGTATAAAGTTATGGTTGGTATTCGTACATTTTACTACGTTATCAGAAAATGTTAGAAAAAGTTGTTACTTCTTTTTAATTCTGTATTTTTACAGACCTAAAACCATGATGCTTCAAAGTATGAAATATAAGTTTTTGAACATTTATAAGATTTTGAACATTTATAAATGTGTGTGTTGCAAAAGCAGAAGTCTATTTTCTTTAAATAAAGATTTAACTTTTTAATTTCTTTAAATCAGTCTGATGACACACATTATTTCTGTGATTAATTGATTAGTAATGTTGCGAGGGGGTTTCCTCACACGAGTAAAAGCACTTTAGACGTGTTTGTGACAAACACATTGTATTTACTTAGACTTTTTAAATGTATTTAACATTTTAAATGTTTTTCTTCTGTCCAACTTACATTTCATATATGAATTGCCTGAGGCGTTTAACAAACACATATAGGGAATGCATGTTGATTAGTACACTGTACCACTACCATCACTGTAGTATTCTGAGGAGATATCAGTTACTTACTTGGGATAATCTCATTAAATTCAAAAACATTTGTTTAATTTATAAAATCAGACATGGTCTAGCACCACATGCTTTCTGAGTGCATTTAAACATTATATATTTATTTTATATAAATTGTATTTCTTAACCATAATGTGGTGTAAAAACCATAATAGTGGTGGTCATTTGTTAATCCGTCTCCTCAGTCTTTTCATACCAATCCATAATGTGGTAAAAAATAAAATCCAATATCTCGCTCTGTGAAAACCAAATCGAAGGTGCTCTGTTGTATTCCATGTAAATCTTCTATCGTTATATCCACATTGATCAATCAAATGTAAAATATATTCCACATGTTCCGGCTGGTTAATTTTGTTAATCACGATCCTTGTAGCCTAATTTTCGCGGAGCTAAAGTTAAATCCATCATAGCTTCATCAAGGCATCTCTCGGGAGTCTTTGGGTCTGACTCTGCAGTAGCGTAGCCTATATTCCAAGAGAATGTAGGCCTACGTCGAGTTTCCGGCTTTTCAAACGGAGCACGGGGGCGTCTCTTCTTTCATTATGTATGTGTGTGCGCGCGCATGCGCAACGCATGGGCTGCGAACGTCTATTCTTTCATTATGTGTGTGTGTGTGTGTGTGTGTGTGTGTGTGTGTGTGTGTGTGTGTGTGTGTGTGCGCGTGTGCGTGTGTGCGCGTGTGCGTGTGTGCGCGTGGGACCTCTTTGTCATCCTTTCCCACGCCTCAGCACCTGTTGTGGGAGGGGTCGAGGTGTGGGACGGCTCTAGGGGTGGAGTCTGAGTCAGGCTACTTTGTAGACCTCAGAGATGTCAGTCTAACTTTTGGGATGCCAGTGAATGGACGTGTTTCGTGGAGCTCCCGGGAAATTACATTTACACAACTTTTGGAGTTAAAATCTCTAAACCTTTGGATATACCTTTATAGTGATGGATTAATACCTTTGGGTATATCGATGGTGTCGGATTAATCTTTAAACTGAATTACTTTTGTTCTTCTTTCAACAACAAAGCGTGGATGTAAAAAACGTAAGTCAGTTTTTTTTTTAAAAAATGTATGCATGTGTTTTTGATATTGTGATTTTTAACACTGAAGACATGTTAGGTCTATTTGTTTGATGTAATTTTAATACACGCAGTTTTAGATGTTTTTAATGCTTAAACATTTTGATAACTTTAAGAAAGCACAATTTAAAACTTTTATTTATTTAATTATCGTATTATATTTTTAAATGTATTAATTATTTATTTTTTATGTCTAAACGTTTTAACATTTTACAAATGTATGTTGACCGCTAAAAAACTATATTTTTAACACAATGTAGTTTTAATATTATGACGTGTTTTATGTAAAATGTAACACATTTGACAAAAATAATGAAGGTTAAATGTATCTTTTGTAATGAAGAAAAATGTTTAACTCGTTTTACTTTTCTGTATATAACAGGATGTTGATCTTTTAACGTTTTAACATTTTAGATGTTTTAAGAAGACATTTGGATAACTTTAAGAAATGCGGTTTAAACTTTTTCATTAATGTTTTAACAACTTACAAGTGTATGAACACTAAAGACAAAAGTATCTTAATGATATAAATTGTTTTAATAGTTTTAAACACTATATGTGTTATGTGAAAAAGTACATCTTCAAATATAGTAATTAGTTATATTTGTTTGATGTAATTTTAATACACACAGTTTTAGATGTTTTTAATGCTAAAACATTTTGATAACTTTAAGAAACCACAATTTAAAACTTTTATTTAATTATCGTATTATATTTTTAAATGTATTAATTATTTATTTTTTATGTCTAAACGTTTTAACATTTTACAAATGTATGGTGACCGCTAAAAAACTATATTTTTAACACAATGTAATTTTAATGTCATGATGTGTTTTATGTAAAATGTAACACATTTTACAAAAATAATGAAGGTTAAATGTATCTTTTGTAATGAAAAAACAACTTTTAACTCGTCTTACTTTTCTGTAAATAACTGGATGTTGATCTTTTAACGCTTTAACATTTTAGATGTTTTATGAACTAAAACATTTTGATAGCTTTAAGAAATGCAGTTTAAACAACTTACAAGTGTGTGTGAACACTGAAGACATATTAGATGCAAATAATTTTAATACAAACGGTTTTAATGCTAGAACATTTTGATAACGTTAAGAAAACAGCTTTTAAACTTTTTCATTAATGTTTTAAGTGTATGAACACTAAACACAATATTGTATCTTAATATTGTATCACAGTATCTTAATGATATAAATTGTTTTAATAGTTTTAAGCACTGTGTGTTATTGTGGAAAACACAATTTTAACTTTCTCATTAATGTTTTAATGGGTTTAATCACTACGTGTTATGTGAAAAGCACAACTTTTGCCCAAAATATATGTTATTTTTGTGATTGAAAACTCTTTTTAAAACAGATGTTTATGTAAAATGTAACATTTTACTAAATAATGTGTAAAGGTAAAGACATATGTATCTTAATGGTTTTAATCACTACGTGTTATGACCCTTTTCTTTAATAAAAAACACTAAACCTATCTCTGTTTTCTGTCATCCTTCATAAAAGATTGAAAATGTATTGTTTTGAATGTTTTTCCATTATTTTGAACATTTTTTACATTGATCAAGACAGATGCCCGTAACAGGTGTACAACACGTGCCCAGACCGGAACCGGTTCGGATGGGAGGGGTTCCGTACCGTGGGAATTCCCACGGTCACATGACCTCTCCGGAAGTGGGTGGGAGGGGGCGGGACTAAGCGTGGGAAAAGGGGGCGGATCTAAGTGTGGGGAAAAAGGGGCGGAGCTAAGCGTGGGAAAAGGGGGCGTGGTCAATCAAGGGTCATAAATCACTCAAAGTGACAGATGGTGCCCTATATAGTCTCTCTGACGCTCTCATACGCTCTAGGCTACAGATGCGCGCGCGCTCTTCCGGGAGAAGTGCTCTTAAGACCCGTATAAGGAAATTCCGCCCACTCTGACGTCACGTAGTTACGTATTCGAAAAAAACTTTCCGAAACTTGTGACAAACCGGAAGGAGCATTTTTGGAACAGAAATACTCCATCAAACTTACAACTTCATTTTTGAAACTTTGTCCATGTTTACCATGGTAATCCAACTCTTTAACAGTGTAAAAAACTCACTATGCATGAAACAGCATTTCCCCCCCCCCCCCCCCCCCCTCCCCTTTAACTTATTTATTCTCTGTGCAACATCAATGAGTGAATTATAAGAAATATAACTTACCTGCAACGTTATGCACAGTTGTCTCGTACGGCCACGGCCATCCGTCTTCACGTTTTCTTCATTCCACCTCTCCACTCAATTAAATAAAGTCTACAGATCATCAAGTCCGTCTAAGAAATTATTAATGTTGAAGTTTTTTTGATGTTGGAACAATGCTCCAACTTTCATTATCCGTTTCTTCTTTCCACTCGACGTGGGCGAACATTCATCCGTTGGTCTCTGAATGCGCGTAGTTTAGCGGTCTTGTGATTGCGTTTGAATTTTGGCGCGCCTATGAAGATAGGGCATTAGGCAATGGCGTAAGATATTGGGGTGGAGTGGAACGCATGCTAAATACGTGGCCTGAAATGCAGACAGAAAATATTTCTACATGCCTTTGGAAGCACAGATGTGATTATATTATGATTTTCTTCATTATTATGAAGGAACGTTTTAATTTTTTTCATATCTGACATCAGTGACATCAGTTTGAAGCTCTGCCAAGCTTTGTAGGAGACATATATTAACTGTGTATTATTCTTTATGCATCTGCATAATGCATGTATTAATGTGTTTGTAGGTATTTTTTTACATATAGAAATTAATTATATTGATATATGGTTATTGATTATTTGACAAATATAAAATTTAAGTTTGCAAATATAATTTGTTTAGTATTTTTTTTTGTTTTTATGAGCCAGTTAAAATAATAAATGAAAAAAATAATTGTATTTATAAAAAATTGTGCTAATTCTAAAATGGGATAGAAATTGAAATGAAATGTGAATTGTGTAGACTTGTTAAAAGTTCAAGATGTTCAAATAAGGAAAACAAGGAATGAATTAATAAGGAAACCAAGCCTGTAAAATGTATGTATGTTGTTTACATAAATTGGCATATATAAATTAAACATATCAGTGAAATATATGGTTATAACATATAATATCACTGCCCCTCTACGGAGCCCCTAAAGGGACGTGGTGGTTGAAAAAAAATGAGGATGCGAGAATTTTTTTTTTTTTAATCTTTTGCGTTCCCTCGCAAAGATATTTGCGTTCCCACGCAAAAGTTTTGCGTTCCCTCGCAAAGATATTTGCGTTCCCACGCAAAAGTTTTGCGTTCCCTCGCAAAGATATTTGCGTTCCCACGCAAAAGTTTTGCGTTCCCTCGCAAAGATATTTGCGTTCCCTCGTAAAGGAGTGTATTCTCGCGAGAGACTTCTGCGCGCCGGTTGGCGCTTGTATCACAGCATCTGGATGTACGTACTTTACAGATGTTTTACTTTTATAGAAGACAAACTTCCATGATCACACTTAGCACAAAGCTGTAACAATTAGCTCTGTGTCTACGATGGAGGACGATCTTCAGCAGTTTCTAAGGTCACAAGATGTTCCAGAAGAGGACATCATCCACATGAAAAGGGACAAGGTGAGTAATGTTTCATGGAAGGTCTATGGCTTAGCTTATTTTTAAATGATAGCTATTTTAAAGAGGCCACCAAAGGTGTTGACATGTATCCCCACAAGTGTAAACATTTAATATTATCCTTAAAAACCAAAGCCACATGTAGGCCTACAGAGGCTATGTTTGAATTATTGCCAATTCATTTCACCTTCGTTGCTGAATCAAAATTGGTGTACAGTAGGCTACCTTAAGTTCACTAGTAATCATATAGGTATCATATACACTGTAAAAAAATATTTTAGCAATTTAGTTATTTCAACTTATTTTTTTAACTAGATTGTCCAGACAACAAGAATTTTTAAGTTTTCTTGTCCTCAACTTATCGAAATAAGTTAGTTAAACTAAAAAAAACCCATGCAAAAAGATAACTCAAAATAATGAATTAACTTTTTTTACAGTGTAGGACAGTTGAGTGTATACAAATTTGCACTCCCCTGCAAAAATAAGAGGGATCATTACAATTGCAATGTTTTTATAGGGCTTTCCTGATAAAGCTGTTATATAACATGCATCTATTCCACAATAACTTTAATGAGACAAATAAGCATGTTAAAAAAATGTGCATTCCTCTGGTTATGATGACTGACTTCCTACATGATCAGTGACTGTATTTTTTGTGAGTTCATGAGAGTGCTTTTAGTGACAGTCCTAAAGGTCAAAGTATGTAAAAGCTTTAAATTTGATGCAAGCAGCTAGGTAGCCAGTGGACGGGTAAGGGTGTGATACGTACAACTATTACAGAGCATACAAACAGTCATTGATCATCAACAAGCAACATCAAAGTAACCAAGATGATGTGAATTTATGAACCCTTTCATTGTTTTAATTCAGTTTATATTTTGTTCAAATTAATTAATTATTAGGCATTGTTATTATGTATGTGGAATAGATGTAAACATATGTCTTGTGAAATAGCTTTATCAGGGCAGTACTAAATACAATTTTTGTGATCCCTCTTATTTTTTAAATACTAAATATGTTGTAGGGTCTGCAGGGGTGGGTACCAACATATTCACTCAACTGTAATTACCAGTAGCTACAAGATAGTTAGATTAATTATACCCTGAATGTTAATATTGAGCCCCATTTTACAACCAGGATGGCATGTAGATAAAGAGATGTGACTTGCTGTAAAAAAAAAAAAAAAAAAAAAAAATCTAGACTGAGTTACCATATTATGAGTTTAAGAGTGCATTTATGTTTTTTCAAGAACCAATCTATAAAATTCTCTGCACTTTCAGATCGACAAGTCTGTGCTCTCTGTCATGACCGATGAGCAAATGGCAAAGTATATTAATTCATATGGTGACCGACTAGCTGTCCTCTCCTTCTGCCTAAACAGCAGCCTATTCGGATAAAGAATCTCTGTTACAGAATTTGAGAAACAAAATTGAAGCAAGGAAACTGGGATCAAAGTCAGCTAAAACTTTGAATGTTAAGGCATGTGTCTTCCCTAAGGAAAAAAAATTATTGGCAAGACACAAAAATGTATCTGCAGAAAAAACCTCCAGAAGAATTGAAATCGGATGGCTTCACTTCTGCCATAATGGGTACCAACAAGTGAGGACCGGTAATGGTGGTGGCACTAGACATGTGACGGCTGAAAAAAAGACAACTGTTTTACAAATCATGGAAATTGGAAAGAACCTTTTTTTCCCAAATGGGCAGTCACCAAAAGTTCCAGAAACAGACTTCACTTCGTGTTTGTGATTTTAAAAGAAACCAAATTCCCTTGGATAGCACTGTTGGATATCTGTATGAACAAACCAAACTGAAAATGTTGAGATTTTACATTTGCACTAAACAGGAGGTGTGTCTCTCAGACATAGAATCTTTATCTGATGGAGAAAAAGAGGAATATAATGAACACTCAACACTTGGATTAGACAGTGATACTGAGAGACCTGCTGCAAAACTGTTATCGCATGGATGTGACAGTCATTCGGAGGATTCAATCACACATTCATTCGATGACGGACTTTTATCTAAAAGAGACACCAAGAGGAAGGTTAGTAAAATCACAAATTTTTAGAATTTTTAGAAAATTACAGAATTGTTGTAAATGTGGTTAATTTAGCTGAGTGGCTATTAATATCACTAATTTAGCTGAATTGCTGAGTTAATCATTTAATGTAATTGCATGTTCTTCAGAGAACTAGAGGAATGGAGGATGTTCCACAGAGTGGTTTGACTTTAGAGACCATGGGAGTAGAGACACCCAGCACTTCACACAGCTCCCTTTCATCACTAAATGTTACCAAAAGAACATGCACAATCCAAAGACTCACAAGCACCTCAAGTGACGAGGAGACTGATGAATTGTGGAATCAAAGTGTGCAGCAACCGAAGAGTCCACAGCATTCACACACTGAAAAAAGGTTTTCAAGCAGTACTTCATTCAATTAATAATTTTTCTTTCAATTCAGTTTACTATTATTTGTTTTATTTTTTAAGTTATATTTTATTAGTTCAAAACATTGTTAAATATAAATATTTTTCATTAAGATCTTAAATAAGAAAAATTTGTTTCGACGAAGTTACAATTTCAAGGTTATACACAGGCCAGCGCATGCGCATTAAACACAAATCTCGACAGTCACCAGACCGCTCTTCAAGTCGGCGGTCGCTCCGTGGATGGATCACAATACTTTACTTTTCTGCACCATACCAGACTCTGAGAATCAAGTTACATCGCATAAAAACTCTGGTAAGTGAAACAAACAACCATTTAAATGTGCTGTTGTATTTAGTAGCCTGATAATTTTATGCCAGACATGGCGCACTGACTTTATCTGGTAACGTTAGATAAGTAGGCCTACGTTCATTTGAAAATGTTAACTTGGTGTTAGCTAGCTGAGTTTACACAATATGTCGTTAATTATGACCGATTTTAAAAGGGAACATATTATGTTAAAAGAAAACCTGTGCCTTTTTGGTAACGTTAATTAACTTGAACGTTTAAGCATCGAACCGAACGTTATCTCGAGTCAGCCATAAGAATGACATTAAAACCGTTAAAACAGTTAACCTGATCAACTAACACAGTTAACTTAACGTTAAGTGAATAAGCTAACGTTACATGTTAAGGGACTGACTTAATGTATGGCTAACGCAGTTATGACTGACAAAATACAACATTTATTTGTGTCCAATATTGCTCCATTGGCAAACTTTTTTTATATTTTAAATTTGGGTGGGCGATGTCGGTTGGTTTAAAAAAAAGTCAGAGGACACAGGGGGGCAGTAAAGCCACAACGCAACAGTCAGTCATTAATACGTTTTTCAAGGTTAGTAAAATACTTCCGAAGTCATTTGATTATTAATATAAATGCTTAATATGTTAACTTTGTCTGTTAATGTAGATTACATGTACTTAAGTGTCAAAACCAGGGATGGAAATTAACTTTTTTGTCCACCGGCCACTGTGGCTGGTGGATTTCAAAATCTACCAGCCACTCAATGTTTTTACCAGCCACTAGTGTTGTCAAAAAACTCGGTACTTCGGTACCAAGTCGGTACTAAAAAAAATTAACGGTTACGGTACCAGCTTTTCTAGTAGGTACCGAGTACCGGGTTAATCCGGTTCTTGATGCGCTGTCGGAAAGGTGCAGAGTTGCGTCCTCTTCATAAAAACACTGAGACGTGGCGACCGGCGCTGCTAATGCGGCTCTGAATCCACTTGTTGACAAGAAAGGAGGAAAGAGCCACATATGGAAATATTTTGAATTAGGCTAATGTCACGTTGCCATAATGGGCCGTTCACACGTACACATAGCGCGTTTTCTGCGCGTGCAAATTTCAAATGTAGGCGCGCGGGAAGCGCGCTCATAATAGAAGCGACGTGCAAGCTTGTTTTTTCCAGGCGCGTCACTGTTCATGGTTGCATAGCGGAGACACGGGAGAGCGAGAGCTTGTGGAGAAAGCGGTGTGAACTGCGCTCTCCGTGATGACGAGGAAGTGTCAGCAAAGAATTAATTGATTTTTTTAGCCCTTGCATTAAAATCAGCTACAGGGTTCTCAAGTTTTGAAGACATCAGGCAAGAGTGACATTTTTGGCAGTTTTGGATTAAATAAAAGTACAGTTAAATCAAATAAAACATGTTTTATCTCCTGTATAGTTTGGTAACACTACAATAAGATGCCATTCATTAACATTAATGCATTATCTATCAACACATTGAGTGAACAATATATTTTTACAACATTAATTAATGTTTGTGAATGTTATTTAATACAAACACTTGATTGTTCATATTTGTTCACTTCATTCATTGTGCATTAAATAATGTTAACAGATAAAACTTTTGATTTTAAAAACGTATTAGTACATTTTTAAATTAACCCCAAGGAGAATAATTGCTACAGTAGGCTACTATGGTTTATTGTTAGGTAATTTTATATAATGTTATCTATCAAATAGAATCTACTTATTGTAAAGTGTTTTTAATACTACAGTTTCCATATTTGTAACCGTGATATACACTTTAATATATGTAAATTTAATCTAAATTAAGCTTTGGTACCGAAATTGGTACCGAGAACCGTGAATTTTCACTGGTATTGGTACCGAATTCTGAAATTTTGGTACCGTGACAACACTACCAGCCACTTTCTTGTTTTTAACCGACAATGTGTTTACAATGTGAAAATTAATACTACAAGATCTACAATACAAGCAGTTTATTTAATCTCAAGTCTCAATGCAATACTGACATTTTCTCTTTCTCTCTTATACACACACAAACCATGAACTGATATACATTTAATTAAATGAGTAGGGCAGATTAAACAAAAAACTGAACCGATGCTCAACCGCACTCTATGCTGGACAGGGAACTACACTAACCTTTTCCACTGGTGGCACTTGCGCTACTAACTTTTTCAGTTACTGGCGCAAAACATGATTTAGTCGCACAAATTATTTATAGTAAGGTATGGATAATAATGAACAATAATGAAACTGTATTGCATTAGGGGTGGAACGGTACACAGAAGTCACGGTTCGTTTCATACCTCGGTTCAGACATCACGGTTTGGTACGATTTCGGTACAATGGAGTGAAAAGCAAAACAAAAATGCAGAAGGCATTTTTATAAATTTCTAAGCCTTGTATTTTTAAGTTGTATACGTTTTATTAATAAAGGCATAGAACCAGTGTATTTGTAGTGCACTGACAATAGTTTTATACAATTAGTTTATTAATTAAATTAATAAAAAGACAAAAAGACCTTGAGATGTTTGGTAATTGTACCTGAATGAATTTAAAATTAATTTGCTATCAGATCAATTTATTTGTTTTCCTTAATTTTAATTAACCTTAACTTTATTCTCATCTGAATTATAAATAATTGATTTCCGTATAAAATAATACACCATTAAAAACACATTTGATTTTCTTTTTTAATCAATGTAGAATGTGTAACTTAAAAAAAAAAAAACAGATTAGTGCTCTGACTCCGAGGACAAGAAATGAAAACCAATGCGATATGATGAATGTCCAAAAGATGTAACCTGTTTTGAATGTTTTGAAATGGGGTTGGATAAATATGTTTTGCTTTTAAAACTGTGCGTGCGTGCGTGTGTGTGTGTGTGTGTGGTTGGGTGACAGTTGTAGGTTACAGTTTGACAAGAGTTTAGAGTGTGACAAAAGTATAATGTTGTGTTTTATTGCGAGTGTACACAAATAAGTAAACACTTTGCAGTTAGAATGATGTCCTGTATGTATGTTTTTATGTTTCCACTGATCGCGCTCGCATCTCTCTCTCTCTCGCCTTTGGGACGGCAAACCGCCTCTCGCGCTCAAGCCTCGACGGAAGAAGCGCGCGTGTAGATGTTCGCGCGGCTAGCTCTTTACTACACAAGAGAGCTACCCCGCCCTAAAAATAGACCATGCGCTCGCGGCTAGCTCTTCATTTGCCTCTCGTGCTCCCACGCCGAACCTCGACGGAAGAAGCGCGCGGCGCGGGTGTTGAAGGTGTGCCTCCTCTAAAAGTGTCCGCCGTCCGGGTGAAACAGTATGCGATTTTTATTTACCCGCCACGGTGGCCGGTAGGTGAAGCGAGTTTACCCGCCACAACACAAAATCACCCGCATTTGGCTGGTGGCGGGTGCTAATTTCCATCCCTGGTCAAAACCCTACGTTAGGCTGAGATTTTAAAAAATGTACCGTTATGGCCCTATGACCTTGTAATGGCGCTTGGAGACACGTCTAATGGCGGACAATTTACCCATAGCTTAGAATAAGAATAAGCCGTCACCCAACATCACTTAGAGCACATTTAACAAACCTTAATCGACTTAACCAATTTCATTTGATATTTTTTACTATCTTGATGCAGGATACCGACATTGCTGTAAAGAGGGAGATTGCACTAAAAAGTCTTATTTTCTACATGGGAGAAGCAGTGGAGGACCTCATCAAGGATTTCCTGGTAAGACAAGATTAATTTAGCGATGCGAAAATTCTAGCTAAGGCTGTCAACTTCAAAATTAGCCATCAGACTATGTTCATATATGTCTTAAAACAGTCTGTAAGCAAAGTTCAAATAGAGATACAATACCTTTCCACTAGAACCAGAGTCCCATGCGTTGGTAAGTTTATGATTGTAATGACTTATATTTATATTTCAAAAACGAATTGGAGCAAAAACATAATTTTATAATTAGTTAGAAGTAGATGCTAATTATACAATGTTGTGCATTTGTGTTTGCATTCAATTTGGTTTAAGTTATTTTTTGTTATCCAAATAAAAAATAGCATCTGAATGTCGTCTAATAGTTTGGGCTCTGTTGTTAACCTTTAATCTGGGGGAAAACCAACCTGTATCGATTCCTTATTCTTTCTTTCTTCCTAAATTCTTTTCCAGGTATCAGAAAAGAAAGAGGATGAACAATTTCTTCAGCAAGAAGCCATGGCAATCTTTATCATCAGATATGCACAAGGTGTACCTACAAACATTGGCATCATTCTAATCTAGAGGGACAAGAGGTTCTGAGCGGCTTGCCCTCTGTCGCAAATGCTGGTACCATTCTCCTGAGCTTTCTTTATGCCTTCAATCTGGAATATCCCAAGACATTGAAACTGACATTTGAATATATCCAGAAATTCACGGTGTATATAGCAACAACTCTGTACTTCCATTCCAATGTCTGACTTTTCAACAATGGGTTGTTGTTTTTTTTAGTTGGATATAATTTGTAGCAGAGATAGTGAAATACTTATCACAGCTGCATTTACCTGCATTTGGTAGTGTTGAGAAATTCTTGCATTTCCCTAATTCACTGCATAGTTCTCGGTTAAGTTTGCCAGCCCTTGAAGTTAAAATATGACACTTGAGCACTGAAATTGTGAATGTGTGGAAATAAGTTAATAAATCTTTATGCAATGTAAATTATTTGTCTTTTTTTATTTATTAGATTTTGGATCAGATCAAATATTAAGCAATGTTCCTGGATGGGAAACATGTTTTATTAAATCCATATCTTTTTGTTTGTTTAAAATTAATAATTTCTATTAACCTTTATTTTTAAAAATGATACATAATTGTTTAATTAAATCTATATATATTTGATTGGAGAAAACGTCTCGGTTACTAATGTAACCCTCGTTCCCCGAAGGAGGGAACGGGAGACGTGACGTCGACGTGACGACGTTAGGGGATCACTTCAGGGAGCCCTATCAACTTCGAGTATCTAAAGAACAAGCCAATGAACGTTGGCGTGCGTGAAACGCGTCACGCGCCCCGCCCCGCAGCGCGGGTATAAACAGGAAGCGGACGCACGCACTCATTGTTTTTCGCTGAGGAGCCGAGATAGAGACGGCCGTACAGCGATGGTCAGCAACTGTGGCAGCGGGACGTCACGTCTCCCGTTCCCTCCTTTGGGGAACGAGGGTTACATTAGTAACCGAGACGTTCCCCTTCAGTCGCTCACGTTCGACGTGACGTCGACGTGACGACGTTAGGGGATCCCATGGAAGACGCCATCGGTTGCTGCCACATCCAGCGCCCTACGGAAGGCTCTCAGACCCCCAATGGCTGGGGCGGAAGACCTGCGTAGAGGGAGTTCACTGTTGTTCCGTTAACCCACACAGTGGAACTCTTGGATAACACTGGGAAAGCGTGCCTTTCCAGGGGAGAGGGACGCTGCGGAAGCCACATCCTGCCCAAAGGGAGGTAACATGTGGAGAATACACATATGGACTGGCCAGAAGGGCAGTGCAACATATGGAATGTCACTGGGGTGGCTCCAGCCTGAGGAGGGGGAGGCAGCACCAGACAGTGACGGCAGAGCGGACTCTGCCAAGGGAAAGACACGGGCTCACCGCAGGGAGCTGGTCGTGGAAGAATACTCATATGGGATCGCCGCAGGAATCACCACATATGGAACCCAGCCTAGCACAAGTTACACAGGCATACGAGCACTAGGCCTGGCGTCGGACGCTCCGCAACGTCCGACTGCCGGAGGGGTGCGGAGGAACTCACAGGGTTCGCCAGAGTGGGGAACTCGACTGGAGCAAAAAAGCGCACGTATCCGCTCCATGTGGAGGGGAGTGGCGCAGCAAGCCGACACAAGAGCGGAAACTTCGGTGTTACCGGCTGGTTGAAGCGAGCACACAAGAAGAAACCGGCTCAACACGTAGGCTATAAAATCTAGCGAACGTGTTAGGTGTCGCCCAGCCCGCAGCTCTACAGATGTCTGTCAGCGAGGCGCCGTGTGCCAGCGCCCAAGAAGAAGCGACACCCCTAGTGGAGTGGGCTCTCAACCCGGGCGGGCAAGGCACGCCTTGGGCTTCGTAAGCCAAGGCGATGGCATCCACTATCCAGTGGGCCATCCTCTGCTTGGAGACAGCCTTTCCCTTCTGCTGGCCTCCGTAACAGACGAAGAGCTGATCTGAGGTCCTGAGGCTTTGCGTTCTGTCCACGTACAGACGCAGAGCGCGGACGGGACAGAGAAAAGCCAGGGCTGGGTCTGCCTCCTCCGAAGGCAGCGCTTGCAGGTTCACCACCTGGTCCCGGAAGGGAGTGGTAGGAACCTTGGGCACGTATCCGGGCCGGGGTCTCAGGATCACGTGAGAGTTAGCCGGGCCGAATTCTAGGCACGATTCGTCGACCGAAAATGCATGCAGGTCCCCTACCCTCTTGATGGAGGCCAATGCAACCAGGAGTACTGTTTTACAAGACAGAACTTTTAACTCAGCTGACTGCAAAGGCTCAAAGGGTGGTCTCTGAAATGCCGAAAGGACCAGAGACAAGTCCCAAGAGGGTATAGAGAGTGGGCGAGGAGGATTAAGTCTCCTTGCTCCCCTCAGGAACCTGACGATCAGGTCATGCTTTCCCAACGACTTACCATCAACTGCATCGTGATGTGCGGCAATGGCAGCAACATACACTTTAAGGGTGGAGGGAGACAGCCTTCGCTCCAACCCATCCTGCAGGAAGGAAAGCACGGCTCTGATCGAGCAAGTTCGGGGGTTCTCCTGGTGAGAAGAACACCATTCAACGAATAGGTTCCACTTCAATGCATAGAGGCGCCTCGTAGAGGGGGCTCTGGCTGAAGTGATGGTGTCAACTACCGCTGGGGGTAGGTCACCTAGAACCTCCGCGTCCCGTCCAGGGACCAGACATGGAGTTTCCAAAGGTCCGGACGCGGGTGCCACAGGGTGCCCCGTCTCTGAGAGAGCAGGTCCTCTCTCAGAGGAATGGGCCAGGGAGGGGCTGTCGCGAGGAGCACTAGTTCGGGGAACCAGGTCCGGTTGGGCCAATACGGGGCAACTAACACGACCTGCTCCTCGTCCTCCCTGACTTTGCACAAAGTCTGTGCAAGAAGGCTCACTGGGGGAAACGCATACTTGCGTAGGCCCGGGGGCCAGCTGTGTGCCAGGGCATCCGTGCCGAGGGTCCCCTCGGTCAGGGAATAGAACAACTGGCAGTGAGACGTGTCCGGGGCGGCAAACAGATCTACCTGTGCGGTCCCGAAGCGCCTGAAAATCAGCTGGACCACCTGGGGATGGAGTCGCCATTCTCCCGGTAGCACCTGCTGCCGTGAGAGCTCGTCGGCTGCACAGTTGAGCAGGCCAGGAATATAAATGGCACGAAGCGACCTCAGATGCTTCTGACTCCAAAGGAGGAGATGGTGGGCGAGTTGTGACATGCGGCGGGAGCGTAGACCACCCTGACGGTTGATGTACGCAACGGTCGCAGTGCTGTCCGTACGGACCAGTACATGCTTGCCACGAAGCGGCGTTTTGAAGCGGCCCAATGCAAGATGTACTGCTAACAACTCGAGGCAATTGATGTGCCAATGCAGTTGAGGCCCCGTCCACAGACCTGAAGCTGCATGCCCGTTGTACGTGGCCCCCCAGCCGGTGGCAGAGGCATCCGTGGTGACCACAGAGTGCCTGGACACTTGTTCTAGGGGAACACCTGCCCGCAGGAACGAAGGGTCTGACCACAAGCTGAGAGTTTGGCGACAGTGCGGAGTCACTTGGACCCGGCACGAGCCGCTCTGCCACGCCCATCTCGGGACTCGATCGTGGAGCCAGTGTTGGAGCGGTCTCATATGAAGCAATCCGAGCGGCGTTACCGCGGCTGCAGATGCCATATGCCCCAGGAGCCTCTGAAACAGTTTCAGTGGAGCCGCTGTTCTGCGCCTGAGCGTGCTCACGCAGTTCAACACTGACTGGACGCGGGCCTCGGTGAGGCGCGCTGTCATGTTGATCGAGTCCAACTCCATACCGAGAAAAGAGATCCTCTGCCCGGGGGTGAGTTTGCTCTTTTCCCAGTTGACCCGAAGCCCTATGTGGCTGAGGTGACTGAGCACCATGTCCCTGTGTTCGCACAACTGCTCTCTCGACTGGGCGAGAATAAGCCAGTCGTCGAGGTAGTTGAGAATGCGAACACCACGCTCGCACATGGGAGCAATGGCTGCCTCCGCGACTTTCGTGAAGACACGGGGCGACAGGGCCAGCCCGAAGGGTAAGACCTTGTACTGATATGCCCGTCCCTCGAACGCAAAGCGAAGAAACGGTCTGTGTCGAGGGAGAATCGAGACATGAAAGTACGCGTCCTTCAGGTCGATCGCTGCAAACCAATCTTGGGGACGGATGCACTTGAAAATGCGTTTCTGCGTAAGCATCTTGAACGGCAGCTTGTGAAGGGACCGGTTCAAGACACGCAGATCCAAGATTGGCCGTAACCCACCGCCTTTCTTGGGTACAATGAAGTACGGGCTGTAGAAGCCGGTCTTCATATCGGCTGGAGGGACCGGCTCGATCGCGTCCTTCGCCAGTAGGACTGCGATCTCTGCCCTGAGCACAGGGGCACTGTCCGGCGAAACGCGGGTAAACAGAATGCCCCTGAATACAGGGGGGCGCCGGGCGAACTGAATCGCATAGCCGAGTCTGACAGTACGGATGAGCCAGCGAGACGGGCTGGGAAGCGCTAGCCAGGCTCCCAGACACCGCGCAAGCGGAATCAACGGCACCACAGACGTACCCGGGGTGGGGCAGCGCGGCGGAATGCAGGGACCCGACTCGGACGGCACAGCGGCCCGGAGTGGGGTCTGAATGTGTGGTGCAACACGTACCTACTTCCGTCGAAGGGCAGAGTGAGTGCGTGGAGGCGGCAGAGCGTCCGGAACACAGCCACTGCTGCTCGCTGGCGATGAGAGAGGGGCTCGAGGGTGACAAGGCATAGCGTCGTCGACCGTCAAGCGCGCTCTCTTGGGACCCAGAGGTTTCAGAAATTGCTCTTTTATTGAATATGTGGGTACCACTGAAGGCAGTGGCGGAAAAGGAACAAAAAGAAACAAAGGATTCTCCACCCGGCCCTCCACCGGGGGAAGGAGCGGTGCCTTCACCGTCTCCTGGAGAGCAACTTGATCCACCTCTGGGTCGCCCGTCTCAGGGTCGTTTGCACCTGCGCTTACCACCTGGTTTGGTAGCGGCCTGGACGGGCGTGGCCGACTTCCTGCGGCTTGCTCCACGCTGAGGCCTGGATGGTGGCTGCTGCTGCTGAGGCTTAGCGGGAGCGGAGGACGCCGCAGGAGGACGGCCTCGGCGACGAGCGGACGGAGGGTCTGCGGCCGGCGGACGGGAGGAAGCAGCGGGGGTCCGCCGGGGCAGGATGTGTCGGATAGCCTCCGTCTGCTTCTGGGCGGCCGAGAACTGTTGGTTCTCGGCCGGGGGGATATCCACATACCCCTTAGCTGCCCCGCCGTCGAGGGTGGCGAGGGGGGAGGAGCTACTAGAACGGATTCGGGCACTATACGGTGCCTTCCACGTCCTAGAAAGCTCCTCATGCACCTCCGGAAAGAAAGGTACCGGGGCGGCGCACTGAGAACCAGCACGGCCCGCCCCGAGAAACCAATCGTCCAACCGAGAAGGTTCGGGACGTGGCGGAGGATTCCACACAAGCCCGACCTTCTCGGCGGCCCGGGAAAGCATAGCCGCCCACTCTGGATCCGGCTCGGACAACGATACACACCCAGACGGGGGCAACGCAGCCGAGTCGTCATCTCCAGAGGAGTGAAGCTCCCCCTCCGATGCTGCGATCGACATCTGATCGTCAGCTGGCGCCCCAAAGGAAACGACCGGCCGTTCAGGAGAAGGACCGAGTCGATCGCAAAGGGGCGCGGATGGCAACAGCGCATGAGAGGCGTGAGGGGCCCGCGGAGATTGCCTCGACGGGGAAGCCCTCACGGTAATCCTCAGATCACCCTGGTCATGCGCCGAAGTAGGCCTATTCTGCAGGGCAGAATAAGCACTAGATCGGGGCATAGGCGAGGGGACTGTACCTCCCGTGAGGTAAGCGAGTCTCGATCTAAGCGCTGCCATAGTCATATTCCCGCAATGGGAACATGAACTATTCACAAAAGCTGCTTCAGCGTGTTGAATGCCCAAACACGAGAGGCAACTCTTGTGGCCATCTGCTGGCGCCAGGGAACGACCGCATCCAGAAACGCACAAGCGGAATGACATCCTGAAAAGGACGCAGGGTCACGCTTGTGTTGCTCTTTTAGTAAAATAACAAACAGAGGAAAGAAATAGACTCTTTAGTGCTGAAGCACCCAGGGGTAGCCGCGGTGTAATCGGGTACACTCTCAGATGAGGAACGCCCACGAGACCGACACACACACACACATAAACAGTGCCGTGAAAACGGCAGTTGTGGTAAAAGAGATGCTCGCGGCCACCACTGATCGCGCCGTCACACCAGCACTGCAGCAGAGTTCTCTTCTCCCTCTAGTTGTCGATAGATACAACGTTTCAGCAGTCTGTAGAACTCAGAGTCAAACAAAGCTCGGCTCCGAAGCGAAAGACAATGAGTGCGTGCGTCCGCTTCCTGTTTATACCCGCGCTGCGGGGCGGGCGCGTGACGCGTTTCACGCACGCCAACGTTCATTGGCTTGTTCTTTAGATACTCGAAGTTGATAGGGCTCCCTGAAGTGATCCCCTAACGTCGTCACGTCGACGTCACGTCGAACGTGAGCGACTGAAGGGGAACAAATAATTTCGAATACATATTTCTTAAATGAGAAGTTGTTTTGATTAAATCTATATATTTTTG
The DNA here is from genome assembly GCA_036326025.1 of Chrosomus eos. Classification (NCBI taxonomy): domain Eukaryota; kingdom Metazoa; phylum Chordata; class Actinopteri; order Cypriniformes; family Leuciscidae; genus Chrosomus; species Chrosomus eos. Next base: position 46,385,480 of record CM070818.1, on the reverse strand, counting down.
TTTAGATCAAAAAAAGGAATTTAAATTAATTGACTTTCTTCAAAATGAAAAATGTACTTTGTACCAAGTTATATAAAATAGTTTTCATAGACATAGAAAATATTGGTTAGGGTAAGTTATTTATTTTTCATTGGATCAAGTAATAAAATATAGATGTGAACCATTACCCTAAAAAATTTTTATTGGATGAGTGCATGAGCTCTGTGATGTACAACAAGGCTATGAATTCATTGACTTGACGGATCAGATTCCAACACTACACAACAACATATTTGAAACCCTTGTAGATAATGATAAGGAAGACACAGTTGAGTGGAATGAAGGTGATGAACTTGGACAAACAGATGAAGACCAAGCAATTGTGATGATACGGAATCTGAATGAGAACATCATATTGGTAAATGTGGTCCTAATATACCAAATGTCTCAGTATAAATGTGAAAATAGGAAATATTCAGAATAAAAGCATAAAATGGGAGTTATAAAATAACCTTAAAACTATAATGTATCTCCTAATTATAATAGAAAATTAATCTAGGGGGCTTTTAAGGTCACACAATGTCCCCAGCTTTGTGCTTCTCACTCATCACTAGGCAACTGTTACATTATCTACAGTGACACTTAATGTTTTTGTAACAATGTGTCTCACTTTTATGTTGTGCATGTTTGTTGATCCTCCAGAATGCAGAGCTGAATGAAGCTGAAACTGAGGCATCACCACTCTCAAGTAATCCTGCGCTGCTGGTAAGAGAGTCAAAATGTTGCATGTCATGTGGAAGCCCTTTACATAATAGATAATCAGTCCTAATATACCTGCACTGTCAATTCATCCAAATATATAAATAACTGGCTTAAAGCACTTTTTTTGTGGGTGGAAATACTAACATGCTGTTGCACAGTACATATTGTAAAGTAAAACATTTGGAAAACTTGAAACCAAACTAAAATGCTCCAAAACTAACTAAAATAAATGAGCAAAAGGTTATTTTACAGTTTTTCTCAATCGCTTTGGCTCAAATGGGACTTTTTTTCCTCACAACAAAAGGTTCAGATTTTTAAACAATTAGTTTCATGTTCATATAAGATTTTAAATTTTTATTGATTTAAGCAAATTGCATGTGTTTTAAAATGTGTGTAATAAGAGTTCTGTCAGGTCCATTAAGTCAAGAACACACAGACAAAATAATTTAGAATTTAATTGAATAGATTGCAAACAGGTTAATGTTCCTGAATTGAAATTTGGCGGTATGGCTCTGTTCAGGGAGTCCTCTGACCTTTCATGAGCACCATGAAATAGCATAGAGTCAGAGGACAGCAGCAGCAGCAGCATTAGGGAACGCTCACACAGTTTTAGGACTGTGAGAGCTAAAATATCCCCCGTGAACAGAGCAGGCAACATGACATAAGCAAATGCCACATTATGCATAAGGAGGAGCTGGGGAGGTGGCGGGCAGCAGAAGCGAGCACCGAGCCAGCAGAGCGAGCCAGCAGAGCGAGCAGCAAGCATGTATGAGCAAGGTGAATGAGCTTTAAATAGGGCGCCTTGTTTGAGCTTGGCCATTGAGCAGCGAGGGGAGTTAACCAGCTAATGCAGCTCAGCTGGAGCAGATCAGCTGACAGACAGCGTTGATAGAAAATAGCGTAAGCAGCGGCTTGACTACCTGGCCTGCCAGAACTGACGCTGACGCTTAATTTCTGTCAGGTCCATTAAGTCAAGAACACACAGACAAAATAATTTAGAATTTAATTGAATAGATTGCAAACAGGTTAATGTTCCTGAATTGAAATTTGGCGGTATGGCTCTGTTCAGGGACAGCAGCAGCAGCATTAGGGAACGCTCACACAGTTTTAGGACTGTGAGAGCTAAAATATCCCCCTAAACAAAACCACACCTGGCAATACTCTGTGATACAGAGGATGATTTATTTGACTACATGAGCTATTCCCCCCAAAACAAAATTGAGTGTTCTCGAACGGTGACGTCTGAGCCGCCCTAATTTAGCGATTTATAATAGTAAGTAAAAATATTAATTATTTACTGAAATGACTAATCAAGACCGCAATAGCTAAAACATGCTGTTACCTAGATTATCCGTCTTTAAACTGTTTGACAGTCTACAGTGTAAGCTCTATGGATAGATGACTAATCCACCTCTGAGAACGAGCTAGATGAACAAATTAAACAGCTGATAGCGCATCAGGGGCGTTAACTGAGCAGAGCGCGAGCAAAATAATGATCAAAGTGTTTTATTAATGAAACAAATCAGAGACTTGAGCTCATGGCTTTCTGGGCGTCAGAATATCCCGAACATCGGGACGGAGGTATCGTTCGTAAGCAGCAGAAACCACCGTCTATAGCTTAAAGGGTTAAACCGGAGCGAGTGCCGCCGCCGTAGTTGCTGCACAATGCGTAGAATGAGCTGTATAGAGATCGCTAAGACATGTGACCAAATGGGCGGCAACGTCATCAGAACGCAAAGAATTATGGGTATGTTTGGCCAGTTTACACAGAGTTTAGATGGGCTGGCATAGCAGGCTTGCTTTCTGGCATGAAAAAAATAAAACAGTAGTGTGAAAAACATATTATAATCCTACAAAATGCAGCGGGCTAAAGATAACATTGTCAGACCATACCGCATAAAACTAAATCCTAATGCAAAGACGAGATATGAGGAGAAAATAAAGGAAATCAAGGGACTGTATCCTTATGAGTGACTGGTCAGGAGACGTCAACCTGCTGCCCAACTTCCAGCACCCACAACTACATGATATGAGATATATGTCACAAGGTGACGAACCAGCAGCGGAACTATATATTCCACGGAGGAATGTTTCCGCCCGGAGCGCTCTCGACGCAACACCCAGTCAGCCTGATATGCGTCGCTACCATGGCAACAGCAGCCGCTGATGACAGAGTGACAGCAGGTGCGGCGCATCAAGGGGCTGTTTGGTGATTGGGACACACAGCGGCTTGAAACAGATAAAGACCAAGCTTTGGGAGACCAAGAGGGTAGTTCAGTGCAGTGTTCTGTGTTCGGTTTCGGGTGCTGTGTCCTGACCTTGTTCCGTCGAGGAAGGCTGAGAGTTTCTGTGGGACAAAATTGACTGGTGAGATCGATCCGCGGAAGGGAATCCGCTACGAAAGATTGGGTGGAGTGGAACAGAGAAGCAGAGGAGAAGCTGCCTTGGAAACATCAAGTCCCCTGCCTGGGTAGAGATAAGTGCAAACCTTTTACTGGCCGTATGATACGTGATTTATACACCAAGACACTGTATATGAAGAGAAGCGATCTAGGAACCGGAGTCTAGACACCGTAATGAGAAGACAGCTGTTATGATGCACGAGTGAGATCGCTATATATTCTTCCGTCTTACTGTCCCTGCTGTTCAGAACAAGGAGGTGGGCTGTGGCCTTATATTTCACAGAGTGGTTGAGAGTGACGTGAGTTGATGCTGTGCCCACCGTGTGTGTTTGAAGTGAAGCTACTGCATGCTTACTATACCGAATTCTGTCACGTGCCCATCGGCCTTGCCCTGTGTTGCAGTTTGGAGCCGCTGAAGAAGAGATTAAGCGACGGTGGAATTTAAAGCTTGCGATGTTCTGATTTATCATTGATGTTGTCTGGAGAACGGAGGGAAGTCCAGCGATCTGCTGTTCTGAGTGTCCTCCATCGAACGCCTTGTGCATTCTGTGTTATCAACACTGTCGTGAGCTTTCTGCATCTCCTGTATAGGAAAGGACCAATTGTACTCGAAGTACCCACCTGCTGTCTAGTCGACGCCCCTTTCACAGCCGTGAGCTTTCTGCGTCCCCTGTATAGGAAAGAACCAACCGGACTCGAAGTACCTACCTGCTGTCTAGTCGACGCCCCTTTCACAGCCGTGAGCTTTCTGCATCCCCTGTATAGGAAAGGACCAACCGTACTCGAAGTACCCACCTGCTGTCTAGTCGACGCTCCTTCCACAGCCCTAAGTTTCCTGCATCCCCTGTATAGGAAAGGACCAATCGTACTCGAAGTACCCACCTGCTGTCTAGTCGACGCCCCTTTCACAGCCGTGAGCTTTCTGCATCCCCTGTATAGGAAAGAACCAACCGGACTCGAAGTACCTACCTGCTGTCTAGTCGACGCCCCTTTCACAGCCGTGAGCTTTCTGCATCCCCTGTATAGGAAAGGACCAACCGTACTCGAAGTACCCACCTGCTGTCTAGTCGACGCTCCTTCCACAGCCGTAAGCTTTCCGCATCCCCTGTATAGGAAGGGACCAACCGTACTCGAAGTACCCACCTGCTGTCTAGTCGACGCCCCTTTCACAGCCGTGAGCTTCCTGCATCCCCTGTATAGGAAAGAACCAACCGGACTCGAAGTACCTATCTGCTGTCTAGTCGACGCCCCTTTCACAGCCGTGAGCTTTCTGCATCCCCTGTATAGGAAAGAACCAACCGGACTCGAAGTATCTACCTGCTGTCTAGTCGACGCCCCTTTCACAGCCGTGAGCTTTCTGCATCCCCTGTATAGGAAAGAACCAACCGGACTCGAAGTACCTACCTGCTGTCTAGTCGACGCCCCTTTCACAGCCCTAAGTTTCCTGCATCCCCTGTATAGGAAAGAACCAACCGTACTCGAAGTACCCACCTGCTGTCTAGTCGACGCCCCTTTCACAGCCGTGAGCTTTCTGCATCCCCTGTATAGGAAAGAACCAACCGGACTCGAAGTACCTACCGGCTGTCCAGTCGACGCTCCTCTTCACCGCTGTAAACTTCTGTACTTGGGAGGTCGAGAAGAGTACAGTCCGCTCAGAGTCCGAGAAGGAAAGCCGTGCTTAGAGCACTTACCTGCTGGTCAGGTCCGCGTTCCCTCCATTGCCGAGAACCTCGGCACCCGAAGAGTCCGAGGGGGTTGAGTGGACCCAGTCCCCGCCTGTCGTCCAGCCGACGTCCCGGCGGCCACTGGATGCTGGGGAGGAAGGAGGAATTTTAATTAGGATATACAAATTCTTTTAATCAATAAAGCCTGTTACATTTTACTTTCCTTGTCCGCCTGGTTTCTGGTCTGCTCCTCAGTGGTACATTCTAAAGGGAGGGGGTAGACCCAGTCGACCCTCCCGACCTGTGACAGATTATTGGCGTAGTCGGCAGGGTTACCACTGAGTTGAGCCACCAGAAGCCGTTATGGCAGATGAAGAGGCACCGGGAGCACGAAGACAAGCCATGCCCATATTCATGGGAGCCCCTTGGGCCCAAAAGTACCAAGGTCCGGGATCGGAGATGAGTCTGTCGACATGGAGGGCCCAGGTCGAATATTTAGTCGGGCTCCAAGGTCTGGATGCCCCTCAGGGAGTACAGTTCATCTTGAATTCCTTGGAAGGAGAAGCACTGAGGGAAGTGCGAGCAGCGCCAGAAGCGAACCGTACCACGGCTCAAGCTATCTTTGACTTCCTTTCGGGGCAATACGGCGATACCACTCCCGTAGCCGTTCTGCGAACACAGTTCTTCAACTGCAAACAAGGGCCGCGACAGACCATCCGGGCATTCACGCTACAGCTGAGAGAGCAGTTCGCTAGGCTAAGAGGACGGCAAGACCATGGTCTAGGGCAGGGGTCCCCAACTGGCGGACCGGGGTCCAGGTCCGGACCCCAATACCTTTTTATCCGGACCTCTAAACATTTTTGTTAAAAAGTTTTGGAAAAAAAATAAAAATAAATTTTTACAGAAAGTAATTTTTGAACAGGCGAGCGCGCGGGCAGCTATGTCTGTGTCAGGTCCTTTGCGAGAGCCGGGGTCCGGAGAGATCACAAACTTTGGCTTGTACACACATTATTATGATATTCGTGAATGGATTATTATGGCTTTGTCAAAAATTAGAAAAGTGGACTCTGAAAACCGCATCTTTCGAGATGAGTGGACTGAAGCGTACGCGTTTATTTTGCCGTCATCGAGCTCTACGAATCCCGTGTGTCTTATTTGTTCGGAGTCTGTTGCTGTTGTTAAAAGTGGAAACATCAAGCGGCATTTCGAGACAAGACACAAAACTTTCAATGAAAATTGGAAGGATCACCAATCACCCGCGCCAGGATCACCCGCGAGGACGAGGAAAATTTGTGAACTGAAAGGACAGTATGAGCGTGCAACACGGGTGATAACACAGTCCCTTACAGCACAGCAACGAGCCTACGAGTGCTCACTTCGAGTACAGTGGATTTTGGGCAAACATAAAAAGCCTTTTACTGACTCCGGAATGGTGAAAGATTGTATGGAGGCGTTGGCAGACACGCTGTTTGAGGGTAAAGAAGGACAGCAGATAAAACAAAAGGTTCGTCAGATTCCTTTATCATCCACAACAACAACAAGAAGAGCTGAGCTACTGTCGGAAGGTGTGCAGTCCCAGCTTGACAGCGCCATCCAAAGTGCCCCGTGCATTGCGTTAGCTGCTGATGAATCAACTGACGTAAGTGACAACGCTCAGCTCTTGGTGTATGTCCGATTCTATCATGAGGAGACTAAAACATTTGTAGAGCGTCATTTTAGGCGTCACAGCTTTAAAAACGCACACCAGGGGAGAGGACATATATTTGGCCATAAAGGAAATGCTGACACAGAGGAGAATCGATGTAAAAAATGTTGTCTCCATCACCACTGACGGGGCACCGTCTATGATGGGAAGAGAAAAAGGTGCAGTCAGTCGACTGAAAGAGGACAACCCAGAGCTCTTGTCATATCATTGCATTATCCACATGTCTGTTCTCTGCTCCACACTTTCAGAGCACCACGCAGAAGTTATGAACACCATCACCAAACTAGTTAACTTTCTCAGGGCTTCATCAGCTCACCAGCATCGTCTGCTCAGGGAGTTTTTAGCAGAAGTAGATGCCCCTGCGAATGACCTGCTCTTGCACTCTAATGTCAGATGGTTGAGTAAAGGAAAAGTGCTGGCTCGCTTTTGGAAGATAAGAAAAGAAATTAAAGATTTCCTTGCACAACAAAAAAATAACAAGGCTCATGTGTTTTTGCACTTTTTAGAAGAGGAAAGTAACATGGACACACTGGCCTTTCTGGTTGACATCACAGGGCATTTAAATGACCTCAATCTAAAGCTTCAAGGGAAAGACAATTCTGTGTGTGACTTGGTGGCTGCAGTCCAGTCTTTTCAGAGGAAACTGGACATTCTGAAAATGGATCTTGAGCAGGACTGTACACATTTTCCTTCAATGAAGGAGATACAGGAGATCAATGTCACTGCTCATTCTGACTTTATCCAAAAGTTGATTGAAAACTTTAAGGCTCGCTTTGATGGCTTTGCATTGGGAGATCAGCTGATGCTCTTAGTTCGGAGTCCATTTTTTGTTAAGAATGTTATTTCTTTCTCAAAGGAGGCAGTACATATGTACAAATGGGCTAATGCACAGGCCCTTCAAATGGAGCTATTAGATTTACAGGCTGATGTAGTGTTAAGGGAGCAATGTGAATACTCTGACCCTGTCACATTTTGGCTGCAGACTGTGCCAAAGGCAAAGTTTCCTGTACTTAACAAAGTGGCAGTGTACACATTAACAATGTTTGGCTCTACCTATAGCTGCGAGTCAGCCTTCTCTACGCTAAACATCATTAAGAATAAGTACCGCTCACAACTGACCAATGACCATGTGCATGGATGTCTGAGAATTGCTTTGACTCCATTCCTACCCAGATTTAAGAGATTGGCTGCCAGTGCCAATGCAAATTTCTCACACTGAGCTAAGTTTAAAAACTTGCTTGTTTACAAAAATGTTTACTTTATTTTTTGTTGCACTAATAGAAGTATTTTAACATGTTTTTATATAATGCATTATGAGGTGCATTATTTGTTCCCTTTTGCACTTTTAAAGTGCAATGTTTGCAAGTTTATGTGCAATAGCAGCTGTTCACAACACTGAATGAATTTTTCTTTGAGTAGTTATGAAGGTAAATCATTTGCACCTAATATATTAAGATTGTGACTTTCAGTCTTTATTTTTATGCTTCCTGTTGCTGTTATTGATGTTGAAAGGTTTGACATTTGAATATTTGCACTAAAATGAAATAATACTTGAATGAATTTCAACAAAATCAGTTGAATACATTTAAAGATAAAGATTTTATTGTCAAAGGTTTTATTGTCATTTTGTTGCACTAATAGAAGTATTGTGTACATTTTTTATATAATGCATTATGAGGTGCATTATTTGTTCCCTTTTTGCACTTTTGAAGTGCAATGTTTGCAAGTTTATGTGCAATAGCAGCTGTTCACAACACTGAATGCATTTTTCTTTGAGTAGTTATGAAGGTAAATCATTTGCACCTAATATATTAAGATTGTGACTTTCAGTCTTTATTTTTATGCTTCCTGTTGCTGTTATTGATGTTGAAAGGTTTGACATTTGAATATTTGCACTAAAATGAAATAATACTTGAATGAATTTCAACAAAATCAATTGAATACATTTAAAGATAAAGAATTTATTGTCAAAGATTTTGTCAAATTGTTGACATGGTTACAATTTAATAAAATGAAAGAACTTATTTTGCCGGGTGTTTTTGTGTCCGGACCCTCGTTTACTGGGCTGATCGGGTTAGTGGACCTCTTGCCAATTTAGTTGGGGACCCTGGTCTAGGGGGTGAAGAGAGCCTGCTGCGAGACCAATTCCTCCTGGGGCTACGGGAAGGCCCCGTACGCCAAAGCCTGCGAATACAGGTCCGCCGGAACCCGGACTCGTCTTTTGACGAACTGAGACAAGAGGCTTTGGCCTTGGAACGGGATCACACGGTAGAGCCCTCAACGTGCATGGCTGCGAGTGCACCCGTCGACCCCCCACGCCCGGTCGAAGCGGAATGGAGACGTGCGTTACGAGAAGAGTTGAAAAAGGACGTCCAGGAACAGCTGGCCGAGCTATCCAACTCCTTCAGAGAAGAGCTCCGGCGTGAACGTTCCAGTCCATTGCTCCGAGAGCGGACCTATTCAGCGGGGAGCCGATTCCCAGAGCGACGCCCAGCTAGGCCAATGGGGCCGCGGTTCAGGTGGGACGAACAGGGACGCCCCATTTGTCATGGTTGTGGAGAGCCGGGTCATTACTTCCGCCAGTGCCGCTCCCGTCGGGGATCACAGGAGGATTTTTAGAGTTGCCGGCCACTGTGGGTCAAGTGGCTGGGACTCCCATGGTAGACCCCCTATTGATTACGAAGTCCAGAGCATGTTTGGTGGGGCATTGCCCCATTGTAGTGGCCCAGGTCAACGGTTTGGAAGTACAGTGCCTGTTAGACACTGGGTCACAAGTCACTCTGTTCTCTGAGAGCCTGTCACGAGAGCTATTTAAGGGCCAGGATTGCCCACCCTCAGAAGCCCCCTGGTTGACGCTACGGGGAGCCAACGGTCTGGACATCCCATACGTGGGATACCTGGTGACTGACTTGAAGATCCATGGAGTCGTTGTCCCCAGAAGGGGGTGGTGATCGTTCGTGACGCCTGCCTGGGAAACCATCGCGCCTTGTTGGGCATGAACGTTATAGCAGAATGTTGGGAGGAACTGTTCCGAGGTGGACTAAAGCAGACGGCCTCGACCTCGGAAAGTCACGAGTGGGACCGGATCAAGGCCGATTGTCGGCGGGTTCGCCTTGCCGAGACGCGGGGAGATCGAGAGGGCACTGGGAGGACGGCGTGCCGATACGCGTTGTCCATTCCCGCTCAGAGTGAGGCTGTGGTGTGGGCCAGGCTCCCCTCGCAACTCTATGGCCCGGGAGAGTGGGTATTGGTGGAACCCCATCTGGACGGCCCAAACCTTGAGGTAGCTCGGGGGCTAGCCACAGCACGGCGGGGGAGGATTTCTGTGAAAGTACGGAACGTGAATGCGTTCCCCGTCCTGTTGCATCGACATCAGTGTCTGGCCCGAGTCACAGGGGTGTGCCCGCAACAAGTGAGAGAGCCGGGTGAAGTGCAGTTTAACCGGGTAAGCCCCTCCGTAGTGGAAGTTGCCCTGACCCGAACTGGACCGCCGGTGGGTAGTGAGGGAGAGGAATTGCCTAATCACCTCCAGGGAGGGTCACTACGCGGTGAAGGACTGGGAGAGGAACAGACTGGGCGGCTCCAGGATTTCCTGCTCAAATGGCAGCACTTGTTCTCGACTCACGACGAGGACTATGGCCGGACGGACATTGTAAAACATCAGATTCCGACCGGGGACGCCGCCCCGAGTAGAGAACGTTATCGACCAGTGCCACCGACCCTGTATTCTGAGGTCCGCACCCTCCTGCGAGGAATGTTGGACAAGGGGATTATCCGGGAAAGTAGTAGCCCTTGGGCCGCCCCTATCGTACTGGTGCGTAAGAAAAATGGTTCCTGGAGATTCTGTGTGGATTACCGTAAGCTGAACCAGGTGACTAAGCGGGATGCTTTCCCCTGCCCCGAGTAGAGGATTCACTCACCAGTCTTACACAGTCTGCATGGTATTCTACTCTCGACTTGGCCAGTGGGTACTGGCAGGTACAGGTGGACGAGCGGGACAGGGAGAAGACAGCCTTCACGACCCCTTTCGGGCTATACGAGTGGGAACGGATGCCGTTTGGCCTTTGCAACGCCCCAGCCACGTTCCAGCGGCTTATGCAGCGGTGCCTGGGAGGTCAGTTGACGGAAACCACGCTGGTCTACCTCGATGACGTCATTGTCTATTCGCCGGACTTTGAGACTCACCTCCAACATCTGGAGCAAGCTTTCCGCGCCCTGGACAAATACGGGCTAAAGCTGCAACCTGACAAGTGTCAGCTTTTCCGGAAAGAGGTGAAGTTTCTGGGCCATGTGGTGAGTGCAGCTGGGATCGCTGTGGACCCAGAGAAGGTGTCGGCTGTGCAAGGGTGGGAGGCGCCGAAGACTGTGCGACAGGTCAGATCCTTCCTGGGTTTTGTCGGATATTACCGGCGGTTCATTCAGGACTTCTCCAAAATCGCCAAGCCCATTAACCAGCTGCTCGGGGGCACGGGACGTTCGAGGGGCCGGGGATCTCCCGCGGTTCAGTGGGACCAGGCATGTGAGGCTGCATTCCGGAGGCTTAAACAGGAACTACTACAGGCCCCGATTCTGGCCTATGCAGACTTCTCCCAGCCTTTCATCTTGTACACTGATGCCAGCCATCTCGGCCTGGGTGCCGTGCTAGCCCAAAAACAGCAGGGGAAGGAGAGGGTGATTGCATACGCCAGCCGAAGCTTACACCCGGCAGAGAGGAACGATGCTAACTATAGTTCCTTCAAACTTGAGTTGTTGGCCATGAAGTGGGCAATGAGCGAAAAGTTCAAGGACTACCTGTGGGGGACCAAGGTTCTGGTGGTAACGGACAACAACCCTCTGGTACATCTTCAGACGGCAAGGCTGGGGGCTGTCGAACAGAGATGGGTGGCACAACTGGCGAATTTCGACTACCAGCTGAAGTATCGGCCAGGGAAAGAGCATACGAATGCTGATGTGCTGTCGAGGTTTCCGGTGGCAGGTCCAGTAGTTCAGGGGCCCAACTCTAGCTCCGAGGAGGAGGAAGGAGCAATGGTGGGGATCGTGGAAGCGCCTGGATCATCGCAGGAAGAGGCCCCCAATGGGTGGGGCTGGGACCCACAGTGTTGGAGGTCGAGACAAGCGGAGGATGAAGGGTTGCGGACGGTACGAGAGTGGGTCGAGACTGGGAAATGGCCAGAGGCCAGAGAACGCCAGGCTCAGACTCAGGCAGTCCGAGGGTTGCTAGGACAATGGGAAAGGTTGGCTTTGAGGGAGGGGGTGCTCTGTCGCTCCATCCAGGACCCTAACCTGGGCGAGAAGATCTGGCAAACAGTAGTTCCGGAGGGGCAACATCGGTCCCTGCTACAGGCCTATCACACCCAGTTGGGCCATCAGGGCCTGGAGAAGACGATCTCGCTATTGCGACGCCAGTTCTATTGGCCTGGGATGGAGAGGATTACCAAGGCCTACCTTCAGGGATGCCCCCGGTGCACCCTGTTTAAGACCAGGAAGGAGATCCGAGCCCCATTGGTCCCGATTCAGGCAAAGGCTCCCATGCACATGGTCGCCATGGACTATCTGACGCTGGGAAGGCCGGTGGACCGGATTCAGAACATCTTGGTGGTGACAGACCTATTCACCAAATATGCCTGGGCCATTCCCACCTTGGACCAAACTGCTACCACCACCGCAAATGCCTTGTGGAGGGCTGTGATTCAGCCTTTTGGGTGCCCTGAAATATTCCACTCAGACCAGGGGCCGAACTTTGAGTCCAGGGTGGTCCATGAGTTGTGCCAGCTGTACGGGGGTAGGAAGACCCACACGACACCGTACCACCCCCAAGGGAATGGAGGATGCGAGAGGTTTAACCAAACATTGCTGGGCCTATTGGGAACGTTGGAGATGGATCAGCAGGGCCATTGGGCAGATACGCTTCCGGCACTGATCCAAGCGTATAACAACAGCGTGCATAGCACCACTGGGTATGCTCCAACATATCTGATGTTTGGAAGACACGTGTGGCTACCAGCCGACTTAGTAACGGGGGCTGCTACCCAAGGGGAGGAAGGGAGCTTGTCAGACTGGGTGGCGAGGCACCACCAGCGACTCCACTGGGCGTATGGCCGGGTCTCGGACCGGATTAACCAGGCGGGGGCAAAGAGCAAGAGACTGTACGACCGAACAGCTCGGGAAGCCCCACTGCTCCCAGGAGAGAGAGTCTTGGTGAGGGATAATCGTCGCCAAGGGAAGGGTAAGCTGAGCGATCGGTGGGAGCCTCGGCCCTATGTGGTCTTACGACAACCACGTCCAGATCAACCCGTGTATGCTATCCGACCCGAGGGGAGAGCGGGCCCAGAACGGGTGCTCCACCGGAATCTGATTCGCCCTTGCCCGAACTACCCAAATCCCAGAGAGGAAGCCCCCCCGGTTGTGGCAGCACCAGGACCGTTACTGGTAGGATGGGGAGTGGTCCCCAGGGGCTTGGGCCCAGCACCGGGACCGGTGAGACCCGAGTCTCCGCCGAGGCGGTCCCAGAGGGAGAACCGAGGTCGACCCCCGGTGAGGTATGGAGACTGGGAGAGCGGAACCCGTTCTCGGGACTAGAACGGATTGGCGGGGGAGTATGTCACAAGGTGACGAACCAGCAGCGGAACTATATATTCCACGGAGGAATGTTTCCGCCCGGAGCGCTCTCGACGCAACACCCAGTCAGCCTGATATGCGTCGCTACCATGGCAACAGCAGCCGCTGATGACAGAGTGACAGCAGGTGCGGCGCATCAAGGGGCTGTTTGGTGATTGGGACACACAGCGGCTTGAAACAGATAAAGACCAAGCTTTGGGAGACCAAGAGGGTAGTTCAGTGCAGTGTTCTGTGTTCGGTTTCGGGTGCTGTGTCCTGACCTTGTTCCGTCGAGGAAGGCTGAGAGTTTCTGTGGGACAAAATTGACTGGTGAGATCGATCCGCGGAAGGGAATCCGCTACGAAAGATTGGGTGGAGTGGAACAGAGAAGCAGAGGAGAAGCTGCCTTGGAAACATCAAGTCCCCTGCCTGGGTAGAGATAAGTGCAAACCTTTTACTGGCCGTATGATACGTGATTTATACACCAAGACACTGTATATGAAGAGAAGCGATCTAGGAACCGGAGTCTAGACACCGTAATGAGAAGACAGCTGTTATGATGCACGAGTGAGATCGCTATATATTCTTCCGTCTTACTGTCCCTGCTGTTCAGAACAAGGAGGTGGGCTGTGGCCTTATATTTCACAGAGTGGTTGAGAGTGACGTGAGTTGATGCTGTGCCCACCGTGTGTGTTTGAAGTGAAGCTACTGCATGCTTACTATACCGAATTCTGTCACGTGCCCATCGGCCTTGCCCTGTGTTGCAGTTTGGAGCCGCTGAAGAAGAGATTAAGCGACGGTGGAATTTAAAGCTTGCGATGTTCTGATTCATCATTGATGTTGTCTGGAGAACGGAGGAAGTCCAGCGATCTGCTGTTCTGAGTGTCCTCCATCGAACGCCTTGTGCATTCTGTGTTATCAACACTGTCGTGAGCTTTCTGCATCTCCTGTATAGGAAAGGACCAATCGTACTCGAAGTACCCACCTGCTGTCTAGTCGACGCCCCTTTCACAGCCGTGAGCTTTCTGCGTCCCCTGTATAGGAAAGAACCAACCGGACTCGAAGTACCTACCTGCTGTCTAGTCGACGCCCCTTTCACAGCCGTGAGCTTTCTGCATCCCCTGTATAGGAAAGGACCAACCGTACTCGAAGTACCCACCTGCTGTCTAGTCGACGCTCCTTCCACAGCCCTAAGTTTCCTGCATCCCCTGTATAGGAAAGGACCAATCGTACTCGAAGTACCCACCTGCTGTCTAGTCGACGCCCCTTTCACAGCCGTGAGCTTTCTGCATCCCCTGTATAGGAAAGAACCAACCGGACTCGAAGTACCTACCTGCTGTCTAGTCGACGCCCCTTTCACAGCCGTGAGCTTTCTGCATCCCCTGTATAGGAAAGGACCAACCGTACTCGAAGTACCCACCTGCTGTCTAGTCGACGCTCCTTCCACAGCCGTAAGCTTTCCGCATCCCCTGTATAGGAAGGGACCAACCGTACTCGAAGTACCCACCTGCTGTGTAGTCGACGCCCCTTTCACAGCCGTGAGCTTCCTGCATCCCCTGTATAGGAAAGAACCAACCGGACTCCAAGTACCTATCTGCTGTCTAGTCGACGCCCCTTTCACAGCCGTGAGCTTTCTGCATCCCCTGTATAGGAAAGAACCAACCGGACTCGAAGTATCTACCTGCTGTCTAGTCGACGCCCCTTTCACAGCCGTGAGCTTTCTGCATCCCCTGTATAGGAAAGAACCAACCGGACTCGAAGTACCTACCTGCTGTCTAGTCGACGCCCCTTTCACAGCCCTAAGTTTCCTGCATCCCCTGTATAGGAAAGAACCAACCGTACTCGAAGTACCCACCTGCTGTCTAGTCGACGCCCCTTTCACAGCCGTGAGCTTTCTGCATCCCCTGTATAGGAAAGAACCAACCGGACTCGAAGTACCTACCGGCTGTCCAGTCGACGCTCCTCTTCACCGCTGTAAACTTCTGTACTTGGGAGGTCGAGAAGAGTACAGTCCGCTCAGAGTCCGAGAAGGAAAGCCGTGCTTAGAGCACTTACCTGCTGGTCAGGTCCGCGTTCCCTCCATTGCCGAGAACCTCGGCACCCGAAGAGTCCGAGGGGGTTGAGTGGACCCAGTCCCCGCCTGTCGTCCAGCCGACGTCCCGGCGGCCACTGGATGCTGGGGAGGAAGGAGGAATTTTAATTAAGATATACAAATTCTTTTAATCAATAAAGCCTGTTACATTTTACTTTCCTTGTCCGCCTGGTTTCTGGTCTGCTCCTCAGTGGTACATTCTAAAGGGAGGGGGTAGACCCAGTCGACCCTCCCGACCTGTGACATATATATATATAAATCAGACTCGACAATATATTCTCAATTCCGAAAAAATAAATAAAATGCACACAAACGTATGACAAATCTACACACGCGAAGTTTTCAGTAACTTCAAGTCGCAAGTTTAAGCACCACACTCCTCGCGCTCTCTCTCATCTATCTGCAGTCAGAATTCATGTCAAGATTGCAATCCTGGAGAGTGTGTGTGTGTGTGTGTGTCCGCGAGAGGGCGCGGGCGCGAGCGGAGAGAGAGAGAGAGAGAGAAAGCCCTGCTTATGAGTGACGACGGACGGAGGACAGAACCACTAAACATTCAAACGTAGCCTATATGGTTACACTTTAGATCTGTGATATTAGTCTGATTTTATTTTAGATTTCGGCTTCCAAAGATTATAGAATATATATGAGGGTATTTGAGAGAGAGACGCGATCGACTGGTGGAAACATAAGAACATACTCCGTCATTTTGTTCATAACAGGACATCATTCAAACAGAACTGCAAAGTGTTTAATTATATTTGTGTACACTCGCAATAAAACACAACATTGTGCTTTTGTCACACTCTAAACTCTGCTGCTATCCATGCCAGGCAATCGTCGCCTTTTTGTCACCCTCGAAACATGGCTTGTAGTTATTATTTTTCCACGCTGGAAAACGATAAAAGGAATTTCCGTTATTAAGCTTTATGCCACTTCTATCGTGAGAACGACTACTGCAGTTTACAACACAGCAGGTAGACGGAATCTTGTACACTGCGTTCTTGCCTCCATGCAATCAATACTGGCGCCTTCTGTTTGTGCCGCGGATCCCCAAAATGCTTTGCGTTCACCACTGGTAATACGTCACTGGTGACGTCACATTAGCAATCGGCAGTCCGCAGAAGTTAATTCCTATCACAGCAAGCTGCTTGAATCTGCGCTGCATAGTGGTAAAAGCCAGCGTGAGCAACGCGATCAGTTGCCAATGACAACAGATAACGCACGTAGCCAATATGATCGCATAAGCATTTTTATGAAAACGACTAAGTTAGATAAGCCCAAATGCCACACGGATAGCATTAACGAGAAGCATGTTGCCAACACACTGATAGCTTTTAGCAATGAATATTAAAAAGGAACTTAGCTTCGTGAAGACTTTCAGAGATGAATGGAGAATGAATCATGTCGAGTCCTGTGTCAATATTCCAGCAGAAGTGATCAGCGAGCCAGCAGAAGCGAGCAGCGAGCCAGCAGAAGCGAGCAGCAAGCATCAGGGATGTGATTTTTCCGGATTAATCCGGAATTCCGGATTTTCCGACCTGAAAATGTGACCTACGTGAATCATGCAGATCTTGAGAAAAAAAAAATAAAAAAAAATAGAAGGGGGGTGGGGGGTGTCAAGCGAAAAGGAGAGCATGAGGAAATCTACAGGCTGACGTAGTAGTAATACTATATGAAGCTATAGTATAATGTGAGATAGAAATTTATATTTAAGTCGTTAAATTCAAGTTCACGTAAACTTTTCCCTCCGCTGCGTCTGTCAGTCATTCTTCATTCAGCATCAAACAGCGCGCAGCGTTCGGTTACAACAGTCAACAACGATGAAACTCTCTCGAAGATGATTCAATGTTAATATTATTATACTTGATCTGTAGATAAAGCTCTATGTTTTCGGATAAAATGACCCTCTTGCTGGACTGTATTGCTGTACCTTAATCATCTTCCTTTCTACCTTCTGTATTGACTGTTAAAGGGTACCTATTATGGCATTTAAAATGTTCCTAATATTGTTCTGGGAGTCCCCAACAACAGTTTTACAAGCATGCAATGACAAAAAACACTTTTGTTGTCTTATAATATGCATTTATTTTTACCTGATTTGCTCACCAACTCCCATATGAATCGTTTAGCGAGTCATTTTTCCAAACCCCGCCTTTGCGTGACGCTAATCTGTGGTGATATGTTAGACACCCAGCCGACGGGGTGTCATTGGTTGTTAGATCTTACCCAGATACAACAGTGTAGTGCTGCACGATTAATCGTATCGCAATCGTAATCGCGATGTCAAGCCTATGCGATTATTATGACGCAAAATGCTGCGATTTTATATGAAATAAACAAATTAGGGCTGTTAACACAAAGCATCTGGTCTTTTTTGTCATCCTTTGGCTAGTGTTACTTACATGATCCCGCTTTTATTCATGCGAGACAAGTTAAAGAGAGCGCGCTGCCTGTAAATGTCCTGACTGAAAGACGCGCGCCAGTATCATGCGCATGCACAGACCGCGCGCCAGAATACAGTTCTCTTTCGCGCTTGAACGAACAATAACACACACACAATTATGCCAAAATGTCGTTTGTCGAGTATCTTCATAACATAAGAGCAGACTTATGATGAACGTGAAGTTGTGAGAGAATGAGGCTCGGGTGTGCGAGATCCGCGACTCACACAACAAGGCTGCTCTTAAAGGGCCAGTAGCCAATAATGCTCTGTCAGTAAAGTTAATCAAAGAACAAAGGGAACAGAGAAAATGAAATGACCCACTGCTCTTGACTAAAGAACCTGTTTAGCTTAAATAAAAATTAGTCTATATATAATTTATAATTTATGCAGTGCATACTGTTTGATAACTTTATTCAATTTCTGTATATGTGCTACATGTTGGAAAGGAAGGGCACAGGTAAATATGACATTTATTGTTTATGTGAGGATTGTTTGAAGTTCACTTAAATTAAAAGCTGTTATATTTTTTAAAGCCTAATAAAAAAATGTAAAAAAAAAAATAAAAAAATCGATAGCCTTCAATTGTAATGACTATAATCACTGTAATGTTGGATGGCTATAATTAATGTTTAAAATGGGGGGGGATTTGTCTTATTGATCATTATAGGTGTTATCAATCATTTAGTTTTTGTTGCTAGTTTGAGTTGAGAAATACACATTTCAGAATCATTACTAATCTGTGTGTGCATTTTGCTTAAGAACCAAGAAAATTGACTCAAGAAACCATTTGTTTATTATATCGCAATCGCATATCGCAATCGCAATATTGACCTCAATAATCGCAATATGACATTTTCCCCAAATCGTGCAGCCCTACAACAGTGCTATTTTCTGATTGGCTAACAACACCAGACGAACAACACCAGAGGAGACCAGGGTTGCCAGGTCTGCACAACAAAACCAGCCCAATTGCTCATCAAACTAACCCAATCACGGCCAAAAATATTCAAATAGCGTTCCCGGGTGTTTCCTCAATAACAATCATGTTCCAGTGGATAAAACAATCGCGTCAACCAGCGTGCACTACACAAACAACCCGCGGAAACAGTGCAGGCATACGGACCTGGCAACACTGGAGGAGACGCGCTTGAATCCTGCCGGTTCCACAGTGAGTGAGTTTTGGGCACTGCGGCATATTAAATATATTACAAATAGTTTTTCAGCGTGAGAAATACAATGTGTGGCCGGAGAGCGTGACAAAAGACCGAAATGAGTGACTGTCACGCTCAATGCGTGACACTCGAGAGCCCTGTGACAACTCCATTAACAACGACAAACACTTCACATATTTCAATACAATTGACATTGAAGACCTAAGTTAGCTGCTAGAAGCTGCGCTGTGCCTGTGCGTACACAACACACAAAATAATTATAGAACATGATACAAACATAAAAGCAACAGCCTACTTACAGATTGTGATTCGGAGAAGGAAGCTGATCCAAATAAACTAGGTACTGAACCTCCCTCCTTCAGTATCAGCTGGCTCGCAAATTCATACTTTATAGCATTTAGGTTTGTGAAGCAATCATCTTCAAAATGACGCGAACACAGAACAAGTTCGGGCTATAATACTTCTGTGGTATAGTTATGAACTGTAGCCACTGTCTTCAAATGCTCCTCACTGGGCAGATGAAAAAAGTTTGCTTTTGCGTCGCACTTCAAAACACAGCAGCGTCTCGTTGACATGATGTTTTCCCTGGTGTCTCCTAATGCAATGAGTGGGCGTATCTTATTCAAATAACTTGTACAAGTGACGTACGAAAGTTAGAGAAAATGCATCGTTCGTCTATCGATTCATATCAACGACTCAGAGTCGACTCTTACTTTTGAGAGATAATAACTTTGTATACGGTGAACTTTCATATTTAAAACTTTGCAGGATGTTTTCATTCACTTAGATCTATGTTACACACTACATGAAAGGTAATTTTCAAAATTCCATGATAGGTACCCTTTAACTTGGATCACAGCACTGGAGAGCACTATAGCCTCCACTTGTTCTTCACGCGCGCACAGTAAAATTTAAAACTGTTAAAAGAAAAGGCTCAATAAACGATTGCATAGATAGATACTGTATGATACTGTTGTAGAAATTTTAATAGTCATTTATTCCTAATCTATTCAATGTGTAAAAGTATATGTGTGTACGTGCTTGTGCGTGACGGTTCAGGAATATATGGGACAGGACATCTTGACCTTAGGAATGGTCAGGTTTGGCTAGTTTATTCCAGTACCAGTTTGTGTCCTTAAGAAAAACTGAACAGAAGTGGGGGCCTTATCTGGGTGGAAAAGTACAGCGGGTGAGAAGGAACCTTGAAAAGAGTATAAAAGCTGTCTCATGTCTTCCTGGTGCGTG
The DNA here is from genome assembly GCA_036326025.1 of Chrosomus eos. Lineage (NCBI taxonomy): Eukaryota > Metazoa > Chordata > Actinopteri > Cypriniformes > Leuciscidae > Chrosomus > Chrosomus eos. Next base: position 46,365,419 of record CM070818.1, on the reverse strand, counting down.
CCACTCACTTCACAGAATGTAACAGCTGTGATGGCGACTGGGCCTTCTTGCAAGAATAAATATTTCTCTTTTTATTAATTTGACTCTGAGTGTCTCTTACGCAGTGATGATGTTTAACAGAAGTTTTTGCCATAACATTTGGTGTCAGAGTGGGATTCCTTGGCAGTGCCTCCTGGACCTGAGAGCGGACGGTGTTTGGCCACCTGGACTGAGCAGTTCCAGCTCTACCTCGTAAGTTTCAGAGAGAGGGGCCGACCGCTATCAGGGCCAGGAGAAGCTCCACTGGAATCAGATGAAAACGAACCCGTGGCAACTCAAGACATCTCTGGTAAGAGACGGCTAAAATATTTTTCTTTTGGGCTAAAATATTTTTCAAAGTGAAACTGAACCATACTGGCTGAGGGCTGTTTCTGTGGTACGTAATCTGAGATTAATTGAGATCTATATATAGATCAAGAAATTTCAAACAGATACGAGGGAAAATAATCTGAGATTAATTGAGGTCTGTGACAGATCAAGAAATTTCAAGCAGATAAATAATCTGGGATTAATTGAGAACTGTGACAGATCAAGAGATTTCAAACAGATAGGTAACCTGAAAATGAGTTGTTCCACCACGGAGCAATTTGTTTTTAGGTGCTGAGGCTAATTAGGGGGAACCAGAACAATCGTAACAGATTTTTTGGTAAACCATAGTTAGGAGGGCACTAATAGTGCAACCCGACCGATTTGGGTTAAAAGAAAAGAATCGGGTTTGTTGGGGACGCCTAACAGACTAAAGAAAACGCGCGTTGAAGAGAAATCCACAGAGAACAGAGAAGCAGCAGTATGGGGATGTCTCAAAAGCAAGCTTGCGAAATTTGGTACACCGGTTGTTTTGTCAAATGAGATCAAATTAAGGGCAGAAATTTATGATATTGAGCGCCACAAGATTCAAGATGGTGCGGGAATCAGTTGAACAGAGCAGTGAGAAACAAAAGTTGTGTCTGCGTTCAATGTGTGTAAAAAATGTGAACAGATAATGGATTGTTGGCTTGAAGATAAAAAAGTCGAACTGCCAGGAGAAATAAGGGTTTTTACTTCTTCATCCAGTAAATGGATGCATGACATTAGATGTCTTAAGAACTTAAATTTATATGATATGGATTGAAGTAGCAAGCAGCAATAAGGCTGTCTGTGTGAAATAGAGTGATAGAGTGATATAAATAGAGTGAAACTGTAAGTGTAGACTTGGTGGAAGAGGGAAAAGGGAAAAAACAAGAAGGTTGGTGTGTGAGATATGTTTATGTGGGGATTGTGCAAACAATCATGTACTGGTTAGATAATGAAGGAACTGGCATGTTTGAGAAAAGAAAGGAGAGGATAAAGAAAGAAATGGCATGTAGGGGAAGATTGAGATGAAATATAGTAGGAAAAAACTATATGTGATGAAAATAAAATGTCAGACAGAATTTATGGAAGTCAAATTAACTGGTATGAAAATACAGAAAATACAATTAACTTTAATTGGTATGAAAATACAGTTTTAGAATAAAATAAGGCATTGTATGATTGACAGGAATTAACATGACATGAAGAATGTTTTAAGCATGGGGAACAATTCTATATTTTTAATGGTAAAATAATGATTGAAATTATGTTTAGTGTTAGTTTGACAATCATTGTGTTTTGAACCTAAAGGGTCTAATGGGGGTAGTGAAAGGAATGGATTTACCATCCATCTTCGTTTATTATGAAAGGAATTGGAAATTATAGTTTTATAAAAAAAACGAATGCATATCCTGGTGTTTATGATTGCAGACAATGTCTGTATTTAATATCTGAGGAGTGACTGAGGGTTCGATCAAGGTCGAGAGTACAGGACCAGTGTCTTCTTATTCAGCCCGGCTTTTTGGATGTTAGATATGCACTTGTTCTGTAATCAGTGTTGATGATAATAGCAAATTAGTAAAATGTAAAGACAGCTATGTCCAAAGATTCCGGAAATCAATAATGTATGTTGTGCCAGTAATAATGATGATTCGGCTATTGTTGTATCTGCCATTGGTGGACTGTAAAAGAATATGGAGCACTGCTTATCAGTGGCTCTGTTTGCATTCCTCAATGGAACACTCTGCTTCAAGGGTGTGCAGTAAGTTAGAGCAGATGGAGAGTGTTTAAATTGTGGTCAGCAGGACCATTTAACATGTAACTGTAAATGCTCACTGAGAAGGGGTTTGAAAATGTGATAGTGACACATTTCTGGTAATAATGTGGGTTTGAAAGTAGATCAGTGTTTAAGTGACGATATTAACATTTCGTCTGAGAAAGAATAAGAGAAAAAAAAAAAAACAAGGTCAAAAGATTGAAGTCTTAAAGTGAATCCTTTGAAAATATCTATAATAGTAATTATTATAAGTGAATTGATGAATACAGTTTGATGCAAAATTAATGACTCCAACAAATGGGAGTTGCAGAAAGGTAACTAAAAGTATGATTGTGTTTTAATGCAACATTTTGGAAAAGGATTCAGGTAATATAGAGAGACTAATCTCACAGATGATTTATAATAACTACAAAAGATGTATCACAAGCAGAGAGTACTAGCCTCGTCAAAGTTAGTGTGAATCCTAATTGGAGATTGATAAACTCCTAGGAAAAAAAAAAAAAAAAAAAAAAAAAAACTTTGAAGACATATTAAGCTATGGTAATTGAGAACTTGACAATTAAAATTAAGATGAAATGTGAAATGTTATTGAGAACTAGAATAATTATTTAAGATCAAATAAGCAGTTGGTTACTGAATTAACAGTTGATAAATGTAAAATGTGTAGAAAGGCATCTGATTAAACAAACAGCTTGAAAAGTGTTGACCATGAGAGAACTAGAAGCTGATGCTTTGCTTTCAAAAGATAAGTTTGTTATTGGCTGTAATGGAACAGCTTGCTTATCTGAATCTGATGTCTGCTGTGGCTGTAAACGGCCAGTACGACAGATACTCAATCTGAGTGGAAATTTGTAATGTCTAAATAAAGACAACTATAAAATTATGTTTATTTGGAAACAAATGTCATTTCTGGCAAAGATGCCTTAAGCTGGGATAGTTAAAAGATTATAGATAAAAGTTTGATGATTAGAAGTATTTGAGAGAACAGTTTACCTGTCCTGAGTGCCTCAGAGTCTCTCTCAGTCAATGTCAGCTAACAGGCTGTTATCTGAGTCTGTGTCATAAGTAATAATAAGCTATTTATAGTAAAAGCACAGTGTCTCAGTTGAAAAATCAGACACAGAGATGTTAAAGAAACCATTGCCATAAAGAGGGCAATTTGTATTGGTGAATGTTTTAAATGTAAGACTGAACGACTTTAAAGAAGTCTTTAAAATAATAATGCAGATCTTAAAAGATAGAAATAACATTTTTGATTATTTTATTTTAGGACCAGTAACTTCTTTGTCTTATCTTAAGTCTCCACCATTGAAACAGGCCCGATGGCTACGGCTACAGATGTACAGTAACAGTACACTGAATGTATGGTTGTGAACTAAATTCACTGAGGGTAATCTAAGTAGCTAGGTTGATGATTTTAAGATGGTTAATGGATTTAAGTGATTAAATACTGCTGTTATTAACCTGTCTCCCTGTGAACACTATTAGGCAATCAGAATGGCTCTGGTGACTCTTGAACGTGCCTTTCCTAAGCTCCAGAAAGCAGCTGAGTTCTGTTAAAGGAAACTGATTGTGTGATGGGAGAGAGCGGTCACCAGTTTGTGAGCGGTACCAGTGTGTACGTGGCTACTCAATGACAGGATGATCTTCCTGGCCAGGGGACAGCCTTACGCAGGGGGTCACGGACATTGGGCACCTCAGGACGGGGGTGTGGTACATGCAAGAAAGGTATGAGAGTTGAGCGCTGACTACTGGAGGCCACTGGGGTCAGCAGAGCATTGAGAGGTGAGATGCGCTGTGACGAGTTGCGGCAGTCTGACCCTAGAGAATGTGAGTTCCTCTATACCACTTGCCAGAAGAAACCGCATAATCGTACGCTTGTTTTTCATTGTGACAAGTGTCTGCAATTAAGCCAGGGGGACAACACCCTGAAGAGAAAATTATAGATAAAGAGCTATGGGGAGTTCAAGAGCCACCTGAAACATGAGGGGATTGCCATTATTTGTGATGGGAGACAGGAACAAAACTTTTTATGTATTGGCTGCCTCATGGGCAAGAATAAGAAAATTTATAGAAGTGTTGATTTTGAACTAATATGTTTTAACTCCTGAAGGTCGTTTGACATGGTGGGTGGCTAAAGATGAAGACAGCTTTTGATTTAAGAAAAGTCTGGATAACAAAATTTAATGGTAAAAGGATAGTGATTAATTTAATGTAATTATTATTTGTTAATAAGAGAGAGAGACTGTTTGAGTGGAGGAAGGGATGGTAAACTGTGTCTGTCTTTCTGTTGTCGGCCTGCTAGAGCAAGCTGAAGCAAAATAATGATAAGGAAAATTAAACAAAGCAACCCAGCAGACTGAAAATCTAATGAATAATGAACAGAAATGCTTTGGAACTGGTTAAGAGACCATGTAAAATTAGGTAAAAGCTACAGAAAATGTGAAGTTTAAAATCTTATTTAAAATTTAAATCTTTTTAGCAATAATATAAAGAAAGGCGAACATTGAGAATGAGTAGTTAAGAGATGTGTGTCTAGTATGTGTGTGTGATGGTGACAGCACTTTAGGTCTTGTATGTATTAGTTTGGGGTACTAATATTCCACCTGAATAGTGAGTATATTGTTTCATCATTACAGATGGGTTAAGCAAATGACAAACTTTAAAGAAGCCGATAATTGTGAGTGGATCCGATGAAAAGATAGAACGAGCTTTAAGTTGATTGGTCATCAAGCTCTGTCTGGTATTAATTACTTTTTGTTGATTTGAATTACGTTCTGAATCAGTTAAGTATTTGTGTAAATTGGAATTGTGGAGTTGTAGATCACCATCTGGCATGGGTTGAGATAAATGAAAATGTTATAGATTTGATGGCAACAACAAAGTGACATATTGGCTAAGTCAACATGAAATATGCAGAGAGCCATTTATGATTATTGTGGGCAGAAGGATGAGAATGTTATTTGACTGACAAGTGACCAAGTCTGTACAGCACGACCTGACTTGATAATTGAATTGATGACTTTGAAAATGTTTTTAGATGACTGATTTAAGAGACCAAACAACAGGCCTGAAAAGCAGGATACGCTGTGAGGCTCAGGGCCTTTGCCCTTCAAATACTTCGTTGAGCAGATGATAATGTGGCTTTAAGTGAAGAATGTAATATTTTTGTTTCAGAGACAGCAAAAGATGTCTGGAGGAAATTTGTCTGAAGGACAACGTTTGGGTTAGTGTTGATGCAAACTTTATCAAAACACTATGTTAAATGTTATGTTAAATTGATGCTCGAGTTGTGTCGTGCATCAAGAGGGAGATGGTATAACAATTGCCAAATAGGGTTTACTAAGGGACAATATATGTTGGGAGGACACTGGGTCTAATTGGGTAAAAGGCCGTCCCAAACAAAATTTGCTTTCTGTAAATGTATTTGCAGGACTGTTTCAACAGGAAACGCCGGGGCAGATGTGGCAGCGAAGGTCACGGCAGAACAGTAGACAAAAGAAACTACGTGTAGTTTTACTATCTGAAAATAACCTCGACATTTTGTTTTCTTTACAGAGAATGGAGCAGAGCATAACTTAAAATTTTCCTTTCACAGAATGTCAGATTGGATTGCAGCTAACAGAATGATTCTGTTCCAAAATGTATAAACATTGTGTTGTTAACATGAGTAAAGTGGGTTGAATGTTAATGTAATAGTTGAATGAGTTTCAGGTTGCTGAATTGGCCAAATGTTGAGAATAAATTTGGAACTAATAATGTATATAATCAGTAAACAAATGGTGAAAATTCCACAGGTCACACCAGAAGGACGAGCGGCTAGACAAGCGGTCACTAACAAAATACTTAAGGTCTCCATTCACAGGTGACAGCAGCTAGGAGATGGTCCACTCCACAAACAAGGTTGCAAGGATGGAGATTGCGACACCACCGTCCAAACATCTCACCTTAAACAACGCCAACGAGATTTGATTGGTCACTGATTAATTAGAAAGTATTTTAGGAAAATGAATGGATTGTTTGATTAATCTCTGGGGGTGGGGGTTTCGGGGGTAGGATTGTCAATATTGTGTGTTTCCAGCTCAGTTAAATTGGTAAAATGACAGTTTTATCCAAATGATGATGACAATGACAAGAAATGTGATGATGATGATTCTAGTAGTGGAAGCTACAGTGACATGTGTTAGACATTTGGTGTTTGTTTTTCTTTTCTTTTTCTTCTTCCTATGAATGTTTTTGTTATGAACAGATGGTTAAAAGCTGTGCTTATCCGCTATGTGATAAGGTACAAGGAGAGGGTTTTGAAATGAAGGGTTTTATTATACGTTTCTTATACTTTATATTTTGATGTAACCACTGTGGATTGATGATTTGTTGTTTTTCTAACTAGTCTGTACACTATTTCTTATTTAACTAAGGTGACTGAGGGTCAAGCTATGCTTGGGGTACAACAACAGTGATTGTTTATCTAGCCCGGCTTTAGTTGAATTCTTTATCTGCTTGCTAATACTTAAGGGACTATCCTTACAAAAACAGCCTAAGCTTTTTCTTTTCAAAATGTTATTTTCACAAATGTTTAAGAAGAGTGATCAGTTATGTGAAAACAGAGATGAAGAGTAGTGTGATGATATGACTTAAAATTTGTCTTTTTGTTTATTATTGTGATTATGGGTAATCTGAATGATAAAAAGTGTGGAATTGTTGTAGAAATTTTAATAGTCATTTATTCCTAATCTATTCAATGTGTAAAAGTATATGTGTGTACGTGCTTGTGCGTGACGGTTCAGGAATATATGGGACAGGACATCTTGACCTTAGGAATGGTCAGGTTTGGCTAGTTTATTCCAGTACCAGTTTGTGTCCTTAAGAAAAACTGAACAGAAGTGGGGGCCTTATCTGGGTGGAAAAGTACAGCGGGTGAGAAGGAACCTTGAAAAGAGTATAAAAGCTGTCTCATGTCTTCCTGGTGCGTGCCACTCACTTCACAGAATGTAACAGCTGTGATGGCGACTGGGCCTTCTTGCAAGAATAAATATTTCTCTTTTTATTAATTTGACTCTGAGTGTCTCTTACGCAGTGATGATGTTTAACAGAAGTTTTTGCCATAACAATACACTACGCGTCGATATGTATTTCTTCTTCTTCTTCTTCTATTAGAGTTTTTTGGCGGTTGGCACACAATGAAATGGTGCATTACTGCCACCAACTGGTATGGAGTGTGGAACTAAATGACTATTACTTACTTTTATATAAAAAAAAAATATATATATATATATAAATATATATATATATATATATATATATATATATATATATATATATATTTTTTTTTTTTTTTTTAATTTTTTTTTTTTTTTTTTTAATTTTCTGAAACATATTAATTATTCTAAAATAATGAAAAACAATTCCATAACACTTTTCTTTAGAATTTTTCCTAAGAATTTCTACTAAATCAAACCGTACTCTTTCCTTTTTCAAATTTTGGATCATTTCCCTCCTCTTTCCCTCATATTTTTTACAGTGTATCATGACGTGTTCTATTGTCTCTTGTTGTTCACAATATTCACATCTGCCGGTGTGTGTGTTTACCTATTTTAAATAAAGTGCTGTTTAGTCCTGTATGTCCAAATCTAAGTCTAGATATAATTATCTAATCTCTTCTCTTCCTTCCTGTACATCTCATTTCCCCCACTTTCCTCTGAATTTTGTAAAACCATCGTCCTTTTCTCTCTTCTTCCCATTGCTTTTGCCACCTTTTCTTCGATATGTATTTCCTTTGTGCTTTTAACTTTTCAATGCGGACTCGAAGAGCTGCGCGCTGTGACTCCGTTGCTTCAAGCGCATCATTCTGCGCTCGGGATGCGCATAAGCTCATCATTCTGCGCTCGGGATGCGCATAAGCTCATCATTCTGCGCTCGGGATGCGCATAAGCGCTTTGTGCCGCACTGTATCGGAGCCTTTCATAATCATATCATAATACTTTTGCGCAATCAATGAAAGATTGTTAATAGCCTCTTTTTGTTCTGTCCTATCTATCATATGTTGCTGTCTCATTAAACAGCTGTGATAATACATTTAAATAATGTCTTAATTTTATAGTAGATATATATATTATATAAAATAATTCATCTTTCTGATTTTTATCTTGTTTTTCAAGAATGTATTTTAGAACAATACAAAGAGCAATGTGTAACGTTTTACCAGATTTTGTGCTACACTTATTGTCTCTAATTTTTTCCCCACTAATGTTTTTTTTCACTAAATGTTCAGATTTTATACAATTATTTTGCACTTGTGATTTATCTGGACTAAATTTTACTGCTGAGTTACCCACTAATTTAGTGTATAATATAATTTTTGTCATAGGTTATGATCAAATTTTTTTTATTTGTTGTTTTTCTTTATAATGAAGTTTTCTGTATTAAGTAGAAGTTTCTCTCCCAGGTTGGTAAAAAATGCATCTCAAAATGCATCAGATTGATGCTTTAAAATATGTAATATTTAAAATTCCCCCTACAGGGGTAATATCCTTCTCACCTTTTCCACCCCTGACCCGTTTTCATGCCTCTTTAAAGCTGATGATACACCAGGGCAACTTTTGGCCAGCTTCTTGCCCAGCAACATTGCTGCCAAGTCTGTCTATGTTTTGAGCGTATAGCAGCGGTCAAGGTGGGTGGTAGAGTGGTGGGGGAAGAGTAAAAGATATATTGTATTTTTTAAATTCAAATAAGTTGTTGTCATGTGTCATAAAATTTGGCTGTTGCACATTTAACAGTCTAGGTTAGGTTTGGTCGTCTCAGTATATTTTCCTGCTTTTTTGTCCTTAGCCAATCACATGCCTGAAGCATGTATGAGCAAGGTAAGTCAGAACTGAAAAGTTTGTGTCCGTGAGATCCACGATCAGGCCGAAGTGATCTCGATGTAGCATTGGGTCCATAATGAATTAATAACTGAAAGTTTTGGATACTCAGAAAATAATCAAAGATCTAAATTAAGTCATAATCAATATTTGTGATTATATTTTCTAATAAGGAACACAATCTAAATTTGATAATAGAGCTAAAGTAATATTGAAACTAAATTCTAATAAATTAAGTGATCTTCACTGGAGTTGGATTCCATCGTGGCCTTTACAAAATTGACATTAAAGCAGTCAATGGCAATAAAAAAATAGATAGAAATATATATACTGTAGCCTATATAATAAATTATTTATTTTCAGTTATTAATTTTTATTAAATAAAAAAACATTTAAACATTTTGACCAGTGTGGCTCACATAATGATAAAAACTCTTTTAATTTTGTTTTTTGTTTTTTTAATTAATGCAAGGTTTGCGTTCTAGAGCCACCATCAGGCACTGTTGTTGTGCAAATGAGCGGGCCGGGTTTTCTGTTATAACGGTGTCGTTTTAGCACCCCCTAAATTAATAACTAATGATCGTTGTGACGGAAGTGAATCAATCAATACTTACTTTAACTGGACAATAACTTTATTCTAGCTGCTGTAAATCCAAAACAATCTCTGTTACTTTAATTTATTATCACTGTAAAGCTGCTTTGAACTCAGGTGATGCTGCACATTGGTGGTGGTTGAGGTGATTGCCCCCTTCCATGTATAGCGCTTTGAGCACCCAGAAAAGCGCTCTATAAATGTAACGAATTATCAGTTTTGATGAACAAGCCAACTTATTGTTTTGAGGGGAAAAAAGTCTAATTTGAGAATTGATCCAAAGCGATTGAGAAAAACTGTAAATGTTTTGGGTAAGTAACAACATTTTGCAGATATACTGTAGAGTTCTGATGGTCCAGCAAACAGTTATGACAATTAAAATTACAGTTTAGAGAATGTTAAGTCTGTTTTGTGCCAAAGCGATACCAAAGCGATTGAGAACAAGTGTAATCATAATTTTGATACCGAGTATATTTTAAAAGTTGATTACTTTGTAATTTGTCGTAATTATATAAAAATGTCTCACTTTACAGTGACACAAAAGAAAATCTTGTTCAGATTAACTGAAATAATTGTTTGAAAATTGTATAATATAAATAGTAATTTATAAATAATAATTTAATAATACAAATAATAGTTCTAAATGGTTTTTACCTTTTTCTAGATGGGTAGCGAAATGCCTTTAGCACCAGAAGATTTGCCATCACATTCAAGAAACCATCTTTCTCCTACAATTTCATCTGGAAACTCAGCAAATCCAAATAATGTGCATGCTTTAATACACAGGGTAAAGGTTGTAGAATATATTTTGGCTGTGTTCATGGATAGTAGCATAATTCAATCTACTCTGAAGATGAAATTTGTAAATGAGAATGCTGTAGATGATGCTGGAGTGTCCAGAGAAGTTTACACTGCATTCTGGGATCAGTTTCTTGAACAGTGTGAAGGGGAAGATGAGCGTGTTCCTAGACTAAGACCAGACTTCTCTGAAGCTGAATGGGAGGCAGTTGGAAGGATTTGGGTAAAAGGATTACTTGACCTCGGTGTACTGCCAGTGAGGCTTTCCAGTGCTTTCATTTTAGCATGCATGCATGGAATTGACTCAGTCAGTGATGATGTCCTGATGTCATCTTTCCACAACTACCTCTGTTCGACTGAACGATCAGCTGTTGCAAAGGCTGGTCAAGGCACACTGGAGGAATGTGATGAAGAGGATTTGCTTGACCTCTTCACAAGAATGGGCTCTCATTGCATCCCTCCAACAAACACCATGAAAGTTGCCATACAAACAATGGCTCATAAAGCAATTCTTCAAGAGCCCAAATATATAATAGATTGCTTCTATTCCAAAACCATGCCATTTGCACTGCTGAATGTACCAGGGGCCGTATTCACAAAGAATTTTAAGGCTAAAAGTAGCTCCTAACTGGCGAATTTAGGAGCAACTCTTAAAAATAATGGGCGTGTCACTCCTAACTTTAGGACTCCTCATTTTTTTCACTAAGAGTAATTCACTAAGCATTTTAGCCCTAAAAGTAGCACCTAAGTCTGGGACAGCTTAAAAGAAGTCGAGAGGACTCCTAACTCACTAAGACCTATTCTCAAAGGATCTTAAAATGGCCGTGCGACGCAGTGTGTTGGAGACATTTAATGACACGGAGTTATTACAAAGATACCGCCTTAACCGTGAGGGAATACTGATTGTTGTGGATCTTGTTAGGGATGCAATAACAGCGCCAACTAATCGCAACAACCCAATCAGTGCCGAATTGAAATGTTTGATAACACTTCGCTACCTGGCAACGGGGAAAATGCAATTATGTAATGCCGACGATCTAGCGATATCCCAGCCATCAGTAAGCAGATCCATCCACCAAACAATCAATGCACTTTGTAGACCCCATATTATTCGCCAGTTCATAAGTTTTCCTTTGGACATTCGCCAACTCCAAAGAAACAAAGCCAGCTTTATGGATATTGCCGGTGTGCCCGGAGTGGTCGGTGCTATAGACGGGACACATATTAAAATAATTGCACCACGTCAGGATGAGGACGTGTTTGTGAATAGAAAGAAAACCCACTCCATCAATACCCAGATTGTGTTCGATGCAAACTTCACAATTCTTGATGTTGTTGCAAAGTGGCCCGGATCCACTCATGACTCGAGGATATTGATGGAGAGTGGTCTGAGGCAACTGTTTGAGAGACGTCATGTGCCAGCTGGATGTCACTTGGTGGGGGACAGTGGCTATCCCTGTAAGTCGTGGCTCCTTACACCTTACCTCCGTCCACAAGTGGGACCACAGTTAAATTACAATAGGTAAGTGTACATGTTGGCTATATTATTTAGGTGCCATAATTCAATAGCATGACCACAATGTCAAAGCTTATTACAAATTATAGTGGTGGCTCTTGGTGTTGTTGGTTAAATCAATAATGTTTACTGTTCCTTGGTGTATGTTTTAGAGCACACAAGAAGACACGCAGTGTGGTGGAAAGGGGGATTGGACAACTAAAGCGACGTTTCCACGTTTTACATAGTGAAATCTGCCTTAGTCCAGAGAAGACGAGTAAAGTGATCACTGTGTGTGCGCTTCTTCACAACCTATGCCGGCAAAGGAACATACCACAGACAGGAGATGGTGATGAGTTTGACGATGATGATGATGATGATGATGATGATGACGACGACAATGAACACAACCAATTTGTTGATGAAGTGGAACTATGTGGACTGGCATTCAGGGATCACTTTGTCCATACACACTTTTGGTAAATAATCACATGCACAAATGAGTAAAGACACATTTTTGCTCAATTTAAGTGTGTTTATTCCCTTTGCATTTTTGCAATCTTTAGAGTGTAATATTCAGACTTTAATTGTATTAGCCTCTCTTTTGCATCAAGGACCCTTTTCTGCCTTTTTAACACACGCATTTCTATTTTCATCTTTTTTTCTTCCAGGGGTGATGGCCTTGCACCAGCAGCAGGACTGAGGGGAGAGGCAGGTGATGGGATTGTGGAAGAGGAAGCTGGAAGAGGAAGAGGTGCAGTAAGAGGAAGAGGAGCTGGAAGAGGAAGAGGTGCAGTAAGAGGAAGAGGAGCTGGAAGAGGAAGAGGTGCAGTAAGAGGAAGAGGAGCTGGAAGAGGAGCTGGAAGAGGAAGAGGAGCTGGAAGAGGAAGAGGAGCTGGAAGAGGAAGAGGAGCTGGAAGAGTCAGGGGTGGAAGACGCGCAGGAAGAGGAAGATGACTTGCACCTGAAGGACCTGGGCTTCCATTTGGCCTGTAACATAAATTGTAGCCTGATAAAACATCTTATAATTTGTGAATCGTTTTTTGTGTTGGTGGGTGGTTTGCACATAATGATATTGTATGTCCTTCATTAAATATCACCAAAAATGTACAAGTATTGCAATCTTTGCATAAACAGCCTACCCCTCTATTTCCATTAGCAGTTGCATTGCCGGATCAGTTGCACCCTCAAGGCCTGTTATGCTGGTGTCTGACCCAATGACACTATACACCACCGATGCAATGTGGCTCAGTGGCTTGGGTGCTGATCCTCCTCCTTAACACATACATGGAAAGTTTCACCAACTCAAAAGCATTGCCATAACACTTAAAAACACACTTTAATGTAAGAATATTGTTTGACATTTGTTTCATAATTCATTACATTCATGACAAGCAGGAAGTTTTTAGAATTACATGAAACAATATAGATATTATATATTTAATATTATAGGCCTACCTGTTGCCATGCTTGCCCGTTTAAAGGCTGCAATCTCAACCCTCGACTGCGATTGTAGCGCATACCACCGCTTCTCGCAGTCGTCCGGGGTCCGCGACACAAGCGCGAATGCTGCATTGATCTGCAAACATATCCTTTCCCATGTCTCGCGCTTAGTTTTGCTTGATATTCCAGTGCCGAATTTCACTTTTATTATGTTTTTTTTTTCCAACACCAACTGGGCCAGCAGCAGTAACTGATCCTGCGTCCAGTTTGGCTTTCTTTTCCGTTTTGGCGAGTTCATAATCCACCGTCATTCAACTATTACATTACTTCAATAGGAGCAACATTTCCTTGCTTTAAGTAGTCTATTTAGGCTAATAGTATGTCAATTAACCAAGCAAGTGTTAATGCAAATGTCGTTTTTCATTATTAGGCAAGTGCCGGTTTTCATTAGGGTATTAGTCTTAATTTAATTTAATTCACGACTTTTCTCTCCCTCTCTGCCTTTTTAGAATTACACTGGGGCCTGCACAAACATGTCATTATATATGCATTTCGATGACATTACTATTATTATTTTGTGTAGGACACAGACATTTTAAGATATCGTAATTCCATGATTTGTTGCGTCTGTGTTATGTTCCGCATGATGGCCCTGTCATCTAACAACCAATCACCGTGATCATTGCGAGGAAGCTCGTGCATGAGAATTGACGTCATCCATAGCAACGAAGACTCACTCTTAGTTTAGGAGTTGTCATTTTTCCTTACTAAGAGTAGGTCTGAAAGGCGTTGTGAATAACTTTTAAGAGAAAACTCCTAGCTAAAATATTTTAGTGCGATTTAGGAGTACTCCTAGTGGTAAGATAAAATTCTCTGTGAATACGGCCCCAGACCAGGAAAGTCTCCTGTCTCTCTATGACACAAAGAAGGCCACTGGCAAAAAAGTGGCACAGCTACTTCAAACCACACAGGTGATTCTCTCTCAGAAAGAACAGATCGTATTCAATCATCTGCAACGTTATGTCAGAAATTCTGACCAATACAAAGCAGAAAAATTTCTACGCTTCTGTTCTGGTTCTTCTGTCATATGTGTTGATCAAATCAAGGTAAGCTTCAATGCAGAATCTGGCCTCAGTAGAAGACCAGTTGCTCATACTTGTGGAGCTACTCTTGATTTACCATATACCTACAGTTCTTACCCTGACCGCCGCACAGAGTTTGATAACATTCTGTCCAGTGAATACTTTGAAATGGACATCCTGTGAATTTGATGCTGGAATAGGTTTTAGTCATTATAATCAAGTTTTTTTTTTTTTTTTGGGAACTTGACAGCCTTTAGTTATTATAAACTTGCTGGTAACAATGTATGTGATTTTTTTTTTTTTGTGTTTATTCCATGCGGAAAAGAACAGCCCGCTACATTCAACAGCAGTCATAACATTTAATTTAAATGGCCCCTATAGTATTAATATGTTTTATATTTTGATTTTCATAACATTAAATTTAAAGTTTTCAGAAAGGGGACAGATTTTCTCATTTAAAGTACATCACCAGAGCTGTTAATACAGTTTTATTGTTATTTGTTAGAGTCTTGCATGCGTTTTGTTTACACTAAAGAAAAAACATTTCAGTATAATATTTAGATGTTCTCTACAGCTGCAAAGTGCTAAATTGAAACAGATGGCTGATCTGTTTTTCATCTTATGGAATATCACTTTTGTTATTAGTACAGGTCAGAAAAATTACTCTGAACAACTTTTTCTGTTAATTACAAAAAATTCAACCACAGACAAGTGGTAAGGTTTTTCTTTGAAAGAACATCACTGCAGCCATTAATACTGATAAATTGTTATTTGTGTAATGTTTTAATTGAAAATATACTGGAAATGTTAACAAATGGCTGTAATGTTTTCCATTCTATGCAATAAAACTTTGGTTGTTGGTAAGGACAGTTCTCTGAATCTATAACCTCTTTGTTTATTCCATAGTTTAAATACATGGTTTACATAAGTTTACATGGTGTTACAGGTTCAAATGTGTCTGAAATAAACAGCTTTCCCCAGTAGCTTTTATGTACATTTATAAACAACTTTGTAAACAAACAATTTTACACATGTTGGTTTAATTTTTTATGACATTCATGTATTATGAAATTCATGTATTGTAATTCTTTATAAAAACTTTCTACAACATTTCAGGATGCCCCTGGGGACAGTATGTCTACAATGTAAGCTTAATACAATACAAAGTCAGTCAGACTATAAACACGTTTCAGATAAAAATTACCTTGTAATTTTTACAGTAATGCCCTGATCACATCTCTTAAATGCATGTATAAGTTCACAGCTTGATATGGGTCACTTGGAAGGTTCAAATGAGAGTCAGAAATGATAATGTTGCACAGTTCATTTACATCTGGATCGCATGGTATGGGGCGTCGGAAAGTACACTCATTCTTGCAAATTTTAATACTTTCAGTGTCAGCTGAGGTGAGGAAGTCTCTAGTGAGATAGAGTTCAGGCAGTCCATACATCACACTGGGCCGACCACTGGGGTTGCTGATGTTCTTTGATGGCCTAATGGTGTGTGCATTCCAAACCTGTGCAGTGTCATCCAGCTCATCCTGTAAAACATTACAATAATAATAATAAAATAAATTAGAATTAATATAATTATTTACTTAAAAATATATATATTATGCCCTCATTTACCCAGTGTCTCATTGTTTCAAACATACAGACATCTAAACAAGATGGTGGATTCTGCACTGATTATCCACAAAAAAAAAAAAAAAACAAGTTTAGTCATACTGCGTTAATGTGTAAAATACTGTTTGGAACAATGTGACGCGAGTAATGACAATTTTGCGCTCTCTCTCTCTCTCTCTCTCTCTCTCTCTCTCTCTCTCTCTCTCTCTCTCTCTCTCTCTCTCTCTCTCTCTCACACACACACACACACACACACAAATAGAAGCCAGCATCAAAACATAATTTTCATTGCACTCACTTGGATGAGTCCCATGCAGCAGAATTGGAGCAAACTTTTGTCCAAGAATTCTCCATTGAAGTATCCGTTGTCTCTGAGATGAGCAAACAGGGAAATCCAGAATTCCATGCATTCCTTGCGCAGAAACCCCCACCAGTACTCGATCCTTTGGTTGGCAGTACTCGCACCATCCAAATAGCTGTCAGGAGTTTCATCAGCGTGAGTGATGTGAAAGAAACGCTGAAAGTCTCTAACATGACCATTTTCGGTTCCAAGATCCCCCCTAACAACTCTTGGGCATCCTCCCAAACGCTCCACCGCTTCAATATAGTAACTGCCTATTAGCTTTGGATCGCTGCTAGTTGTGTATGGATTAAGCCAGATGATCTTCCTAGAAAAGCCGTCAATGCAACCATTAATACAAATGCCATACGGTTTTAACTTATCGTATGAGTCCAAATGCCAAATAAAGTTGGGTCCCTTAGCAAAGTAGTTGCGCCGCCTGAGACGTCTGGCTCTCCTCACTGCAACTCCTCTAGGGTCCAGTTCCTTCAGCACCAAGCGCACATCCTCCTTTCTCACACGCAGACCCTTCTCTCTGCATTTGGCGTACATCCATCGGTACCCATGAAGTTGCCCAGAGAACTGCAGCTGATTACGGATGAAATCAACAAGGTCCGCTAAGCTTGAGTAATTTTTTCGTCGAAACAATCCTCTTTCGCGTAATATCCTTTTCAGGTGTCTTTCACTTGTGTCAAAACCGTGCCTCGAACTAAGCACTGACTGTATATCTTTGTATTTGAGTCCAAGTTCAAAATAAACCTCTATAAACCGCTCCATTGTGAGCATACGGAGCTGTCTGAACCACTGCCAACGTGTTTGTCGGAGCTTCTTTTTTTGCGTGGGAACGCAAATATCTTTGCGAGGGAACGCAAAGTTTCTCGAGGGAACGCAAAAGTTTTGCGTGGGAACGCAAATATCTTTGCGAGGGAACGCAAAGTTTCTCGGGGGAACGCAAAACTTTTGCGTGGGAACGCAAATATCTTTGCGAGGGAACGCAAAAGTTTTGCGAGGGAACGCAAAAGTTTTGCGAGGGAACGCAAAGTTTCTCTGGGGAACGCAAAGGTTTTGCGAGGGAACGCAAAAGAAAGAAAAAAAAATTCTCCCATCCTAAATTTTTTTTCACCACCACGTCCCTTTAGGGGCTCCGTACCCCTCCCCTCACTTCTACAATATAAATATTTGGAATAGTATGAAAATATAAGGTTCAGATCACTAAAACATGTAAAATATTGGAGTCTGCATGTCATCTACTGGAAAAGTTTGGTACTGCGCACAAAAAAAAAAAAATTCCTAAAGCTCATTTATTGAGACATCAACCTAAAATGCTGTAGAAGCGCAGTTCATTGTTAGTTCATGTGAACTAATGTAGTTAAATAATGTATGATGAAACCTTATTGTAAAGTGTTACCGAAATTACAACTGGAAAATTTGCAAGATGCGTCTCAATGAAGGGAATTAAGGGACTGTCCGAGCCAAGGTGCTGAAAAATGTGCGTTTTCGGTGACGGACCCATAGCGCACGTCCATAACGTGCGTTTTAAATAGCAGATCAGGCGCTGAAGACGCTGACGCGTGTTTTCCGTGGGAAAAAAAGCGCGTTATGGTTTGGCTTATTTGTTTATCGTTATTGTTTCGCAATCATTATGGTTTGGCTGTCGCACTCTTTTGGCGGGTCAGTGTTGTTTTCCTAAGGATTATTATTTAGGATTATTAGGGCTCAAGCCTTGAAAAGGTGAAGGCCCTATTGTTTTCCTAAGGATTAATTATTTATAATTATTATTAGGGCCCAAGCCTTGAAAAGGCGAAGGCCCTATTGTTTTCCTTAGGATTATTTATTAGGGCCCAAGCCTTGAAAAGGCGAAGGCCCTATTGATTTCCTAAGGATTATTTATTATTAGGGCCCAAGCCTGAAAAGGCGAAGGCCCTATTGTTTTCCTAAGGATTATTAGGGCCCAAGCCTTGAAAAGGCGAAGGCCCTATTGTTTTCCTAAGGATTATTATTAGGGCCCAAGCCTTGAAAAGGCGAAGGCCCTATTGTTTTCCTAAGGATTATTATTTAGTATTATTATTAGGGCCCAAGCCCAAAGGGCGAAGGCCCTATTGTTTTCCTAAGGATTATTTATTATTAGGGCCCAAGCCCTAAGGGCGAAGGCCGTATTGTTTTCCTAAGGATTATTAGGGCCCAAGCCCTAAGGGCGAAGGCCCTATTGTTTTCCTAAGGATTATTAGGGCCCAAGCCTTGAAAAGGTGAAGGCCCTATTGTTTTCCTAAGGATTATTAGGGCCCGAGCACTAAGGTGTGAGGTCCCTCTTGAAACTGTTAGGATTATTATTATTATTTTTTTTTTTTTCTGCAAAGTAAGCCCCATTTTCGAGGCCGTAACATGCTCGAAAAGTCACCAAATTTTGCACACATGTCAGGACTGGTGAAAAATTTTGTATTTTGTGGGTTTCGCGGATGGGCGTGGCAAAATGGCTCGCTAGCGCCACCTAGAAAATTAGAAAAAATTAGCCCCTCGTCCATGTTCAACCTACATGCACGAAATTCGGTGGGGACGTGTATCCTATCAAGACGCACAAAAAAGCCTCAAGAACCCATACCCTAAACTCGACAGGAAGTCCGCCATTTTGAATTTGGCGGCCATTTTGGGACGATTTACACACTCCGTACTTTGACGAACTCCTCCTAGGGATTTAGTTGGATCGACTTCAAATTTCTGCTGTGCATTCTAAAGGCATTGACGATGAAAAGTTGTGCTATCTGCGCGTTTTCGTCAATGGGCGTGTCCGTGGCATCGATGATTCGCCATGAAACAGGAAGTTGGAGTAACTTTGCTGTACATGCTCAGATCTACGCCAAATTTTGCACGCTTGACAAGAGTCCCGCCCTGAACACATGTGCATGCCGACATTCACCCACAGTCATAGCGCCACCTGCTGGCAACAGGAAGTGACCTTTAACGAAGCAGCCCCCGCCACACGTTTGACCTACATGTATGAAATTTCTGTGGCACATCAACCATGTCCAGACGCACAAAAAAGCCTCTTGGAGCGATGCCCTAAACCCAACAGGAAGTCGGCCATTTTTAATTTACCATCAAATTTTGGCTGATTTACACACTCCGTACTTTAACGAACTCCTCCTAGTGATTTAGTCCGATCGACTTGAAATTTCTGCTGTGCCTTCTAAAGGCATTGACGATGAAAAGTTGTGCTATCTGCGAGTTTTCATCAATCGGTGTGTCCGTTGCATGGCATCAAAGATCAACTCATCGCCATGACACAGGAAGTGGTTGTAACTTGCGAGGTACATGCTCACAGCTGCACCAAACTTTACATGTAGGATAAGAGTCCCGCCCAGAACTCATGTACATGCCCACATTCACCCACAGTCATAGCGCCACCTGCTGGCAACAGGAAGTGACGTATAACACCTTCATGCAGTGTCTGAAAAGCGTAGCAAATTCACAGCCGCACTGGCAGAGCTCCAGAATATGCAACAGAATATGCGGCCGCATCACTCCCCGACGTGCTACATGTGCGAGGGCCCGCCCATCGCTGCTTGTTATTATTATTATTATTCTAACGACTTTTCGGGCACTTTTGGGGCTCTTAACGTGCACGAAAACTCTTGAAACTTTGCACATATGTCAGAACCCGCGGCCATCAGGGCCGGGCAGAAGCTGGTACCCGGGCGTGGCAGGGGGGCTCGACAGCGCCCCCTGTAACGGGGTCCGAAAACTTGGTCCATAAATCAAACACGCTTGCATGCAATAATTTGAAACTCGGTACACATATAGATCTCATCGGTTCATATATACTTCATGCTCTTACTTTTTACCCCAGCCCAACAGGAAGTCAGCTATTAAGGGTTGTTTGAAAAACGCATGCAATGGAATGCGAAATACTCCTCCTAGAGAATTCAAACACACGGCACGAAACTCGGTCAGCGTGAAGTCAAGACACTGAGGATGAAAAATTGCCAGGGGATTTTTGATATCTTGAACGGTTTGGCCGTGGCGAGGAAACGAAATTATGGCGAGAAACGTGAAACAGGAAGTGTGTTATAACTACTGCATACATTAACTAATCTTGATGAAACTTCAGCAGTGTGTTCGTTGTAAGAGCCCGATCACATGGATGTGACTATTGTGAGTCAAAGTTATAGCTCCACCAACTGGCAGCAGGAAGTGTGTCACTTTCAAAATGCTTTTAAATCACCCTCTTATTTTTACCCGATTTGCTTCAAACTTTATGTGTATAATGTAGACACACGCCAGATGTAGACCTGTGAAAGGATTATTGATATCCTAGATACTGTTGCCGTGACAACGCATCAAACTTTAATATTCTTTTTGGATACTTTTGAGACTCTCAGCGCACTTTTGGGGCCCTTAACATGCTCAAAAACTCTTGAAACTTTGCACACGGTTCAGAACGCGCAGCCATCAGGGCCGGGCTGAAGCTGGTACCCGGGCGTGGCAGGGGGGCTCGACAGCGCCCCCTGGAACGGGGTCCAAAAACTTGGTCCATAAATCAAACACGCTTGCATGTAATAATATGAAACTCGGTACACATATAGATCTCATCGGTTCATATATCCTTTGTACTTTTACTTTTTACCCCAGCCCAACAGGAAGTCGGCTATTATGGTTTGTTTGGAAGCGTATACCCCTGGAATTCGATATACTAATCCTAGAGAATTCAACCAATCGCCACGAAACTCGGTGTGCATGAAGTCAAGACATTGAGGATGAAAAATTGCCAGGGGATTTTTGATATCTCGAACGGTTTGGCCGTGGCGAGGAAACGAATATATGGCGAATAATGGAAACAGGAAGTGTGTTATAACTTCTGCATACATTAACTGATCTTGATGAAACTTCAGCAGTGTGTTCACTTTAAGAGTCCGATCACATGGATGTGACTATTGTGAGTCAAAGTTATAGCGCCACCAACTGGCAGCAGGAAGTGTGTCACTTCCAAAATGCTTTGAAATCACCCTCTTATTTTTACCCGATTTGCTTCAAACTTTATGTGTATAATGTAGACACACGGCAGATGTAGACCTGAGAAAGGATTATTGATATCTTAGATACTGTTGCCGTGACAACGCATCAAACTTTAATATTATTTTTGGATGCTTTTGAGACTCTCAGCGCACTTTTGGGGCCCTTAACGTGCTCAAAAACTCTTGAAACTTTGCACACGGGTCAGAACACGTGGCCATCAGGGCCGGGCTGAAGCTGGTATCCGGGCGTGGCAGGGGGGCTCGACAGCGCCCCCTGGAACGGGGTCCAAAATATTGGTCCATAAATCAAACACGCTTGCATGTAATAATATGAAACTCGGTACACATATAGATCTCATCGGTTCATATATCTTTTGTACTTTTACTTTTTACCCCAGCCCAACAGGAAGTCGGCTATTATCGTTTGTTTGGAAGCGTATACCCCTGGAATTCGATATACTAATCCTAGAGAATTTAACCAATCGCCACGAAACTCGGTGTGCATGAAGTCAAGACATTGAGGATGAAAAATTGCCAGGGGATTTTTGATATCTCGAACGGTTTGGCCGTGGCGAGGAAACGAATATATGGCGAATAATGTAAAACAGGAAGTGTGTTATAACTTCTGCATACATTAACTGATCTTGATGAAACTTCAGCAGTGTGTTCACTGTAAGAGTCCGATCACATGGATGCGACTATTGTGAGTCAAAGTTATAGCGCCACCAACTGGCAGCAGGAAGTGTGTCACTTCCTAAATGCTTTGAAATCACCCTCTTATTTTTACCCGATTTGCTTCAAACTTTATGTGTATAATGTAAACACACGGCAGATGTAGACCTGTGAAAGGATTATTGATATCTTAGATACTGTTGCCGTGGCAACACATCAAACTTTAATATTCTTGTTTGATGCCTTGAGACTCTTAGCATGCTTGAAATTGCATGAAACTCGACAGACACAGGTATGCATATAGTTCAGATCAAGCCGGACAACTTTCTAATTAACTGTCATTAGCTCAGACCAAGAGGAAGTTAGATATTTTGGTTTGAATATGGTCATTTTCTCTCCCTCTCTCTCTGAGCCAATATGGCAAGCTAATCTAACATTTAATCATTTTAGTCTACTAGTCTCTATTTTCATGCTACTAGTTCTTATTTTTTAGATACTAGTATCTATTCCATTAAGTACTAGTACTTATTCATTAGCGACTAGTGCTTATTCTTTAGATACTAGTGCTTATTCTTTAAATATTCTTTTGAATACGTATTAGTAGCTAATGAATAAGTACTGGTATCTATTTAATAGGTACTAGTATCTAATGACTTAGTACTAGTATTCATTGAATAAATACTAGTATCTATTAATAGCTACTAGTATCTAAAATGTCATTTTCTCTCTCTCTCTCTCTCTCTCTCTCTCTCTCTCTCTCTCTCTCTCTCTCTCTCTGAGCCAATATGGAAAGCCGTTTTAACATTTAGGGCTCTATCTTGCACCCGGCGCAATTGACTTTGTACACTGACGCATGTATCATTTCTATTTTGCACCCGCGCAAAGCGGGCTTTTCCCTCCACAGACGCACGTTGGTAAACTAGGAAATTAACTTGCGCTCCCTGGGCGGGTCGGCGCAAAAAGGAGGCGTGTTTCGGCGCAAACATTCCCTAGTGCTATTTTGCACTTCCAGAAAACAATTGCGCCACTGACCAAAAAAAACCTGGTCTAAAGTCAGTGGCGCGTTGCGCGTTGTTCATAATGCTATTTTAAGCGCGCATGCTTGGCCATAATGTAACGGGTGCACAACGCGCACACACTTTGATTCTCTCATCAACACAGATGCAGCAGTTTTTATTTTTGCAAACCATACATTATAACAAGGAAATATATTACCATACGAGGGAAATCAGTGTGGTGTCCATGAAGATGTGAAAAAATAGGCATAAATCTAGCTTACACATTTACCAGTGTATATTGGTAATTTTTCAGGCAAATTGATGGATCAGACCTGTTTGCCCAATAGTGGCAAGACACATATAAGGACATCTGACAAATTAGTTTGTCCGTCAAGAACTAGGGGAAAAAAATCTGAAGACTGCGAAATCACCTTTACCATAATGTAAGTACATTAAAAACCTTACTCTTTAACTTACCAGTTAAGTTGAGCTTTCTCATATTTTTTTTCTATTGATTTGGGTGGTGTTGTCCCATCCCCAATGTCACTTCTCTTTCTTTTACGGCCCTGACGAGAACATCGATCTCCTCGGCTGTGAACCGATTCTGAAGCGCGCCTGGGGCGCGCGCCATAATAATAAAAATCCGCCATGCAACATCCGCACCTTTTCTTAAAGGGTATGTTGGATGATGCTCTGATTGGTTTATTTCACGTTACGCCCAAACCACACCTATGAATAATGAAGCTACTTCAGACCAACCTCTTTTAGATTTGCGCCAGGCGCAAGAGACATTTATCCTGCCGGGAAAATAGCAACAGCGCCGGGATCCGCCCACAAAGTTACTTGCGCTTTGCGCTTTGACACTTGCGTTTCAGATCGTGCGCTGGGTGCAAGATAGGGCCCTTAATCATTTTAACCTACTAGTCTCTATTTTCATGCTACTAGTACTTATTTTTTAGATACTATTATCTATTAAATTAAGTACTAGTACTTATTCATTAGCGACTAGTGCTTATTCTGTTTAGAATATTCAAAGAGCTTATTCAATTTTTATGCTTATATATATTTTTAGAGCAGAAAATCCGATTTTTCTGCTTATTCAATATTGCATCTAAAATGTAAGTGACTTGACGTGTGTGTGTGTGCGTGCGTGCGTGCGTGCGTGCGTGCGTGTGAGAGAGAGAGAGAGAGAGAGAGAGAGAGAGGAGAGAGGAGAGAGAGAGAGAGAGAGAGAGAGAGAGAGAGAGAGAGAGAGAGAGAGAGAGAGAGAGAGAGAGAGAGATTGTGTCTGTTACAGTGACAAGAGTTTTTAAGCCTTGTCTTTTTGGATATATATATTTTTTTATATAAAAAAATATGTGCATACAACCCATGTATTTCAAATGTATTCTTTGCTTTAAATTAAATTAAGATTGTATGTTTGGTAATTGAACCTAAATAAATGTAAAATTAATGTGCTATATTTCAGATCAATATATTTGTTTTCCTTCATTTTAATCAAGACTATCTTTATTCTCATCTGAATTATAAATAACTTATTTCTGTATAATAAAATAAAAAATCCCGAATAATCCAGACCAACCGGAGCACACTATTTCTACAACATCATCAGTGCTGAAGCGGAACTACCAGGGCCGTTCGGCAGATAGCGAGCAGATATTTTGTGTCACGTCGTGCACAATAACCCTAATGGCACCAGGGTGGCGTTGCCACCGGCTTTATATATATAAATGCGAGCAGCGATGAAGGGCCAAAGCCGGCGGTACCGCCACCCTGGTGCACCAGGGTTGCGGTGCCATCGGCTTGGGCCCGTAATCGCTGCTCGCAGCTATATTTTATAATTATTATTTTTTTTTTTTTTTCACTACCTTTTGGACACTTTTGGAGGCCTTAACATGCTCAAAAACTCTTGAAACTTTGCACACATGTCAGAACTTGCGGCCATCAGGGCCGGGCTGAAGCTGGTACCCGGGCGTGGCAGGGGGGCTCGACAGCGCCCCCTGGAACGGGGTCCGAAAACATGGTCCATAAATCAAACACGCTTGCATGTAATAATATGAAACTCGGTACACATGTAGATCTCATCGTTTCATATATACTTCGCACTCTTACTTTTTACCCCAGCCCAACAGGAAGTGGGCTATTTAGGGTTGTTGGTAAAACACACGCAATGGAATGTGAAATACTCCTCCTAGAGAATTCAAACACACGGCACGAAACTCGGTCAGCATGAAGTCAAGACATTGAGGATGAAAGTTTGCGAGGGGATTTTTGATATCTCGAACGGTTTGGCCGTGGCGAGGAAACAAAATTATGGCGAGAAACGTGAAACAGGAAGTGTGTCATAACTTCAGCATACATTAACTGATCTTGATGAAACTTCAGCAGTGTGTTCGCTGTAAGAGCCCGATCACATGGATGTGACTATTGTGAGTCAAAGTTATAGCGCCACCAACTGGCAGCAGGAAGTGTGCTACTTTCAAAATGCTTTGAAATCACCCTCTTATTTTTACCCGATTTGCTTCAAACTTTATGTGTATAATGTAGACACACGGCAGATGTAGACCTGTGAAAGGATTATTGATATCTTAGATACTGTTGCCATGACAACGCATCAAACTTTAATATTCTTTTTGGATGCTTTTGAGACTCTCAGCGCACTTTTGGGGCCCTTAACGTGCTCAAAAACTCTTGAAACTTTGCACACGGGTCAGAACACGTGGCCATCAGGGCCGGGCTGAAGCTGGTATCCGGGCGTGGCAGGGGGGCTCGACAGCGCCCCCTGGAACAGGGTCCAAAATATTGGTCCATAAATCAAACACGCTTGCATGTAATAATATGAAACTCGGTACACATATAGATCTCATCGGTTCATATATCCTTTGTACTTTTACTTTTTACCCCAGCCCAACAGGAAGTCGGCTATTATCGTTTGTTTGGAAGCGTAAGCCCCTGGAATTCGATATACTAATCCTAGAGAATTCAACCAATCGCCACGAAACTCGGTGTGCATGAAGTCAAGACATTGAGGATGAAAAATTGCCAGGGGATTTTTGATATCTCCAACGGTTTGGCCGTGGCAAGGAAACGAATTTATGGCGAATAATGGAAACAGGAAGTTTGTTATAACTTCTGCATACATTAACTGATCTTGATGAAACTTCAGCAGTGTGTTCGCTGTAAGAGTCCGATCACATGGATGCGACTATTGTGAGTCAAAGTTATAGCGCCACCAACTGGCAGCAGGAAGTGTGTCACTTCCTAAAGGCTTTAAAATCACCTTCTTATTTTTACCCAATTTGCTTCAAACTTTATGTGTATAATGTAAACACACGGCAGATGTAGACCTGTGAAAGGATTATTGATATCTTAGATACTGTTGCCGTGGCAACACATCAAACTTTAATATTCTTGTTTGATGCTTTTGAGACTCTTAGCATGCTTGAAATTGCATGAAACTCGACAGACACAGGTATGCATATAGTTCAGATCAAGCCGGACAACTTTCTAATTAACTGTCATTAGCTCAGACCAAGAGGAAGTTAGATATTTTGGTTTGAATATGGTCATTTTCTCTCCCTCTCTCTCTGAGCCAATATGGCAAGCCGTTTTAACATTTAATCATTTTAGTCTACTAGTCTCTATTTTCATGCTACTAGTTCTTATTTTTTAGATACTAGTATCTATTCCATTAAGTACTAGTAATTATTCATTAGCGACTAGTGCTTATTCTTTAGATACTAGTGCGTATTCTTTAGATATTCTTTTGAATACGTATTAGTAGCTAATGAATAAGTACTGGTATCTATTTAATAGGTACTAGTATCTAATGACTTAGTACTAGTATTTATTGAATAAATACTAGTATCTATTAATAGCTACTAGTATCTAAAATGTAATTTTCTCTCTCTCTCTCTCTGAGCCAATATGGCAAGCCGTTTTAACATTTAATCATTTTAACCTACTAGTCTCTATTTTCATTATTTTTATTTTCATACAACCCATGTATTTTAAATGTATTGTTTGCTTTAAATTAAATTAAGATTGTATGTTTGGTAATTGAACCTAAATAAATGTAAAATTAATGTGCTATATTTCAGATCAATATATTTGTTTTCCTTCATTTTAATCAACACTAACTTATTTCTGTATAAAATAAAAATCCCGAATAATCCAGACCAAGCGGAGCACACTATTTCTACAACATCATCAGTGCTGAACCGGAACTACCAGAGCCGTTCGGCAGATAGCGAGCAGATATTTTGTTTCACGTCGTGCACAATAACCCTAATGGCACCAGGGTGGCGAGCCACCGGCTTTATATATATATATATATATATATATATATATACACTCACCGGCCACTTTATTAGGTACACCTGTCCAACTGCTCCTTAACACTTAATTTCTAAGCAGCCAATCACATGGCGGCAACTCAGTGCATTTAGGCATGTAGACATGGTCAAGACAATCTCCTGCAGTTCAAACCGAGCATCAGTATGGGGAAGAAAGGTGATTTGAGTGACTTTGAATGTGGCATGATTGTTGGTGCCAGAAGGGCTGGTCTGAGTATTTCAGAAACTGCTAATCTACCGGGATTTTCACGCACAACCATCTCTAGGGTTTACAGAGAATGGTCCGAAAAAGAAAAAACATCCAGTGAGCGGCAGTTCTGTGGGCGGAAATGCCTTGTTGATGCCAGAGGTCAGAGGAGAATGGCCAGACTGGTTCGAGCTGATAGAAGGGCAACAGTGACTCAAATAACCACCCGTTTTAACCAAGGTGGGCAGAAGAGCATCTCTGAACGCACAGTACGTCGAACTTTGAGGCGGATGGGCTACAGCAGCAGAAGACCACACCGGGTGCCACTCCTTTCAGCTAAGAACAGGAAACTGAGGCTACAATTTGCACAAGCTCATTGAAATTGGACAATAGAAGATTGGAAAAACGTTGCCTGGTCTGATGAGTCTCGATTTCTGCTGCGACATTCGGATGGTAGGGTCAGAATTTGGCGTCTACAACATGAAAGCATGGATCCATCCTGCCTTGTATCAACGGTTCAGGCTGGTGGTGGTGGTGTCATGGTGTGGGGAATATTTTCTTGGCACTCTTTGGGCCCCTTGGTACCAATTGACCATCGTTGCAACGCCACAGCCTACCTGAGTATTGTTGCTGACCATGTCCATCCCTTTATGACCACAATGTACCCAACTTCTGATGGCTACTTTCAGCAGGATAATGCGCCATGTCATAAAGCTGGAATCATCTCAGACTGGTTTCTTGAACATGACAATGAGTTCGCTGTACTCAAATGGCCTCCACAGTCACCAGATCTCAATCCAATAGAGCATCTTTGGGATGTGGTGGAACGGGAGATTCGCATCATGGATGTGCAGCCGACAAATCTGCGGCAACTGTGTGATGCCATCATGTCAATATGGACCAAACTCCCTGAGGAATGCTTCCAGCACCTTGTTGAATCTATGCCACGAAGAATTTAGGCAGTTCTGAAGGCAAAAGGGGGTCCAACCCGTTACTAGCATGGGGTACCTAATAAAGTGGCCGGTGAGTGTATATATATATATATATATATATATATATATATATATATATATATATATATATATATATATATATATATATATATATATATATATAAATATAGCTGCGAGCAGCGATGAAGGGCCAAAGCCGGCGGTACCGCCACCCTGGTGCACCTTTGGACACTTTTGGAGGCCTTAACATGCTCAAAAACTCTTGAAACTTTGCACACATGTCAGAACTTGCGGCCATCAGGGCCGGGCTGAAGCTGGTACCCGGGCGTGGCAGGGGGGCTCGACAGCGCCCCCTGGAACAGGGTCCGAAAACATGGTCCATAAATTAAACACGCTTGCATGTAATAATATGAAACCTGGTACACATGTAGATCTCATCGTTTCATATATACTTCGCACTCTTAGTTTTTACCCCAGCCCAACAGGAAGTCGGCTATTTAGGGTTGTTGGTAAAACACACGCAATGGAATGTGAAATACTCCTCCTAGAGAATTCAAACACACGGCACGAAACTCGGTCAGCGTGAAGTCAAGACATTGAGGATGAAAGTTTGCGAGGGGATTTTTGATATCTCGAACGGTTTGGCCGTGGCGAGGAAACAAAATTATGGCGAGAAACGTGAAACAGGAAGTGTGTCATAACTACTGCATACGTTAACTGATCTTGATGAAACTTCAACAGTGTGTTCGTTGTAAGAGCTCGATCACATGGATGTGACTATTGTGAGTCAAAGTTATAGCGCCACCAACTGGCAGCAGGAAGTGTGTCACTTTCAAAATGCTTTGAAATCACCCTCTTATTTTTACCCGATTTGCTTCAAACTTGATGTGTATAATGTAAACACACGCCAGATGTAGACCTGTGAAAAGATTATTGATATCTTAGATACTCTTGCCGTGACAACGCATCAAACTTTAATATTCTTGTTTGATGCTTTTGAGACTCTTAGCATGCCTGAAATTGCTTGAAATTGCATGAAACTCGACATACATGTCACATTTATTAGCCAGTAGACATGTGCAAAGTTTCAGAAACGAACGTGGTGCAAGGGCTCAGTAGCGCCACCTTTTGACAAAAAGTGGGGGATTGGTTTCATCTACAGTTACAAAAATTGGTGTTTATATAGTTCTGCTCAAGCTGGACAACTTTCTAATTTATACTCATTAGCTCCAACCTACAGGAAGTCAGATATTTTGGTTTGAATATGGTCATTTCTCTCTGAGCCTACGTCTCTGTGCCTGCTGTCTGTGTATGTCTGTGAGAGTGGGGAGGGGGAGGGGGAGGGGAAGTGGGAGGGGGAGGGGGAGGGTAAGTGGGAGGGGGAGTGGGGCTAGATTAACCATTTCACTGCTGTGTGTTTTGGCCTGCATTAAAAAAGAAAATAAATGTCTTAAGCCTTGTATTTTTTAAATACGTTTTTTTTTTAATAAAGTAAAGGCATATAACCAGTTTAATTGTAGTGCATTGACAATAGTTTTATATAATTCGTTTATTAATTAAATTAACTTGGTCCATAAACGTGGTCTCTCTCTGTCCTACTTTCCCTCACGCTCTTCTCTCTCTCTCTCTCTCTCTCTCTCTCTCTCTCCTCTCTCTCTCTCTCTCTCTCTCTCTCTCTCTCTCTCTCTTTGCTCGCTCGCTCAAGGAAAAACGTCTCTGGTTACTTACGTAACCTATGTTCTCTGAATAGGGAACGAGACGCTGCGGAAAGCGCAGTGGGATATTCTCTGAATGTGCCGATTGTCTGAAGCCTTATAGAATCACGCCAATTCATTGGCTGATGGCGTCCGCGCAATATGGCTCCGCCCCGACGCTCTTACGTTGCATCATACGTATTCGCGCGCGCGCCATCTGCTCCTCAGATTTCTCTGCCGAAAAGAAACTGTCAGCAGCGCGAGGAGCTTGGCCGCTAACGCAGCGTCTCGTTCCCTATTCAGAGAACATAGGTTACGTAAGTAACCAGAGACGTTCTCTTTCATAGGTTCTCTCAACGCTGCGGAAAGCGCAGTGGGAACGGACTACCAAACTCGCCAAGCTAGAGCGCTTTTATGACTGGTAGATAAAAGAGACAACGACCGAAACGAGTTCAAACAGAAAGAACCTGGGAACCCGGGGTCATGTCAAGATCCAAGCTATAGAACCTTACAAAAGTATGCGGAGAGGACCAGCCTGCCGCAACACAAATATCCTCCAAAAGTGCTCCTCTGAAAAGAGCTTGAGAAGATGCTACACTTCTGGTGGAATGTGCTCTAATGTTAAGAGGTGAAGGCAAGCCACGCACCCCATAAGCCAACGAGATAGCCTCTGTGACCCAGTGAGAAATCCTCTGCTTCGATGCAGCAAGCCCACGGCGGCTAGCACCGAAGCAAACCAGAAGCTGGTTAGATTTCCTCCAACCGCCTGAGCGGTCTACATATATCTTAAGAGAACGAACTGGGCAGAGCAAGTTAAGCTCCCTATCTTCCTCAGATGAAAATGGAGGAGGGTGGAAAGCATTAAGGTTAACTACCTGAGAGCGGAAACTTGAGGAAAGAACCTTGGGGACATACCCTGGTCTCGGCCTCAAGGAAACTTTGACCAGGCCAGGGGCAAAGTCCAAGCAGGACTCGCTAACAGAAAGAGCTTGTAAGTCTCCCACCCGCTTTAATGAGGACAAAGCTAACAAAAGAGAAACCTTAAGAGTCAGAATCCTATCCGGAGCTGACTCCAAGGGCTCAAAGGGGGCTTTCGTCAAACCCTCTAGGACAACAGAAAGATCCCATGAGGGGACTCTAGGGGAGCGAGCCGGTTTCAGGCGCTTCACCCCACGCATAAAGGCAGAAACTAACCTTAATTTGCCTAGGGGAATCTCATCCGATTCCCTATGCGCTGCAATAGCCGCGACATAAACTCTGAGAGTGGTAGCGGCTGCTCCAGCCGCAAACTTCTCCTGCAGGAATTCCAGTACTGAACCAGCAGGGCAGTTAACTGGGCTCCTATCATGTGCTAAACACCAAGTCTCAAAAACCTTCCATTTGGAAGAATATAATCTCCTTGTAGAAGGAGCTCTACACTCGCAATAGTCTCCTGAACGTCAGTTGGGAGACCAGAGCATAATGCTAACGGCCTCTGATCGGCCAAACATACAGCTTCCACATGTCTGGGCGAGGATGCCATATCCTGCCCTGTAGCTGGGACAGCAGATCTTCCCTGACCGGGATCCTCCAGGGGGGAGACTCCAGTAGAGGAACTAGCTCCGAAAACCATGTCTGAGATGGCCAGAACGGAGCTACCAGGAGGAGGCGGACTCCGCTCTCTCTCACTCTGGCCAAGACCGCCGGGATCAGTTTGATGGGCGGGAAGGCATAGAGTTTCTGCGTTGGCCAAGGGTAAGCGAACGCATCTATCCCCAATGGGGCCGGGGGACTCAGGGAGAACCAAAGAGGGCATTGGGATGACTCTTGAGATGCAAAGAGGTCCACCTCCGCCTCTCCAAAAACCTTCCAGATTAGAGCCATCGTCTGGCGGTTCAACATCCATTCTCCCGATCTGAGTTTCTGTCTCGACAGAAAATCTGCTGCGAGGTTCAGAACCCCTGGGACATGAACCGTTCTTAGAGATAGGAATCTGCTCTGAGACCACAGGAGAAGGTGACGCGCATGCCTGTCTAGGGTGCGCGACCGAGAACCTCCCTGCCGGTTCACATGAGACACCACTGCCATATTGTCCGTTCTGACAATGACATGGTGACCCTCCAGAAGAGGGAGGAAATGAAGCAGAGCCAGAAAAACGGCCCTTAACTCCAGGCAGTTTATGTGCCAGGAGAGAGCCTCTCCGGTCCAGACCCCACACTCTGGTCTGCCCTCGAAAACCGCTCCCCAGCCGGTGAGAGAGGCATCCGTCGTAATCATCTGGCGACGAGATACCGCACCCATGCTGACCCCTTTCCGAAGAAAAAGAGGGTCCCGCCAAACTGACAGGGCTCGAAAGCAACTGCGCGATACCTTCAGTAGGCGAAGGGTTGACCCGGAGGGTCGAACCCCTGAGAGTTTCACCCACCACATGAAGGGTCTCATGTGGAGTAGGCCCAGCGGTAGCACGGAGGAGGCCGCAGCCATAAGGCCCAGCATCCTGCGGCAGGTGCCCACAGACACATGACGGCCTAGTGAAAAATGAGCCAAGCATGTCGTCAAGCTGGAAATCCGTGCAGGGGCCAAACGGGCCTGCATGAGAACGGAATCCATATTCACCCCCAAGAAAACAGTGCTTTGAGCCGGAGCAAGAACACTCTTCTCCGAGTTCAACCTCAAACCGAGAGACTGGATATGACTCAGAACGACGTCTCTGTGGTGGGCCACTAGCTCCCTGGATTGGGCTAAAATGAGCCAATCGTCCAGGTAATTTAGAACACGGATGCCCTGGAGCCGCAATGGGGCCAGAGCTGCATCCATGCACTTTGTGAATGTCCTTGGAGCTAGAGATAGGCCGAACGGAAGGACCCTGTACTGGAACGCCCTTTCTCCAACGGCGAACCTGAGGAATTGCCTGTGTCGCTGTACAACCTGGATGTGAAAATAAGCATCCTTTAGGTCTATCGTCACGAACCAATCCCTGGCCGAATCTGAGATATGATAGCTTTCAGCGTCAACATCTTGAATTTCCCTTTGTAAAGGGCGAAGTTCAGCCGGCGGAGGTCCAGTATGGGACGCAAACCGCCGCCCTTCTTAGGGACCAGGAAGTAACGGCTGTAAAAGCCCCGCTCAGTTTCCCCTGGAGTAATCTCCTCTATTGCTCCTTTGAGAAGGAGGGAAGAGATTTCCTGCTGCAGTACAGAAGCCTGAGCGGCGCTGTCTACTACAGTAGGAAACACCCCGTTGAAACAGGGGGGATTGCGGCAAAACTGAAGAGTGTAGCCGAACCGAATTGTGCGTAGAACCCAGGACGATACCCCTGGTAAGCGTTCCCACTCTGGAAGGAAATGTGACAGAGGAGGAGGGATGTTGTAATGCAGACGACATACCTGAGTAAGGGTGCCGTGTTGACGCCCTGGGGTAAAGAGGTTGACTGTGCAGGAGGGCCGTCGGCATCCTGGCACGTGATGGGAGGCATCGAGATTGGGGTCATGGTGACCAGGTCCGCCTGCTTCGGAGGAAAACGGAAAGTGTCTCCGAGGATGCGGCCGGTAGTTATAGAGAGCGTGGGGGGTGAGGGGAGAAAGCCGAAAGCGTCTCCTTCCTCCCGCACCAGACTGAGTAGAGAAGGTGAAATATGGCCTGCACTTCGAGACACTCTGAGTGGCGAAGGTGACAGGGCAAGGAAAGGAGAGCTGGGAGGTGGGCAGAAACGCTTGCGCGGTCTGACCCAACCCTGAGGAACCAGAGGAGCTCTCCTTTTTCTGACCGGAGGGTCAGGAACGGCTCTGCGCCGCCGGAGCAGTCGGTTTGTCGGACCGCTTCAACTGGAGGCGCTTGTGAGGCCGTTGACGGGGAAACGGGCGACCGCGGGCTCCCCAAACCGTGGCAGGTGGGGGATGCCCTGGTTCGCTTCTTCTGGAAGAGAACTCCGGTCTATGAGAGGGACGTTCTCTGGGTCGCACCGGGGGGGGAGCAGAAGGTTCCCTAGCCCTCCTGGGCATGAACTGTCTGAACGCGGCCGATTGGGATTTGGAGGAGCGGAATTTCCCAACCACTGTGTTGACCGCCTCACCAAACAACCCTGTTTGAGAAATGGGGGCGTCCAAGAGGAAAACCTTCTCTTTATCACGGATCTCCGTGAGATTAAGCCACAAGTGGCGCTCCACCGCAACAGAACCAGCCATAGAGCGACCTATAGCACGTGCGGTATGCTTGGTGGCTCTTAAGGCTAAATCCGTAGCCTTACGAAGCTCCTTGACCGCTTCAGGGGTCACACCGTCACCCTCGTCCATTTCCTTCAGGACGTCCGCCTGGTAGGCCTGAAGAATGGCCATAGTGTGCAGGGTCATGCCTGCCTGCCCAGCCGCCATGTAGGATTTCCCAATGAGAGAGGAAGTAGTCCTACATGCTTTAGAAGGGAGAAGGGGGCGCGACTTCCAGGACGGCGCAGACGACGGAGCAAGATGGTCGGCTAAAGTTTCCTCAATCGCCGGAATGGCGGAATAGCCCTGTTCCACAGAACCTACCAGATTGGTGAAATCAGCAGCAGCCGCATTAGTGAGGCGCGAAGAGAAAGGCTGCTTCCAGGATCTGGAGATCTCATGATGCAGATCACTGAAAAATGGCAGCTTCCTCCGTTGAGGCCTAGAATTAGGGCCACTGAGAAGCCTTTCGTCGAGTTTCGACGACTGAGACTCACGTGGCTCGTCGGGCCAATCAATAGTGAGCTTCTCCGTAGCGCGCGAAAGCACGTCAACGAGCTCCGCGTAGGCCGCAGTAGGCCACGCTTCCTGGCCGCTCGGCGGAATAACCTCATCGGCGAGAGTAGGCCCGAAATCCTCGGAGTCGGAAGCCTCGGTAAAAAGTAT